>JALIGW010000005.1:35123479-35218479 GCA_023053685.1 Diadophis punctatus similis | reverse complement strand
ATTATCAGTTGCTGTTATAGTCCAAAGTCACAGAACAAAGAGTAAAAGTCAGTTTTCAAAATTTCCACAAGAGAAAAAGCCAGAAGGAAAAAAAACAACCAATCTTTCCAAGCTTGAAACCATTTTTATATTTCCAAAGAAGTATAAAGAAAAGCCATAGCTCTAAATAGAATTCTTTCCAGTGTGAGAGACAAGGAGTTTTTTACTTTCCAAAATCAGGAGACAGAGAAAAAAAAATCAGTTTTCAAAGTTGTAATTTTCCATAAGAAAGAGAGCCACAAACAAACAAAGCAAAAATCATCACTTCTCTTCCCAACTTCTTCAAAACGCCTTAAAAAGCCAGATCTCTAAAAAAAATACTTTCCACTTTCAAAGGCGAATAATCCTTATTATTATTTTTTTAAATTATCAGTTATCAGAAAATATAAGAAGGACAGCCAGTCTTCAGAACAAAGAGTTTCCATAAGAAAAAAAAACCACAAGCAAAACGGAAATCACTTTCACTTCTCCTCCCTCAAACGCCATATTGTTGCATGTTAAATGTTACTTTGTTTCTTTTTCAAAGTGAAAGTTAGCCGAGGGTTGAAAAAGAAGGGAAAAAAATCCATACTTGCCCAGCAAAGCCCCTGGTTCTCTCTGTCTGCTTCATTCACAAAAAAGTTTTATGAATCTTCTTCTAGAAGCAGCGGTGGCTTCGGCATCTTGCTCCGCAAAAAGCGGAGGTTTCCAGGCTCCCGGAGCTAGGGGCAGGCTACCTGGGGAGCCTTCCCTTCACGCCCCTGGATGGCTCCTAGGGCGCTAGGGGGGCTCTACCCCACCTGCCACGCTCTCCTCTCTCCCCTATGTCTGGGGCAGAGAGATTCCAAGCCGCCAGACAGCTGTTCTGGCGGCTTGGCAGGGAGTCGGAAAGGCGCCCTGAAAAGGAGCGCCGACGAAGCCGAACGCCAAACCGGAAGTCAGAGTGCCTTTTACTATTGATACTATCTTTGGTTTCTTTTGCCATAGTTATTCTATTTCTATTTACGCTTATTTTTTCCCAGTTCTTTCTCTTCTGTTCCACTGCTTCCTTTGTCTTTCATTTTGATAATTGTTAAATCCGAGGTGTTTTCCTACATGAAAAATCCCATTTGTTTACAAGATTGTAGGAGTCAGAAAGATGGAACCATTTCCCATTTGGAGACTAAGCAGTCATACTTCTCACACTTGTCCACATGTCATGCTACAGTTCAATTCATTTTTGCCATCATGAATCTATTGTCATTATCATTTGTAAATCATGGCTTACCACTTCGTTTAATGTGTAAACCCAGCTATGTGTGATTTATTCAATAAATCATAATTCAGTAAATCATGTTATGGCACAATGTATCAACCCAGCTACAATATACAGTGGAATTTACTTTTAGGATAACTAATGTATTTTGGCTATAATATTTCAGTTCTTGCAACCATTTTTAGGCCAAGATCGAAAGGATTTATCTAATAAGTGAAGAACAATTAGTATATGTAGAAAATGGTAATCTTCATATATTTTATTAAGTTCAGTGACAATTTCCATTTCATATTATATACAGCTTTCATAGTATTAAAATACTGCATACTACCATTGTAAAAAATCAAAGAGTTTGTCTAGATGTGCAGATCAAACTGGACGTTTTAAAATCCTATTGCCATCAGTTTTTGCTTCATTTAGTCCATATTGATGGTATTGCCATCTTGATCCCAGGAATAAATCCCTTTTTTAGAACAGCTTTTGACATTTCAACTGCTAGAGCACAAAATGCTAATCGGGTAGAGGAATATACAACAGTAAATGTCAGATGAGTGCTTCATAATGATAACCATACATACCGTAGGAATACTCGAAAGAAAATAATTAAAAACCATGTTGAAATTATGTTTTTATTTGTTTAATTTTTCTGTGAAAATATGGACAGTGTATATTTTATAATATTTAACTTTGGTTTTTAAAATCTTAACCCCTATTGTTCTGATGTTACTCTGCCAGTTTGCCCAATTTTCTAAAAATTTAAACAGAGGAAATGTTCTGAGCAATCACTGATACTATATATCACACATCCTGAGGAATGAATACTGAAATGCATTAAATTTAGTTGCTATAAATCAAACTGTGTGACTCATTTCCCTATACAAATAAGATATACATATTTGCCTTCTAACTTTGTTTTGGAATGAGCTAATTTCTTCTGTTCCCAAGAAAACAAAATTCATATCAAGAACAAGGGGACCAAAAATACCATCCTATTTAAACATTCAGTCATGGTGATTCTTTACTGTTCAGTGTTTGTAACATTTCAGAAATGTAGCTGTTGGAAATACATTCACCTTTTTTCATTGTCATTGTGAGCTAACTGAGGCTAGAGGTCTCACTATCTTAAACCAGAGACCATATTTATCCACAGGCTGGATTACCTCAGCGTATTTATCCGAAACAAATAAACCAGATTTTTGGAATTGTTCAATGTGTGAACTCAGCTACATAGCCTTGGCTGTTAGTTTATTATGGAGTAATTTGATGTGATTTTGTTAGCTTGGCATGGAATGATTGAAACAGTGGTAATAATGAATAGCAATTGAGTTCAGAAATATGAGTTCAGCTGTTTTGACATACGCACAGCCTTGCAATGTTTCCATGCTGCTCCTAGTCTGTTTTTACTAAAGCTGGCTTCGCTGAATCCTACCCTCCTATCAGCTGACCAGCATAGTGGAGGCTATGAAAAGCAGGAACCAACCAGTGCTCTGCCATTACCCATTTTCTCATCTGAATTGATGGGGCATTATTTGTCTTTTTCCTACACAGCAGGAGGACATTAGCTCTGCTGAAGCTGACAAATTGTCCATTTATTCTTGTGCGATAATCAAGCTGTTTCCTACTGATCTTTATAGTTGCAGAAATTACTCCATTCTTCAGCAGACTCCTTAGAATGGCTCACATGAATTCCAAGGGACTCTGGGAAGACTTCCCAGCTTGTAAAACAGGTGGTCACAAGTGGTGTCCAGTCATCCTGAGAAATGTAAGAATGACATAGGCTGCTCAAACAATCACTCCTGAGCATCTTTTCCCACTTTAGATTGTGCAGGGGTTTGTTTTTTTTGTATATGCACCAGCTGTGGACAGGATAACCAGAACAGGTGGAGGAAAACTCAACTTTAATCTTGGAGGAAAACTTATCCTGAACATTAGAAAGAGCTGATTACTGAGCCTATTTTGTTACAGTGATAAAAGACAAACACTTTCTTTTGGCATTATTACCTCCTTTCAGTTATCTTTCAGTGATGTCCAGCATGTCTTCTTTCAAGGAAGAGGTCAACATACCATCTCTCAAATACACATTTTAATTTAATTTAATTTAATTTAATTTAATTTAATAGATTTGTATGCCGCCCAACTCCCGGGGGACTCTGGGCGGCTCACAACATATCCAAATCTATTACAATAAAAACATCACAGTTAAAAAGATATAGAAAAATTAAAAAGAAAATCTCCAACATTCATAACAAGGGGGGAGACCCAGAGATAATATGCTCGGTCTCACTTTCACCCCGCCTGCCGGAAGAGCCACGTTTTTATTGCTTTCCGGAAGGCCAGCAGGGTGGGGATGGCTCTGATCTCCGGAGGAAGTTGGTTCCATAGGGAGGGAGCTCCCACAGAGAAGGCTCTCCCCCTAGGCCCCGCCAACCGACATTGTTTGGTTGATGGGACCTGGAGAAGACCCACTCTGTGGGACCTAACTGGTCGTAGGGAGGTATGCGGCAGGATGCGGTCCCGAAGGTAACCTGGCCCTGAGCCATGTAGGGCTTTAAAGGTAACGACCAACACCTTAAATTGGATCCGGAGACTAATGGGCAACCAATGCAGCTGCCGGAGGACAGGTGTTACATGGGTGTACCTGGGCACACCCACCACGGCACGAGCAGCTGCATTTTGCACCAATTGTAGTCTCCGGATACTCTTCAAGGGTAGCCCCATGTAGAGCGCATTGCAGTAATCCAGCCGGGAGGTGATAAGGGCGTGGGTGACTGTGAGTAGCGCCTCCCTCTCCAAGAAGGGTCGCAATTGGTGCACTAGGCGAACCTGTGCAAAGGTCCCCCTAGCCACAGCTGAAAGATGTTGCTCCAATTTTAGCTGTGGGTCTAGGAGGACACCCAAATTGCGAAATTTTATCTCTCCCCCAACTCAACTGGTTGAAGACTTACAATTCTAGCCCTGATGATGTTACTACTTTGGGTGATGAAACATCTGCAAGAAGAAAAAAAAAACCCAAGCTCAGAGAGCACCAAGGATCCCTCATTTCAATCTTGAACTATACATATTGTCTTTTATTGGTTCAGATAATACTGGATTAAATCCTGTCTGGATTATGGTTTAGCATATTGTGTGAAGCCTAGGCTGCAAGATCTAGAATGCTGAGTTACAGCTTTTCTTTTAAAAGTAAAAGGCAGTTTATCTTTTTTTCCCTAATCTTTCCAGAATTTGAAACTGAATTTATTATTGCACTTTACAAAACTGTAGTTTCTTTCTATACATTGAACTACAATGGCCATAGTGGTTCATGGATTAGCAGGAAGGATTGGTGGGAGAAACCTATTGTGATACGTTAAGTTCAAAGTTAGATGTGCAGCAATAAATCAAGTGTCATAATTTTCCATCCTCTTGTGCTGACTCTGAACAATACTGCTCACCTAATATTCTCCTAAAAAGTCACATATATTTTGTCAATTGCTTTGGTTCTCCAGTGAGACTTTTTAAAAATGTATTTTCATTATTTCTACTTTTTCTTGAGCACCAACATTTTTCTGTATCTGTTGCTGTTTAAAAATAGGGCTGCCTTTTCTTATTTGTACAAACGCTATTCCACAAAGCTGCTCTGCAATTCAGATGGTGACAGGCTATAAAAACCATTTAGGCAACCCCTATTTGGTGACAGATGACTAGGACAGCATAAATCTTCAACCAATCCCAAGGGACCACCCTCTCTGTCTCTTTCCCCCACCTTCTTTTTCAGAGTTCACTGAATTTCAGCCATTGTGGCTGAAGGAATTGCTTGATGTTTTATCAGCTCTGGGTTTATTTGTATTGACAAGACAATAAAAATTCTTGTCTATCACTGTCACCTTTAGCACTTCACTTGACTCCAGAAGAATTTAATGGAGGCAATCGGATAATGATGAAAAGGAAAGGAGTGCTGACATAATAACCTGCAAATACTGGCTTTAGTTTCTCACAATTTTTGAAGTTGTGTATATGTAAAAATATGTGTGCTTTGGTCTATTTATGCATTTCTTCTGTTCTAATGCCATACTGTTCTCATCTCAAGAAGTTAATAGGTCATATTCTTTAAAATATCCTCTATATTAAAAGCAGACCTGCTTTTTCAGTATAATTCCCTATTTAGCTAAATGCAGTATCCATATCTAACAAACCTTAGAGAAAAACCAAATGTGTATAAAATATTTACAAAAAAACTGAACACACCTAATAGCCATGACATGTAACTATTTTTTTATTTTTTATTTATTTTATTTTGCAATTCTTATATGCCGCCCTACTCCCAGAAGGACTAAGGGGGGCGTACAACATATACAAGAACAGCAATAGTATAATTAAAAATACGGTCATAAAAACAGTTTTTAAAAATAGGAAAAGAAACCAACAAACACCATTCATACCAAGGGGGAGATTGAGATGTTCAGTGATCTCTCACCCTGCCTGCAGGAAGAGCCATGTCTTAATGGCTTTCTGGAAGGCCAGTAAGATGGAAATAGTTCGGATCTCTGGGGGATAGTTGGTTCCAGAGAGCCGGAGCCCCCACAGAGAAGGCTCTCCCCCTTGGTCCCTCCAATCAACATTGTTTGGCTGACGGGACCTGGAGGAGACCGACTCTGTGGGACCTAACTGGTTGTAGGGATGTATGAGGTAGGATGCAGTCCCGGAGGTAACCTGGTCCTAAGCCATGTAGGGCTATTAAAGATGATAATCAACACCTTGAATTGCACCCGGAGACCAATGGGCAGCCAATGCAGCTGGCGGAGTATAGGTGTTACGTGGGTGTATCTGGTGGCACCCACCACAGCACGTGCAGCCACATTTTGCACCAGTTGCAGTCTACAGACACTCTTCAGGGGTAGCCCCATATAGAGTGCGTTGCAGTAGTCCAAGCGAGAGGTGACAAAGGCATGAGTGATCGTGAGTAGAGCCCCCTTCTCCAAATATGGTCACAATTGGTGCACCAGGTGAACCTGTGCAAAGGCACCCCTAGCCACAGCCGTAAGATGTTGGTCTAATTTTATATTATTAATTCTATTCTATTCTATAGGGGAAACTAAAGTGGAAGTAATGTTCTGAAAGTGGGCAGAGATTGCTAGCTTTCTGAATAAAGGTAATTCACATTATAGCATTTTGTTGCCATTTTCTTTTGTAATGATTGAATATAGCACTAAAATGTAAAATGTAATAATATTAAAATGTCAATGTCAGCATAGAAGACAGGGATAACCTATACAATCAATTATGTTATTTAAATTAATATACTCTTTCCCAGATCAAAGCCAGGTGTGCAGTAGGTGTTGAGAATCAAAAAGATGCAAAGTATATTAATATAAGACATTCATTGGTACAATATTACAGTACTCCCAACATCTCAATATTTCAAAATATGCAAATATTCCCTGTACCATTAATCTAAATAATAAAAGTGTTTCTAAAATGTAGACTTTTACACTTCTAAAAATGTGGATTAATTGCTCTGGCATATACTTTTCTTGAAGGTGTTCTCCCAAGAAAGACTGCAGTTGTGCAAGGAGTCTAAAATATGCAATTTATTTTCACACATTTCACTAAGCCATAATGTGGTTTGGTTGCAGTTTATACTGCAAATACACCTATATATATCATAATTTGTAGTTATGTGTAAGGTCAAATACAGTCCTGATATCTTCCACTGGAGTATGCTAGTCCTATGGTAATAAAGGCATGAGCCATCATCACAGGCGCCTTCTCCTATCAGTTTGATCTGCAACTGAGACAGAAGGTAAATTTGGTAACATTTAGGAAGGCTTCAGGTCATTTTAAGTTATTAGTCCAAACTAGTAGAATCTATACCCAACATTTTCTTATCCTGAATCTGAATTGAAACATGATTTTAAAGTTTATCTTAAAAAGTTTAGGTGAGGTTGGGATGGGATTCAATCTTGTACTATTTTTGTACTAATTTTTTTAAACTAATTTCCAGAGCACCAAAAAGCAAGATGAGAAACAATGGATGGAAACTAACAAAGGAGAGAAGCAGCCTAGAATTAAGGAGAAATTCCCTAATGGTGAGAGCAATCAACCAATGGAACAGCTTGCCATGAGAAGTTGTGGGTGCTCCATCACTGGAAGCTTTCTAAAAGAGACTGTTCTATGTTATAGTCCTTGAGAGGGTGCTCAGAGGACACAGAATTTTGATGGTGTTCTTCCTCACGAGAATTCTCACGTGAAGAAATGTTGCATTCACACAATTATTCTGAATCAGGTCTGCCACTGCTTCTCCACCACTAGATCTCTAATAACTGACCAAAAAAACAACAACCCCAGTTTACAGAAGGTAGAAGCCATATGAATTTTATTTCACTTATTTCAGATTCAAAGGTCAGGTCACAAAGGCACCCAGCAGAATCCAGTAGAATATAGTGGTTTCTGCAACATACGAATTAGGTTTACACAATATGTTAAGATAAAATGCAATAGTTCAGGGTAACATTGTGACAGATGGTTCTATTTATTGATCTGCCGCATATGTTTATAAGAGATTGGACGCACACAACACCATAATCTTGCATATTTGAGTCAGATACAAATCCAGTGCAAATTCTTCCTCAGATCAGCTAGAATTGTTCAGACCTCAATTTATACCCTAACCAGTTCACAGTATTAAAACAAAACAATTCTCAAAATAAACAAATACATATGTTAATAAAAACAAATTTATACCAGCAATATGTAATCACCCCACATAGAAATGGGATATTATTTCAAAATTCCTCTCATTTCCCGTTCACTGTCTTTTTGTTTTTGTAGACAACTGAAACTCACATAAATTGGTCTCCCACCCATCAAAAGATACATTGTTATGCCAATAAATTTTGGCAAGATGCTGGCACTTCGTATTCTTTCATGTGCTCCTTTCTGTATCAATTTATCCCAGGGTAATTCAACTGAGGATTTAAAAACTCTTCTGCATTTTGAAGCCAAGTTTATTCTCCTTCATTTCCCTTTCACACTTTAAGGGATTATTCAGACAACACTTATTTCATGGATGAGGAACATTATTTTAGCTACATAAGGAACTTTTAGGCCTAGAATTACTGACACTCCTTTGGCTCCTTTTGAATTTCCTTTTAACTATAGAGGAAATTTCAGAATAATATTGGCAGTGATTAGTGCTCAAAAGATAGTCTGCATCCTTGCTGTTGCTGAGCCTAATCCTAGAAAAAATCACATCTTCATACCAGAAGTGTAATTAATTTATCTTTATCATTTATTTAAACTATCTAAATTTTTAATGCACTATCGTCCTAAAATATCAAAACAATATGTAGGAAGCTTAATTATTAAATGCATCACAATATAATGCAATAAAATTATAGAACTAGAACAACATGATTTCAAAAGCATAAATCAAGCAGCCTGAGCAAACAAATAAATTTTAATCTGCATTAATTGCAACTGCATTAGTACCAAGCAACTTTAGTGAGGAAAAATATTCCGGAGATGGGTTCCCATTGTAAAACAAATCTTTAGCTGCTGGTAGTTATTACATGACACACTTTCCTAGGAAGGAAAAGAAAAGCAATATCGTGATGTTTCATTCAATATGTTTCCAAGGTGTTTCTCACATTAAAAGCAACTATTAAAACACTGAGGTTCTTGGAGATGTAGCTATAGAAACATCTTTTCACCTTTGCTCTTTGTGACTTTTATCCTATTACCTGGTAGAAACATTAGGAATAGAGATTTAGCATGTAAGATTTGTTGTGATAAAAAGCTGAACTAAGGATTAGGGTTAGGGTTAACTTACTTCATAACTTTGCTTATGCTTTAGGTTCTTAAGTATTTATTTCTAGATATTCTTAATGAGCTTGTTTCTATTCATACATGTACAGTATGCCACAGAAGTGAGTGCACCCTCTCACATTTTGTAAATATTTAAGTATATCTTTTCATGTGACAACACTGAAGAAATGATACTTGGCTACAATGTAAAGTAGTGAGTATACAGCTTTATAACAGTGTAAATGTGCTGTCCCCTCAAGTGGACATTATCACTTAGGGGTGTACTCACTTTTATTGCCAGCAGTTAAAACATTAATGGCTGTGTGTTGCGTTATTTTGAGGGGTGTCAAAATAAGTGTCATTTGTGTCATTTCTTCAGTGTTGTCACATGAAAAGATATACTTAAATATTTACAAAATGTAAGGGGGTGTACTCACTTCTGTGACATACTGTATATACTATTAAACATGCCCCCCACTCAATGAACTGAAAGATGGAAGTCAGAGTTACCTCAAACATTTCACTGCCAGAAGAAAAAGGAAACAGCATAGCAGATAAACACCAAATTGTGTAATATGTTTCTATATGGAGATATCAATTAAAATTGTAGACCTACACTGTATACAACTGTATACTTTAAATAAACCTCAAGGACAGAGTCTTGTGCAAACCTCATGCTTCCCAAACATCATTATACAAAAATGTTATTTTTTTCCAGTCTTTATTTTGGTCACAAAAGAGCATACAATAACATGTATAAAAGTTACTGTTATTTCAGAAAAGCCTATAAAAGATATCTAAAAGTTAGTTGTTTCGGATATGCTAGCTATGAACTCCAGTATTAATATATCTCCAGTATTATATATATTAATATAATATATATTAATATATATATATTTCAGGGCTGTACATCATGCGTTCTAAGGTTAGATCTTTGCTTGGGTTAACAAAAGTCAGGTAATCTCTTAACAAGCTCTTAACAAGCAACTACTAGTAGTAAAATTACTCATTCCAATCATAGTGTTGTAAGGATTCTGGGTTCAGTGCCAAGTGGGGAAAAAGATCACATGCTTCCAGATGTTGGGTGAAGAGAAAAAGACCTGAGATGCTGAGAGTGCCTGTTTTATACCCTCTGTTGGGCCCCACCTTAAGAGTTTCCTGTTCCTGTACAGAAATGTATCCCATTGGCTGTCAGACTCCCAGGGGGCATGCAGGAGCAACTCTGCAGGCTATTGTCTGTGTCCCAGGCTTGGCTGATGTAATCTTCCCAGGTACCATTGCTGAGATGGGTAGAGGGCTAATCCTATCATGTCCTAAGGGCGAAGGTCTTAATCCCATCACCCTGGAGCTGAAGGGGATAGATCTTTGTTATGAGGAATAGACTGGTCCAGGCTATTAACAAAGGTGGGGGCTATTAGGAGTGAGTCTGTTTCCTGCCTAAAAGCATGTTTCTCCATTTCTCTAGGGATATGATATATAATATTCTGCCTTTTTAAATATTTCCTAAAATATTGTATTCCTCTAGGAGGGAAGGAGATGCTAACTTCCTACAATAGAAAAAGGGCTACTGACTTGAATCAGAATGCAATGATAACTTTCCATGTTATGACAATATTGATAAAGTCGCTACAGATAATACTTTCCCCATTGTCTAATTTTAACAATCGTGGCACATTTAACAATTCTTATATTTCCTGGGTGGCCTGTAGATAATGTGAATAACATGCAATTCTCTACTTCCTGTTGTAATTACAGAAGTAAGGAGCTTTTTTTTTCTCCAAATGGCACACTCTTTCTCAGATGCTGTTTTTTGTGGGTGATCAGAATGTATAATATCACACATGTATATCTTTTCATCACAATGAGAGCTGTGTTTCATATTCAAATCTGCCAGTTAGCTCATTCAAATGTTCTGTAAAACTTTGTATAATCCCCTAAACAGAGGTTCAACCCCACACTATTACTCTGCAGAATCCTTAATACATAAGGGATTGTCTACTTTCCCTTAACATCTGTGCACACAACGCTTTCAGCTAATAAACCATCATGGGTTCTTATCTAATTTGTTTCTCACCAGATTCCAGAAGAAATAGTGCATGACATACATTCCCTCAAAGCACACACATTAAGCAATGTTAGCATTTTATTTTATATATATTTTATCTTTAAGGTGGAATTAATACTTCTAAAATATTAATCTATTATTCCCTCTTTGCAGGAGGAAGACTAGGATGGAATAAATAGAATAATTACCTTGATTGGCTGGCAGTGTCCAATTAAGATTTAATTAGGAGCACAGGGAATCTTAAATGGATTGCCTAAGGTAGTGCTGATGGATTTGTTTTAGAATGATGCCTTGATAAAATATGGTATGACTCATTTCTGTTCCTAATCCTAAATTTTTCCTTTCTCCCTCTTCTGTTTTATTTGGGTTCATTGGATCTCAATTTGCAGTGACATCTGTTCATAAAAGCAATGTGGCATATCTGGGAAGTTCTTCCCATGTGAATCTCATGCTACATTTCTGCATCAGCAGAAATATATGTTATTTATTTTAATGCCTCTAGAGGGCAATATCTTTAGATGCTATTGTTGCTAGATCCAGCATTAAAAAAAGAAAAAGAAAAGGCAACAAATTCAAATAAAGCTTTCTTGCATGTTTTGCTTATTTTTAAAAGGAAGGTGCTGCTGGACTCCACAAATTCAGAGTATCTTGCTAATGAATTCTACCAGAAGAAGCCAGAAGAAGAAGAAAATTTGGTAGTTGGGGAGTGGGATAGGAGAATGCTTCTTTGTTTTTTTAAATGTCTGAAATACTGTTATTTTGCAATTAACTTTTATTAATACCAGTACAGAAAAATCTAGTGAAAGGAAATAGTTAAGTAGCCTGAACTTTGGATAGTTTTTTTTTTTAAATTAAAAAATGGTTTGCTTTTTTTCTTAAAAAAAATAGTCTGTGAGTAATATCAGATGTGCATTTGTTATAAAATCAGGAAAATATCTCTCTCTCTCTCTCTCTCTCTCTCTCTCTCTCTCTCTCTCTCTCTCTCTCTCTCTCTCTCTCTCCCTCCCTCCCTCCCTCCCTCCCTCCCTCCCTCCCTCCCTCCCTCTCTCTCTCCTTCATGCATGTGAAAGACAGAAAAAAAGAGACATTGCCTTGGTAAGGATAAACTATATCAAACTGAAATTTCTCTTTCTGTTTTATCCAAATGCCACAGTATTAACCAATGTCTTGGTTAATGCCAGAGTCAAAATTTTCAATATCTCTTTCCTTTATTCATACACTGTATACCTAATTCGGAACCCCTCCAAACAATGTATTACTTATTTCAACAACTTTCTGGTTATTGATCTATCTATACAAACAAGGCAAATTTACAAGTTTTATGTATTTATTTGTTTGTTTGTTTGTTTGTTTGTTTATTTTTTCAAGCATGTATTAGATAATATATATAAACATAAACATGATTTGAATACATGAAATGAATACGAATAAAAGGGAACATTGGGATAGGGACGGTAGGCACGCTGGTGCGCTTATGCATGCCCCTTACAGACCTCTTAGGAATGGGGTGAGGTCAACAGTAGACAGTCTAAGGGGCTGCCTGCCTTCTGCTTCCTCTTGTTCAGCCTTATTGCTTTGATTGGCTTATTGCTTCGCCAAAGCTTCAGGATAAATTTCTACCAGCCTACCTGATAATGCCAGAAATAAATCTGGGACCTTTTGCATATAAACTATGCCTTTTACCACTGAAAGTGAAACATGTTCCAGAAAAAAATACTTGGATTTTGATCATGTGCCATAATATCAAGCTCAAATCTATATTAATTTAGTGGGTAATATGCAACAGACAAAAGTGTATTAGACAATGATTCAGTGTGATTATATGACCAGAAACTGGACAATTCACTGTCCTAATGCTTAGTGGATACACTGGGCCAGTGAAAACTGATTTCTTCCTAACTTAAAGGACTAGCACCTAGTCCTTTAAAAACAATTTTTTAAAAAATATTCCCATAGTGTTTTGCTTCTCTTGCAAATTTAAAATCCTGAGACTTATATCTATTGGCTATTAACTTGATTAATTTTATCAACTCTATTAATTCTATGACTATTGACAGCTAATGAAATTTGGTGTCTAGCAGCAAGGGCCTCAATTTCCATCTTCTAAAATATGGGAATCTGTAAAGGCCAAATTTAGCTGAGCTATTTAAATGTGAACATTGTTCCCCTTAATGTTCAAAATGTGTGCTTTGAAGTGGATATATTTCTGAAAAGCTTGTCTCCTGAGTTTTAACAATTTCAAATTTTTACATTTTAAAGTATTTCAGATGCTTTTATGGAAAAATACAATGCTAGCATATATTTCAAACTTACTGTTTATATATTCACATTTAGAAACTATGATCAGTATTTTTCTTTAACTCATTGAATTTTAATTAAAAGCAACATCTACTGGAAGTCACAATCAGAGATTAGCAATCAATGGCCATTTCTCTCATATGGCCATTCATCCCATAATTATCCATTCTGTATCTACAGAATTATATACCATATATATTCTGCGTGAGATAATAATCAATTGTCACATTTTTTTCAATATTTATCATTTATATATGAACATACTTAGACATTGCTAAGTCATATGCATTCCAAGTCTTAGATAACCATCAATATCTTTTTGTAAATACTGAATTCCTGACAGTTTTTTCTGATGTGATTCAGTAATTCATAAATTCTAAATTAGTTTGCATTGACAACTTTCTGGATGCTTCCGTTAGACTTTCTGGATGCTTCCATTCTTTCTGGATGCTTCCGTTAGACTTAGGGCATTAACTTGTAATTGTAAACTATGGTGAAATATCAATCTTTAGCAAGGGATGATGGGATCTGTCTTTGGCTATTCTTCTGCCAGCATATGTCTTTCTGGACTCAGAAGATCTCAAGGTACAAGACATCCAGAAACAAACATAGAGGAATAGCAAGGAAGCATTAGGGATTTTAAGCACACAAAGATACTTAAACTAGTCCCTAATAAAATAATAGAATACTATCAAGTACACAAAACACGTGGAAAAAGATACAAATACACAAGATAGATAAGAGATGGAGACAGACATATGTTTCTCATATTACTACATTGCATGAAAATACGCACATAGGAACAATTATAGAATAGCATATGAATTGATTTTGTTGTTGTTCATGACTCAGAGAAGATCTAATCACCTCTTGCTAATTAACAGCAATTATTATATTCTGAAAGAGCAAATCACATACCTAATGATAGAACGTATGGAATTAATTAAATTAACAAATGCCAAGATAAAATGGCCAGGCTAAGGTATATTCCCAAATTCTTTTTTGAGTATTAAATTTCACAATCATCACACAGTATGGAAATTGAATTGCTACAATCAAAACATCTGAAGTATATGCCAGAAAGACATAACAGAATAACAGTTGGAAGGGACCTTGGAGGACTTCTATTCCAACCCCGCACTCAAGCATGAAATCCTATAAATTTCAGACAAATGGTTGTCCAACCTCTTCTTAAAAATCTCCAATGTTAGAGCACTTCTGGAGGCAAGTTATTCCACTGATTAATTGTTCTAACTGTCAGGAAATTCTTCTTAGTTCTAGGCTGGATAATGGAATCACAAAGCAAATCAGATATTCTCAACTTAAGATCAATTGTTTATAGACTATTAAAAGTTATGATTGACTCCCCCCCACCCCCCAAAAAGATACATATGACCTAATTTTGAAGTTACAAAGGCCATACTACCACTACCCTTTGCATGATCATGTGATCACATTTCCAGTGCTTGGCAACTAGCTCACTTTTACTGCTCTGTAAGGCAGTGGTAATGATAGCCTTTATACAAATTATGATATCAAGGACATTTCTAGAGAAATACCCAAACTATTAGATATTTCAATTGTAAGCTTTGGATTTATTTCAATGCATACATTGATAGTAAATATTTATACAGCTATTAACCAAGAATTTTATTTCAAAGGTTATCAAGAGCTTGAGGATATGAGTAAAAATATTGAATTATGTTGAGATATTATAGTGCGTACATTTATAAGAACATACTTGAAGTCAACAGAGACAATTGCAATGGGAGGGGGCGAGGTGTTGATTTATTCATGATGCCTTATAGTTGCTTTAATAATTATGAATATGAGAACAAAGGCATTTTTCCAGACAAAAAAGCATAAAGAAAGTTTGTTTGGTTTATAATGATGTGCTAAAAGCATTTATTTGACTCCTCATTTTTCTATAATTTACTGAGCTATAGAATAAACATACTGTGGTGTTGTGCTCTTGAAGGCTCACTGTTGTAAATATTTCATTAATTTTAAATTTATTCACTTTTAGCTAGGTGTTTTGGTGCTCAGGATAAATAATAATCATTTTTAAATCTTTATTTCTAGCTTCCAGATGATTTTTTTTTCAAAAATGGGTTGATGAGCGTCTCCTCTTGCATTTTAAATTAATGACACCTCTCCCTACCTTCATTTCAGCATACTTTTCTTGAACAGAGAAATTATAAAAAATGATAGTAGAGTCACAGAAGCCAATAATTACCATTGTTGGAAGAAGATAAGCAGGATCCAGCCCAAAATTACCTTGGATATCTTACTGATATTGATTTTGCATTGTAAATATCTTCTATTTAAGGAGTACTGCCTCTTCTCTAAATGGGCTACTTTTTTAATGCCTACTTTTTTCACCACGTCCATTTAACTTGAATCTATCAATGATAATGAAGAAAAATGTATCCATTCTTCTGACTGTATATTTCTTTCTCTTGTTACACTAATTCATTCCTTTTAGGTTGTCATTGCTTCCGCTATTTTACAAGGTAATTTCTGTCTGGTCATTTTTGCTTCCCCCCCCCTCTGCTCTTTTCAATTTCTCTGCAATCTTCTTGGTATACCTTGACCCATATTGACCAGAGCAGCTTGCATCCACCATAATCATTCCAGGAACAGCAGCATCTTCTACTCCTGCAAGGAAAATTGTCATAACAGAAGGCTTAGCTTCAGATGAAAACAATGCAAATCTCCGGTGCTTAACTTTGGATCTTACCTGTTGCTCCAAATATTTGTCTCTATACTTTAGATATTTGTCTGCCAGAGCCTCATATCAATAAATCAGAGTCTGCTTTCTTCTTCCAAGGCCACATGTTTATCAGGCTCTGTAATGCAAGGCATGAAATAATGGGCTGAATGTGCAATAAAGAAGTTGAGGTTTTGTAGCAGCCAAGATTATAATAGCAGTTGGGCAATGGGGAGTGGGGTGGGGGTGGAGAGAGAGGGAAAATATCCTGAAGCAAGTGTAGACTATTTTAAGAAAATACAAACTTGTTCTAATACGGTGGCGTCAAGTGATGTATCGGGACTCTTCCCCCCTTCGCTAAACCAACGTGGGCGTGGCCAGTGCGTTACGCATCCGGCCCGCAGGCCGAGAGTTTGTCAGCCCTGTTCTAATATGAATAATCCTGTTACCTGTTAAATAGACATAAATTCCCTAATACTTCTAGTTAAAATTAAAGTTAAAAGTAAAAGTAAAATTCTAGTTAAAATGCTCAGTAACTTTGGAGAAGCTTAAAACTGCTGGTCCAAAGTAATTCTTCATGCCACAAAGATTTCACTAATTAGGGAGTTTCTGGAAACTTAACACATTTTAAGCCCAGATTGATGCTTTTAACTCCCTTGAAAATTCCTTCCACTGGATGCTTTTAATTCTATCCCACAATTCCTTGGTTTGTTATTATTTTTCATGCTTCTATACTTGTAATAAAATGTGTTTGTTTCATTGTTGCCTTGGCAACATACACATATGCCTGTCAGATATGAATTAGGTGCAGTGAATCCTGCTATCACAGTGCATTGGTTTTCAGCTGCTTTCATCCTTAATTTCATAACGCTAAAGAAAAAGCAACCAGAGTTGGAAAATTAAAAGGACTTATTCATATGGTGTGGAAAGTGTTGTTGTTGCTTTGCTATAATGAGTACATATAGATTCTCTGTCTACAGTATCTCTGGGGTATGCATGTATATCTTTTTAAAATCTATATGCCACCTATCTCGCTGTCATAGAACTGCTTTATTAACCTTGGAGGAGGGACACAAATTTGCATGTCCTTTGGCTCTATTACCTGTCTGAAGTACTGAAAGGTTACACTCATGGTTGGGCTGTAGATTATCATGTGACAATCCATTGTAACTAGATTGTAGTGTGGAAACAAAGTGGTGGGCAGGAGAATATACTCATAATAAAGTTTTCTATAAGAAACGTCTTTCCTTTTGCTTCTTGAAGAAAACACAGGCAGGAAATATATGTCATTAATTATCATGCCTGCATTAATTAGCTCTATAGGTCTCTAAAATGAAACTACTGAAATGAATCAAAGTGGTTCACAAATCTCTTACTCTTTCCCATTCTCCACCTATTGTTGTCGGTATACAGCAATATCTCTATCTCTCTTATCATCTATCTATCTATCATCTATGTCCGTCCGTCTGTCTATCTGTCTGTCTGTCTCTATCTCTATCTATCTATATCTATATCTATATCTATATCTATCTATATCTATATCTATATTTGTCTGTCTGTCTGTCTGTCTGTCTGTCTGTCTCTATCTCTATCTCTATCTATCTATCTATCTATCTATCTATCTATATCTATATCTATATCATCTATATCTACATCTATCTATCTATCTATCTATCTATCTATCTATCTATCTATCTATCTATCTATCTATCTATCTATCTATCTATCTATGTCTCTATTTCTTTATCTATATACCTATATTTATCTACACACACACACACACACACACACACACACACACACACACACACACACACACTTATAGTCCTATAGGCACTTTGGACAGGACAGGCTGAAATCTGTGTATTATATAAACTCTAATTATGTCCTTAAGGATATAAATGTCAGCTAGGCAACAATTATTCATAGCCAAAAGATTTTTCTTCTGGATCTCCACCCCATTGACCAGGTCCTGTTGAAAGATATCATTAACTAAAGGTGGGATTACTAAATCTTACTAACCGAAATATTCTCTTTGCATATGCATTTCAATTCTGTTAAAAATATTTGCAGTGAAAGCTGTTCCAGGATTTAAGACCACCTTAACTATTTTGCTGCCATTTGTCTGATCTCAGCACATCACCCCCTTTACAGTGGAACCTATTAAAAGTTAGCATGCACAGAATTTTCTGGCAGATTGTCCAATTAACTCCTCAGCACCTTGATTACTTCATCAAGCAACCACTTATGCAGGTGCCACCTTTCCAAATGAGATATTCAACTCAAGTAAAGGGTGGGAGGGAGAGTTGCCCTCTTGCCCTGAGCAAATTTCAACCTGGGTAATTACATTCTTCTAGACTCTCCTCAATCAATTTCATTTGCTTACAATGTTTCCTTGCATTTAAAATACCTTCATCTCCAGCTAGTGGCGGAGAAGGATGGTGATTTTTTTAAAATCATAATTGTCATGTTTTTATCCAGATTACTAGGTAATACTGCCCAGAAATTTTGAGCATTACAGTCTAATACATCTGGAGGACATAAGTTTGGGGATGGCTGCTCCAAAAAGCTTTTTCAGACAGAAAGAATATCATGACTATATTTAAAATATTTCCTCTTCTCATCTCTCCCCTTCCACTTTGATAGACACATTTGCAAATTATTTGGGAGAAGAGAGACTGGCAGGAGAGCAAGCCTAGTACATCTCACCTGTTTATCTATTCTTTTGCCCTGACTTCTTTCAGTCTTTGGTCTTTAAAAAAGGTTGCCTTAACTTTAATTACAGCATTTTAAAAGCATTTTACTTTTTCAGGCTGCTAACATTAGACATGAAACATGTCATGTACAAATTGTGCATTGCCCTAAGACATGATTATTTTATATAACAAAGACCAGTTTCTGCATTGATTTTCAAAATTCCAGAAAAGCCCCAATGTCAAACTGAACAAAATATGATCATTATTGTTTACAGTTACTGACCAGAATGTTATACATAGATAATAAAAATATATGACACACAGAGAAAAGGGGAAAACAAATTACCTCAGAATTAAGATGAAATGAGCCAGAATTGGAGTGCAAATACTAAAATACTACCAAAAAAATCTACAACACAAAACTGTAATCATATTTTATCTTTTACTCTGCCACCAATGTTGAGTTTTATTGTTATTGCGTAGAATTTTTACAGTGTAATTGCCCAGCCTTACTAACAAAAAGCAAATTATGAAGGACTGATGGATAACCTTCTCATGTTTCCTTACCATTTCTTTCACTTTAAAAAAAATATATTAAATCCATTTTTATGACGGAAAGAAGGAAACTGCTATGAAAATTGTGTGGTCTTAGAAAACAATTCAGAAGAAACAATTTAAGAGAGACTTTAAATTTGCCTTTCCTTAGGGTTTTTTTTTCATTCTCAAATGACAGCTCCAAAATACAAGGAACCTTAAACAGATAGCTTTCTGTGTACAAATTCAATAAAATCTGAAGCACTTCTTTTCATATAGTTTTTAAGCATATGCACTAGCTTTTAATTTAATAGCATAGAAACCGCTTGGTAGATCCCTAAATTCCTTCCTTCCTTCCTCCCTCCCTTCCTTCCTTCCTTCCTTCCTTCCTTCCTTCCTTCCTTCCTTCCTTCCTTCCTCAATAGTCTGAAGGTTGTTTCCACTTTGAAGGTGAACAGGCTACACCAATGCTTGAATAATCCATACTTGCCATTCTGAGATTTGCCTCTTAGGAGATTTTCTTTTAAAAAGTAGCTAGATAGCCAATAAAAAACTAAAATAGATGGAAGATGGAGAACTGAAAGTAAGATGAATTAGCCCAAACTTCCCTCTCTTCATTTATTGCCATTTACCTTCTATCAGTAAGGTGAGTGGTAGCTAGAGATTACTCAATAAAATAATAAAGGAAGATCTGTTTCCAGTCTTGACATAGTAAATTCCTCTGATACATCCAGGAGTATTACTTCATGTTATTTTTCAGTAACAACTACTGTACAATCTTATAGTCCCCTTAGTGCTAGGGAGCACAGTAAAAGTATTATTCAGGTTTTGGCATTTGCCGCCTCTATCTTTCTTTATCTTATTTGTATTCTTGACTATGTCACCTTAAATGATTTGAAGCTCTCTTTTAGGACAACACCAGAGCTGAAGTTTATGAAATGAAAGATTGATATCACCTTCATAAAATTCAAATAAGCAATACTTTTCTTACATCCTAATATCATATCAGCTGCTGCATCTTTGAATATTGACTATGCCAAATAAAAGTGGCAGAGGAGTGGATAAAAATATTTCAGCAATTTGTTCATTGAAGATGGAAATCAAGTTGTTAGTTTCTACCTTGCTGAACATGGAAATCATAAAGTTCTTAGCTTTTTTTTCATAGTTAAAGCATGAAAACAAGAGTTCTTAATAAATTCCTGTATGATCAAAGAGAGTCAGAAATGAAATTTAAATGCCGTTGGCTAAATTCTTAAAGGTATCTTACAGTGTGTCCAGTTGATTACCATTGGCATACTAAAAACAAACAAAAATAATAATAATTCCACCATTATGGAATGACCAAAATAAGTTGTATTATTACCTAAAATATTTTCACAAATTACTCATATATCAGAATGCCTACGTGGATGTGTTAAGAGCTATTTAGAAAATCCATATTCAAAATTTTATAGATTTGTCTTATATACAATTTTTCAAGCTAATTAACCTATGCGGTTTAAAATAATGAATTTCTTTGTGTGCTTTTATAAATAATGAAAATAAAGAAAAACATAACAGGAAGCAGTTAGCAATCCAATGACAGTTCAAAAATCGAATGTAAATGTACTCTATTGCACCTATCTAAATTATTAGGACATGATAGAGAGGCCTTTTGGCAATGTATCCTGTGTATTATGTATTGCCTCTGGAATTCAACTCTAATAAATATATGTATATATTTTAAGAAAGCGGAAGTGAAAGGGAAAGACACTGTAACTGTGAAAATCTAAAATGGTAAAATTAATTTCTGTGATCACCCTAACATGAGGGTTCAGCAAGAAAGAAATGAAGATTACCCTTTTAATAATTAAATTTTAATCTCTGTATCAAATAAAATTGTGAGAGAACTGTACAGCTTGTATAAGTTGCTTTAAGTGTGTTCTTTCCTAGCAGAGCTGCATTAAGATAGCTTTGCTCATGGCAGGGGGTAGGGATGGGGCAAGAAGAGTAAGTTAAAAAAAACTTGCAGCTATCATCATACAAAATAAACCCTGTGCTTTAGGTACTTCCATCAGACTTTGAGCGAAATTTCATATGGCTTATTTTTGCATTGTGAGATCAATTTTTCCTTCATTGATAGACAGTCTTGTCTGGTGGGTAAAGCATCAGGCTAGACACCAGGAAAGTGTGAATTCTATTTTCATCTTATACATGAAAGATAGCTGGGGAACTTTGTACCAATCATCCTCTCTCAGTCCATGATGTCAGACTTGGGATATAAACCAGTTGATGAACTCCTGTTGCAACCAATGGAACAATACTTAGCTGATTTTTAAAAAGTGGACCTAGCACTTGTGGGGGGAAAAATAAGTTTTTCCTTCATTGTGGTTTGCTGTAGAAATCTGCAGTCAATGATTTCCCCTTCTCATTTTCCTTAAGTCATAATTTCAATTACTAAGTAAGGATGAGGAGCGATGGTCAGAGTCTTGCACAACAGCCTCAACCTCTCTAAACAGTTCTCTTTTGAAAAGCAAAGGAGGGGTGTTAAAAAAAATAACAGACTTCATTGTATTGCACTGAATTTGGTATATTTTTGAATCAGAACGGTAAGCCTGTTTGGAAAGGAGGGGAAGAAGACACTCTTGGAAAACCCTTGGTCTCTACCCATGCCATCACTGTTGCTATTTTTCATGCAAATTTATTAAAATTAATGAGATGGTGGAAAGAGGCTTTAATTCTATTTTCTTCTTTTCTAAATTGCATAATATAAAAGAAATAAAGTCTCAGGTTTTCCCTCAAGAAAAAGAAAATGTAGGAAAACGAACCACAACAATACTGTAGCAAGAATCATTCCCACAACATAATACTTTACTACCTTCAACCTGCTAAATTAGTATGTGTTGTATTCTAAATGGGCAAGCTGACCTATCTGTTCAACCAATGCTTAAAATCAACACCAATCCTTACACCTTATCGTTTATAGGAAGAAAAAACAAAGACTTGTTTCTATCTACTGGATCTGATTCCCCCAAAGGCCTTTTATATCACTTCAGCCATTCTATCTATCGAAATTTATCACTTTGCCTTCAGCTTAGCAGCTAGAGAACTGACGCAAGCACAATTGGAGAAACGTGTATTTAAAAATATATTATCCCAGTTAGTTTGTGTCTCTTTTACCCTTGGCAATAGATCTTAAATCTGACAAAATAGCAAAAGCTATTGCATTTCAGCGTCCTGCTTGGCTGCTGTTGAATAGCAGTATTTTAAAGTGCGTTTTCCACTTGTTTGTTTTTCAGGTTTTGCTGGCAGTTTTGCAAACTTTGCCGAATTGAACTAAAGGTACAACAGAGAGATGCTGCAGAAGTCGTGATATTATTGCCCAAAGTGTAAAGAAAGCCAAATATTTTCAAATGTACATGCACTCTGCAAAACAATTGGGTTCAGGATAATCAGCTTGTGCACCTATAGATTAATAGTTGAAGAAAATTGAATGTACATACTCTTTATTTTGAATAATATACTCTTATTTTAAATTCAGCTTGATTGCAAAAGCAAGTTAAAGATCCACAATGTTTCTTCTGAGGGTTACTCTATCCACTACATCATTCTAATAATTATGGATTGAGGATGGCTTCATATTTCTATACTCTAACCATCCCCAAGTATAGAAGAGTCTTTTCCCTAGCCCGTTTTAATGTTTTGTCCTCAGTTCTACTTGACGGGCGATTCAAGAGGCTCCTGATTAGTGAGCGACTATGCCCCTGTGATGGGGCTGAGGTTGAAACTGTGGAGCATGTCTTATCATACTGCCCTATGTATAACACAGCCAGAATTAAATTATTGTCTCTTCTTGGAATTGATCCCTCTGGTTCTAATGCTAGTAATTTGGCCTTATATTGTCTAGGGCAGGGGTGGCCAAACTATGGTTCTTTGAGGACCTGTGGACTTCAACTCCCAGAATTCCTGAGCATGGCTAGCTCAGGAATTCTGGGAGTTGAAGTCCACAGGTCCTCAAAGAACCATAGTTTGGCCACCCCTGGTCTAGGGGATGATTCCTCCTATATTACTTCTCTGGTTTCAAAATTTTTCTTAAGAGCTGTAACTATTAGAGGAGAATACGGGATTGGGCGGCCTATAAGAGCGTAGAAATAAATAAATAAATAAATAAATAAATAAATAAATAAATAAATAAATAAATAAATAAATAAATAAATAAATAAATAAATAAATAAATAAATAAATAAATAAATGTTGTAATTCCCTTTAGCCTAGGCTTCTAGTGTTAATTGTTTGTGATTGTATTTTTTCTTTTCTTTTTGTTGAACTTGTTCATTATTTTGGTCTGTGACTGTAAAATAAAATTATTATTATTATCCACTACTTTTGTTTGTCATTGTTATTAAATACTTACCTGCCTTCAGTTTGGAAAAGCACTCAATATGTATGACTTACAACCATTTTTAAAAATGCACAAAATGAAGTTAATGAATAGTATACTCTAATCTGTAATATCAATTTACATTCTCACCTTTATAACCTTTTGAAAAGCAGATTAACTAATGTTACTACATCCATGTGTATAGTTTTATTAAATAGTCAGAGCATGACCTTGTAGAGAATTAATTATCAATTTGAATAAGGCCATCAGGATTAATGAATTATATTTATAGAAACAAGGTCTGTCAGTAAAGAAAGCAAATGATTATAAGGAATAATGTTAAAATCCAAAAATAGACCGCACTATTCATACTATTGATGAATTTCATGACTAAAAGGATATGCTTTTAAGTGAAGAGTCTGAATTTCTTTTCTCATACACTTTAGAAACTTTAAAAATAATGTAAATTTGCCATATGACTTGGCTATGGATATATTACTTTTACAGTTTTAAACAATGGATATAAGAGGGTGCTAAATTAGATCAAATATTTATTTTTACAGGATTCTTTAGTACTATACTATTTTTTTTAAAAAAAAACTTGTTTACGTTACACATTTGTAATAATATCAGTAATGCAGAACTGATTTAATATGGATAACCTTCTATTGATACTTCCTATAGGAATACTTACACAATTCATCATGACCACCAATATGACCTGGCAAAATTAAATCCCATTTATTGGATTTTTCATTTTTAATCACTGTGCAATTTGAGGAAAGGAATGACTGGTTTCAATCATTGTTAGGTTAGGTAGCTCAAAAGAGCTTATGACATACCAGTGGAATCCCCAGAACCCAATCAATTTCTTTGAGTATCTCCATATATCTCTAAGTCTAAACAATGCTGGTGGTATACCTCTCCCTCCCATCCTATCCCCCGTCTGCCCTTGCTATAATTAATAAGTACTGCATTGTATTCATTGCATATACTTGTCAAGTAGCAACTACAATCTCATACAGGAAAGAGATTCCAATGAGCTTTTTGGTTGCTTTGAATTTATTTTCCAATATAATGAGCATTCTTCTGTTCACACAATACAGTATGATGTATGAAAAAAGTGCTTCTTTCTCTATTATACTTGCATAAATTAACACATTACCTTTAAAAAAAAGCTGCTGAGAAATATGGAATCTTCCCTTAATGAGATCAGCAAGAATTGCTTCAGGATCTAGTTTACTATGATGAATGCATAGGTTTCCAGTGCCAGCTCAACACATATTTCTAAGATTGATGTACTCATTTCTTATGCTGCATATTGATTCACTGAGATGAGATGTAATAGTTCCACTCCAATTGGCATTGGTTGGCCAGCCGCTGGAAAATGGTACACCTGTTTAGATTTAGGGAGAGAAAAGAAAAACTGCCAGCAAAATGAAGATAGGTCCTACCTAGGGACCTAGGGAATAACAAAAGCCTGACAAAAAGGGATTCCTATAAGAAAAAAGGATGAAGTGGGGTAGAAAAGATATGAAAAGGTATTTATAGTCATCTTTAGCTACATTTAAAAATTATAAAGATTTACAATTACTTTCCTTGTCCTCTGGCACCAGTAAGAAATAAAAATAATTTTGAACTTAATAAATTTCATAATTTTGACTGCAATGTTAATCAATAAGCAATGACTAAGCTTCATTATATTCAGGGAAACCTATGTGGGATGGAGTCATTAGCGGAATGTTATCTATAATAGGAATAAATATGGTAGTTGGTTCTTATTAAAAGGTAATAATAATCTCTCTATTTTTGTTGAACTAGATTCAATCACAAAATATATTTATTTATTTCTTATAGTTATATATAGACCATTATATAATATCTATCTATTTAGTACACATCTATCTCTAACATCTTTGTATATTTGCTTAGTATATTCTTGACATATTATTAAGAAATAATATAATGCTCAAAGGAGAAAATTAATATAATGCTATTTTAGGATGGTTGCGAAAGTGAAATGACTATACAATAATAGCATTTGGAACAGTAGTAGTCTCAGTGTTGCAAATTACAGGGTAACTGGAGATTGCACTGTTAAAACTGCTTTATATACGGTAGTTATAAAAGATACATATTTACTTCTTTACATAAATGCATATCTAGACAGTGAATATTTCTTCTTGTTACTTTAATCATAAAACACAATTTTATACATGTGCTACTAAAAGTGTTGATGTTTATGATCTACATTGTGAACATTAGTGGTAACTATGCTCTGAGAAAAGTCTATATGTTCTCAGTGTGCCTTCCCGCTGGCACCCTTCCAATGTGATAGACTGAAATACATATTTTGGAAACTATAATCTAATTTAAGACCAATCGATGCTGTCTTAAAATGTGCAGGTTTTGAAAATATACTTTTTTAAAAAAAGTTTTAAAAACAAGAGTAAAAATAGTAAAGTAGGAAAAAAGAGAAAGAGAGAGTGAGAACAAGTTTGATCTAGTGGTTAAGGCACCAGACTAGAAAGTGGGAGATTGTGAGTTCTAGTTCCACCTTGGCCATGAAAGCCAACTGGATGATCTTGGCTCAGTCACTCTCTCTCAGCATAACTCAGCTCACAGGGATGTTATTATGAGGAAAATGGGAGGAGGAAGGTGTGTTGGCTATATTCACTGACTTAAGTTATTTGTAAAAATAAAAAAGGTGGGATACAAATAAATAAATAAATAAAAGATAAATCCAATGAGCAAAAAGAAAAAAGAAAACAAATAGAAAGAAAAGGAAAAAAAGATATAAAGAAGTGGTTTCTGATCTTCTTTACAGACTGATACGTACATTTGTAGATTTACCTCTTTCTCTAAAGTTACAACATGACTCTATTTTTTCTATAATGTATCCAATGTAATTGCCAAAACAATATGTCATAGATTTATTTTTTTTCTGAATTTCCAACATAGATTTGAAATATTTTTATATTCTTCATAATTTTCTGGTGCCATAGACCAATGGTACATCGTTTTATTAAAAAAAAACAACTTAAGATTATATAGTGTCTAGTTTCTTCATCTTCACAGAATCATAGAATTAGAACGATAGAATTATAGTATTGGGAGAAATCTTGGATCTCTTTTAGTTCAACCCTCTGCCCAGGCCATAATTCCTTGTATCTTCCTGGACAAATGATTGTCCAATCTTTTCTAGGTTTTCTTGAAAACCTACAATGATGTAACACTAACAACTTCAGGAAGAAAGCTGTTCCACTGCTTAATATTTCTGTCAGGAAATTCCTCCTTATTTCCAGGGTTGGATTTCATTTTGACAAGCTTCCACCCAGCTTCCACACCTATTCTCCGCCAGCTGCATTGGTTGCCTATTAATCTCCGGTCGCAATTTAAGGTGTTGGTTTTGACCTTTAAAGCCCTACATGGCTCAGGGCCAGGTTACCTTCGGGACCGCATCCTACCACATACCTCCCTATGACCAGTTAGATCCCACAGAGAAGGCCTCCTCCGGGTCCCATCGGCCAAACAATGTCGGTTGGCGGGGCCGCGGGGGAGGGCCTTCTCTGTGGGAGTCCCGTCCCTCTGGAACCAACTTCCACCAGAGATCCGGACCATCCCCACCTTACTGGCCTTCCGTAAAGCCGTTAAAATATGGCTCTTCCGGCAGGCGGGGTGAATAAAAAGATCAGATTCCCCCATGAATGGTGTCTTTTTTTTAAACAATATTTGAATAATGCTTTTAATTTTAAATTGTTTCTTATTGTTTTTATTATACATTCTTATCTATGTTGTACGCCGCCCTGAGTCCTGCGGGATTGGGCGGCCTATAAGAGCACTTATAAATAAATAAATAAAATAAAATTACTTCTTGTCCTATCCTCAGGTGCTACGGAGAATAAATTTTGTTAACATAGAACTGCTATGTCTACTGAAATGAATCCTGAAGATTTGCCCTACACAGCATATACATATATCTTCCTGGAGCTTCATTTCATAAAAATGGGCATGCCACAGAAAAACATATATAACCCTTTCCTGGTGAAAGAACTGATTGGGAACAGAGCCTATGGCCTAGTGCAGGGGTAGGCAAAGTTGGCTCTTCTATGACTCATGGACTTCAACTCCCAGACTTTCTGAGCCAATCATGCTAGCTCAGGAATTCTGGGAGTTGAAGTCCATGAGTCATAGAAGAGCCAACTTTACCTACCCCTGGCCTAGTGGTTAAGTTGCTGCCCTGCAAGGCAGCTGGCCCAGGTTCAAATCCCAGTAAGGGGTATGGCTATCTGACGAGAGCAAAATAAGCTCGAAATAGATCTATAATAGTCTCCCTTTATTTTCATTTATCAGCAAAAAATCCTACACACACACACACACACACACACACACACACACACACACACACACACACACACACACACACACACACACACACACACACACACACACACACATATATATATATATATATATATATATATATATATATATATATATATATATATATATATAATCCTATACCAGTTGGATTAATAACTGCTAATTTGATTATAAATGGAAGACACATTGCTTACAATAATACACTGTTTATAATGTGTGAGATGAGGTATATCAAGAGTGCTGAACAAGATTAAAAAGATTTTGTCTACACAAATAAAAAGGCAGCATAGAACTTATAATAAATCTGACAGTTTTATATACTTTGAAAAGAGTCCTTCGGGAGTTGGACGGCATACAAATACAATAAATACAATAAATTTATTGATTTTTACAATTCAGCTGTGTCCATAATCCTAATCACTTCGAAAATCTACATCATGTATAGTATGGCATATCATTTAAATCATTGTTTTAATCAATATTCAATTTAATATTCAAAATACAAAATACAATGCTTGTTGGTTTTAGTTTAACTTCAGTTACTATTAATTTTATTAGATTTTATTAGATGTGTCATGTTGGAAATATGGAATAGATACAAAGCCACAGTCTGCCCAAAAACCTATGTGAATCTCAGTTGCAGAACCATTTTACAGAAGGGAAACAGCAGGCAAAGAGAAATGGTTAATGTACCAGGAATTATTGGCAAATTATCAAGGGGAATATAAAATTAAATCAAGAGAGCTATCAATGGCAGGTATCAGAAAGATTTAAAATGGATAAAAAGAATTATGGTATGGAGCAAAGTAAGAATGAATTTGAAGAACAATTGTGTGGTGGTGGTGGTGGTGGTGATGATGATGATGATGTACTTGATAAAATGCATAATTTTTTGTGATAATTTCAACTACAGGGAGAATAGATTAAAGAATGTATGATAAGATGGGCTAAGAATTTTGGTTATAACACACGGATCAATTGGAAAAGGTTTAATTAAAAGGGTTGAAATTTTCATTACGATCTTAAAGATAAATATTATATGTATCTTTGATGTATCTTTGTACATGATGCCAGAGAAATTATACAGAATGTATAAAGGCATTTCAAATATATGTTGAATTGTGAACAACATGAACAAATATTTTATCATGCTTGGTGAATATATAAAAATGCTAAAATATAAATTCCAATGCATACATTTATACAGAGGATTTTAAAGGTTAATATTCACTTGAAGTCAGAATGTTACCTTCTATGATTGATAGATAAATAGTTAGAAAAAATTCATGGAAGATTATTTCAATATAGGATTACTGTAGCGAAATTACCATGGTATATGCATAAAGATTGAAAGATTTGGCAAAGATCCCCATGGAGGAAAGGTTGGTGAAATTAAGAGAACTTGCTGAGATGGACAAACTGATTTCTTTGATTAGTGAAAGGCAATTTCTACAGTTATTGGTGACTGGAAGCTCTTATGGACTTTTTGCATATAGATTAAAAATAAGGAATTTGTGATTTATGGTTTGACAATTAGACAGGATATATTACAGAAAGAAGAGTATTATGATGCAAGTTTAGAAAAGTTTAAAATATATTTGTTCTTATATTTGCTTTGAAGATCAGAAGCCGCATTTATATCTTTCTTTATCTCTTTTCTACTTTCTTCTACTTTTTGTCTTTTATTTCACTTTTAGCTTTTGCTATTATTTCTCCCTTTCCTTTTCCTTTACTTTGTTCTATTTTACTTTGTAATGATTCTTATTATCACTTCTGAAAATTTCAATTATATATCATTGAATATAAATTTCATTTATCATTATTCAGTTATATTCTTTGTTTAATAGTAGCTTCGGCACTCTCTAAACCTAATAAAAAGAATATCCCAGCAGAAAAATAATACCACTGAAGCCTACAATCTACAGGATGATTCCAAGGAGAATGCTAATCAGTAGGTTAAAATTGTGAAAGTCCCACCTCTTATATTTTTAAGTCTAGCCTCAGTTTGCAAAATGGGCATACAGTTGGGACTTTGAAAGATTGCCAGTAATAATTCCAGAATATTTGGATATGGCTATTTAGAATTTTTTTTAAGATTTTCCTTTGACCATATGGTTTAGTTTCAGATAAACCCCAAATATTGGCAGGCACTTTTCAAAATGATCCAGTCCATAGTAAAAAGAAGTGGTAAAATTGACTGTATACTGAAAATTTCAACCCTAACATGTTTTTTCTGAAGATGTCTGGGCCTTTCCACATAACGGAATCCTCAGCAATTAACCAGCCTGAAAAAGCAACTTCTCCTAGAAAGGATTAAAGTCAGCAAATACTTGCCTGCTTTCCTGGGAATAATTATATAAAGCCAGATATGTTCCTGACAGTTTGGGAATAAAAAGTGCTGGAAGGAGATACATTCTCATAGCACTGTTACCTTCCTCTGTTGTTTATTGGGCAATATTGGTAAGATACAGATGAGACTGTAAAGTGTGAAGCAGATCACTAATTTTAAATCCATTATTCTTTTATTGTGCTTAAGGCTACCTGGTAACTGCTTGACAGGAAGTCTAGGGATTTTCACATATAGCTGAAATACAGCTCCTAGTAACCTCTGCCAGGATGACACATAATGAAGGTTAAACAAAACACATCAGCTTGTTTCTGTGAATGCAAAGTCAAACATGTTGGGTTGGCTAATCTTTAGACAAGCCACCTCCAATACTACAAAAGAATCATTCAGAAATAGGCATGTTATGTTTAGGCACATAGAAGGCAAAAACATTTGCTGTTGTGCAAGTAATATTTTGATTAACCATAAGTTAGAAACACAGTTTTTTTGCAATTATGTTTCTTTCTCTTCTAAAACTCTAGTCATCTTGGCACACCTGAGTAACTGCCTTCTTGGCTACTTTTTTTTCTCAAAACAAAACAAAACAAAATAGTGGCTCCACCTGGATCAGACATACATTATACAGGGTAGGAAAAACCAGGACCTAGTGTGAGAACTGGTGATTTCAGTTTTATTTTTGAGTTCTGTCTTTTAATAGGTCATCCATTAGATTTTATTTGACTCTTGATTTGTCTATTAATCTCACTGATGTCTGGTTTAATTCCATCAGTTGAATATCTCTGTTAAGTAGGTCAGAACAAATATTGTTGTAGAGCTTGGCTATAGTTGATACATTTGATAGTAGGTTCTGGGTGGAAGCTAGAAACTGGAGTTGCTGGTGGTGGCATGTTTTAAATTTGCTGAAATAATTGAAGCACCATCATTTCCATTTTGGATGTCATAACTCCTTCTGCTTGAGGGTCTGTCATCATCATGTTTTCTTTTTTTCTTTCCCCAGGAGTCAAGACTGGGAATATTAATCTCAGGCGCAAACAACCAGACCCAAATGTGCAGAGTTCAAGCTAACTATTTTATTACGTGCTGTCTATGAAATAGGAATTTCCCAAGACTGACAGTCTTCCCTTGGGAACAAATAGATAGGGCAGTGATGGCGAACCTTTTTTTGGTTCGCGTGCCAAAAGGGGGGGAGCACGGGGGGAGTGCACGCGTGTGCCCACACCCATAATTCCATGCTTGCGCTCGTGAACCCCCTGCTCCTGGCACGCAATGGCACACCCGTTTTTCACTCTACCCAGGCTTCAGAGCCTTTCTAGGAGCCTGGGAAGGGTGAAAATGGCCTTCCCCACCCTCCCCGGAGGCCCTCTGGAAAGGGAAAATGGCCCGTTTGCCAACTTCTGGTTGGACTGGAAGGCCCATTTTTTTGCTCTTAGCTCAGAGCCTTTCTAGGAGCCTGGGGAAGGTGAAAACGGCCTCCCCCGGAGGCCAGAAATGGCCCATTTCCCAACTTCCCAACGAGGGCCTCCGGGGTGTGGGGAGGACGTTTTTGCCCTCCCCAGGCTCCTAGAAAGGCTCTGAAGCCTGAGGAGAGCAAAAAACGCCGCTTCCGGTCCAACTGGAAGTCAGCAAACGGCCTGTTTCCAACCTCTGGAGGACATCCGGGGGGGTGGGGAAGGCGGTTTTCACCCTCCCCTGGCTCCTAGAAAGGCTCTGGAGCTTGGGTAGAGCAATAAATGGGCCTTCCCCATCCCCTCTGGAGGCTGGAAACAGGCCGTTTCCTGATTCCCAGTGGGCCCAGAAGGCCCGAAAATCAGCTGGTGTGTGCCAGACCTGAGCTCACGTGCCGCCGATATGGATCCACGTGCCACTTGTGGCACGTGTGCCATAGGTTCGCCATCACTGAGATAGGGACTGAAGAAACCTAAGGGCGGGGTGTTGGTCCAGCCCTTTTGCAATTGCACAGTGACTCCAGACTAACTGAACTCTAGCTTGAGCCCTTCTCCCTGCTAGGTTGGGTGTTTCCCAACACTGTATGAGTTAATTCTACTTCATTGTAAGGCTACTAGAGAGGATGCTTCTCAGCCTCTTGCCCTGTCCACTATCCAGCACTCTATTTCAGGCTCAGGCCTTCACTGCAGCATCCTCCCCCAGGTCACACCTGCTCTGTGCTAAACCACAGTACGGCTCAATGTTTCTTGCAAGCTTACCTAGAGACTCACTTGATTTAAACCTTTTGCCTGAGGCAAGCTGTTTGCAATGATTGTAAGAAGCCTATTTATGTAATCTTTTTCCTCTTGCATAGTCAAGAGATAAATGAACCTGGGATTTGCTTGGTAGTGGAATGAGATATGTCAAGAAGCTCTGCTGAAATTTATAATGCTCAGGAAGGCCATAAAATTGTGGTCTGGGAGTCAACAAGGGCATCATTCTGTACTAATTGCCACCAATTTTAAAAGCATGGTTATTTATGAATTAATTTGCACTAACCCAATCCATGGTATCTTGCATGTTTATAAATTGTTTTTGACTTGTTTGCAAATCCATGGTACAAAGATTTCATATGATCTAATTAAGCATCCACAGTTGTGCTGTATATTTCTCCTCAAGAAAGGAAAGAAGCAAAACAGGGCAATGAAGTGTGATTCTGTACAACCACTGAGGAGTGCTGACAAGGAACAATAAAAAGGAATTAAACTTAGCAGACACTGAATTAGACTCTTTCAAAGTCTGGTCTTGAATTTCTCCTATATAAGCACACCTGACTGGGCATTTCTTGATTATTATCACAAGTAAGGTCTATAGACTATCCCAATATAATTATTCTAAATAGATGGATTCTTACTTTTATCATAATATGAAATGCTTTGAGAAGTAACAAGAGATTTAATACCTAGTTCAGATGGTTGACATTGTTTAATGAAACTACCTCCTGAGTCAGATTCATTCTTCATGTGACTACATGCTGAGTTTATTTTATATTTATTTTATTATTTGTTCTTCTATGCCGCCCTACTCCCGAGGGACTCAGGGCGGCGTACAACAATTTTATAAGAACATCAATAATAAACAGTAATTTAAAAGCAACAGTTAAGAAAATATACAAAAGTTAAAAAAATGTTCACAATCAGCCATACCAAGGGGGGAATTCAGATCGATTTAGTCTTTCCCCCCTGCCTGCAGGAAGAGCCATGTCTTGACGTCTTTCTGGAAGGCCAGCAGGGTGGGGATGGTTCGGGTCTCTGGGGGAAGTTGGTTCCAGAGCGCGGGGCCCCCCACAGAGAAGGCCCTCCCCCTAGGGCCTGCCAACTGGCATTGTTTGGCTGACGGGACCTGGAGGAGGCCCACTCTGTGGGCCCTAACCGGTCGAAGGGAAGTGTGAGGCAGAATGCGGTCCCGAAGGAAGCCTGGTCCTAGGCCATGTAGGGCTTTAAAGATGATGATCAACACCTTGAATTGTACCCAGAGACCGATGGACAGCCAATGCAGCTGGCGGAGTATAGGTGTAACGTGGGTGTACCTTGGCACACCCACCACAGCACGCGCAGCCGCATTTTGCACCAACTGAAGTCTCCGAATACTCCTCAAGGGTAGCCCCATGTAGAGTGCATTGCAGTAGTCCAAACGAGAGGTGACAAGGGCGTGAGTGACCGTGAGTAGAGCCTCCTTCTCCAAGTATGGCCGCAATTGGTGCACCAGGCGAGTTCTTGTAGCATCCTTTTTATTGTCTATATCAGGGGACTCCAAACTTGGCAACTTGAAGACTTGGGGTTTTCAAGTCCCAGAATTCCTCAGCCAGCCATGCTGGGGAATTCTGGGAGTTGAAATTCACAAATTTTGAAGTTGTCAAGTTTGGAGACCCCTGTTCTATACCAATTTCATTGTGGTATATGCAGCTACTGTATATTTTGTGACACTGACAGTGTTGTCCAGACACATAGTTAAGGGCAGCAATTCCCAGACCGTTTGGTCTCAGGATCCTCTTACATTCTTAAAAACTGACTGAGGAACCCACAGAGCATTGGTTTATGTGATTATATTTATCAGTAGGTACTGTATAAAACTGAGAAATGTTAAAATATTTACCTGACTTTGTGGACTTCCTGAAAGTGTATTGGGACTCTTAGGGTTCCTCAGCTCATACTTTGAAAGTTGCTGATATAGTACAAGTGCTACAGAAAGATAAGAGGCCTGCCAGTAGCAGCCTCATGATTCACCTTAACCCATCCAGGTAGATCTTCCAGCAGCAACGGTCAGACCATGTGGTTGACACCTAGAGGCTTCCTGTGCCAAGCAGCACCTCTCTCTAGAAATTTTTGCTTGATGTTATAGGGAATGGTTTCTGAGGCAGCACAGAGACCTCCAGGCAGGACCGCATGAAGGTGACAGTTGGCCTGGAAAGGGAGGCTGGGATGCCCAATGAGGGAAGGAATAAACAATTGAAAAGAATATCAAGGTCACCCTGCTATGAAAATCTTCCTGTCAGGCGAGAGAGAGAGAGAGAGAGAGAGAGAGAGAGAGAGAGAGAGAGAGAGAGAGAGAGAGAGAGAGAGAGAGAGAGAGAGAGAGGAGGTCAATAACTCTTCAATAACTCTTAATAGGATGGGCTTTCTAGGTTTTATAATCCCATATTATTCTAGGTTCATCCTATATCTTCTTAAAATATTACACATTATAATATAACTGAATATTATTCTGGTTAATGAAAAATTCTGCCAACTAAGTGCCCCACACAAAGTTGCTGTTTTACAGCTCTATTATACAAGCAGCTCTATTTTGTTCTGAATGGTATTTTCCCCTTTAATATATGTATATTTAATAGCATCCTGTGATTACTTCTGTTTTCTTTAACTTTTGATTTACTAGAAACCTTTGCATCAATATATGAAGAGACTTCAGCCCTTGCACTAATGAACCAAAGTATGCCAGCAAAGTGTAAGAAGCCTGTTTTCTCCAATACCAGCTTACTGCGCCCCCCCATAAGGTTTTATGCAAATCTGAGCACCATCTCTCTATTATACAGAAAATACAGAAAACTTTAATTATGCCAGAAGATCAAGGCATCTAAACCAGTGACAACCAGAATTTAGGCTTATATGGCTTACTTTGTGTTGCTAGAATCCTGAGATTTCTCAGTACAGATTTATTTTTTGAAATACACATTTGCAATTAATGAAATGAGTTCATAACTCTTGCACAAAAAAAGCTTTGGATTGCCGGTCTATTCTCCCCTATCCAGTTTCAGGCTTCCTTTTTGTTTGCAATATAATTGAGTAACAGGAAACAATCTGTTTGCTCTTGTAATTTTAAACAATTGGAAATTTAAAAAATACTTTCATCCAGCTGCAAATCATTAAGAGAACTCCCAGTAGATCTTGACCTGCCTTCTGCCCACCAGTATCCTAATCACCATGTTCAATTCATTAAATATTAATGTCCCAGAATTACTAAAAGTCACAATAATTCCACAATATCATCCTTAACCCTGAACTGTAAGCAATAACAAATCAGAATTACAAGTTTAGTCTGAAGCATATTTCTAGGTCAAGGTTTAGTTGTTATTAAGGAAGCGCTAAAAACTTCAATACAGTTCAGGGATGCAAATATATTGTTGAATTATTTTCTTCATGAATTCCAAATATTCCTCTTCAAGATTAAATAAACTATAACTTCTCTACAGTAGTAATTCAATATATTCTGCTTTCACTGTCCGAGTTTAATGTATTATACAGGGTACTATTGCAATCTTAGAAAACAGATTTTACAACATTTTTTAAAAAATGTAATGCCTTTAGAAAAATTCAAATCTGTAAACTCTTTACACAGGTTAAGATTTGTGGTAGTTGAGAAGGAGGATATACTTTTCATTGTAATATACTGTATACAATTTATTTTTATAAGACTTCCAGTGGCATGGAGGCTTACATAGCTGTCTGTTTGCTTCTTTGTCTTCTTCCTTTATCAACTGCTTCAATTGCTTTGGTGTTTTGATGAGTCGCTTTCTACTTTTGTTTTAAACTTATAAAGTGCACTTTCACTCCTTAGAGAATGAAGTATGCCTTATTTTAATTGTGATGCTTCTGACACAAATAAACAAACTCCTTAGAGAAGAAGTGCTTCTCCAGTTGAGGAAGATGTTCCCAGTTCCCACATCTTTAGAAAAATTAGTCTTGACAGTAAAACCTCAAGATAAAACTATTTCTACAGTTGAGATTAGTGACACACTGGAAAGCTTCCTGCATTTACTGATATAATTCAAGTCAGGGCTGGGGCTCTTTTTAAGGAAAATTTTATTTTCCAGTTGATGGAAAATTTGCAGTCAATATGCAATCAATCTTATAGAGACCAACCATGGCAAATGATTTTAAGAGAGGGCTAATATTCATAGAGACATTGGTACGTTGGATAGGAATGCTACCATCTTCGATTGCCACATAAAATTATTAGAAACAAATTAAGATAACAATGCAGGAACAACTCCGAAAATTTCAACAAGCATTGGAGAAGGTTAAAACACTAACTGCTGGATCCCATTAACCTGGGCTGAGGACTGCTGAATCTAGTTTCCCAGATTTTGTTTATGTTCTGCTATTTTATACTATTAATTTTAGATTTATCTTTTTTTAGTCACTGATTTAATTACCTATTTATTATAGATTTAGACTTATATATAATAGACCTGTATATTTATATTTATAATGGTACCATTTATTCCCTCAGAAACTGGTTTATTACTTTTGCTTCATTTGCACATTTATTTCAATTTTAAATTCTTTATATATTGATGTTAACAGATACTCTCAAGAGTAAAAGATTTTGAATGGGTTAAGCTGATGTAAAAAGTGAGATTTCCACAAAATCTACATTACCTTCTTCACCACCATGAAATTGTCAGAAATTGTTTGGTCAGGTATACATGAGGCAATAGCACGAAACCTGTTGGAGTTATGATCTGAGTAAAGATGTTATTAAGATAGTGACACAAGAATATATTGATTTCTGTGGACATTTCATTATTATTAATCTGAGGATATTTGGTATTCATTTGATCTTTGTCAATGTTTATGGGTCCATTAAAAATTATCCTAATTTATTTTATAGATGCCTCGCAAGACTTCAAAGTATCCAATTTGATCATTTAGACATAGGAGTCAATATGAATAAAGTGATGTATTTTGTTTTCAATAAGAATATTCTTCCCTGTAAAATACATTTATAATCAGAATTGGAAAATGTTGCTGGCTTATTCACAGTTTAATTTGATTGATGCTTGGTATAAACTTCATCCTTCTGATAGGAAATATACATGTATTTCTTATGCTAGTAAAAATGTACTCACATTATATTATTTATTTATATTTCCTTCTCAACTAAAATAGGTTTTAGATTCTTCTACTCATTCTGTTGTCATATCCAGTTATGCTCCAATTGTATTAACCCCTCAATTAAAAAATGTCAAGCTATCCTATTGATAGATGGTATTTTAATATTTCTCTGGGACAGTTTTTTTAGTTGTATTATATAATTAACTTTACAATTTGTGAAGTTAAACATGAGTCATTCACTTTACAGACTATATGAGATACTTATCAGGCATACATGAGAGGTTATATTACTGCCTACAGCTCAAGGAAAAAGAAAAAAAATACTATTTTATATGAACAGTTGGAAAATTTACTTAAAGAATGCTTGTTTATGTGAAAATCCAATGGAATAAGCTTATATTGTAATTATTTTAGCTATGTTACAATTGGGTGATTTTTATATTAATTTATTTATTTATTTATTTATTTTGGTTTTCTTATATGCCGCCCTACTCCCGAGGGACTCAGGGCAGTGTACAGCAAAAAAAAAATACAAGAAACCAGCAATAAACATAATTGATCAGGACCATCCCCACCCTGCTGGCCTTCCGGAAAGCAATAAAAACCTGGCTCTTCCGGCAGGCGGGGTGAAAGTGAGACCAACTAGATTAGATATGGGTCTCCCCCCTTGTTTTGTGAATATGAGATTCTTTTAACTTTTGTATGTTTTTTAATTATTGTATTTTATATTTGTTATAATGGATTCGAATATGCTGTGAGCCGCCCAGAGTCCCCTGGGAGTTGGGTGGCATACAAAGCCATTAAATTAAATTAAATTAAATTAAATTAAATTAAATTAAATTAAAATCGAATACAAAAATTAAAAATTCAATATTAAAAAACATCCATCAACCAAACATACCCGGGGGAGAGCTCAGATGGATTCGTCTCTAACCCCCTGCCTGCAGGAAAAGCCATGTCTTGACGGCTTTTCGGAAGGCCAGCAGGGTGGGGATGGTTCGGGTCTCTGGGGGAAGTTGGTTCCAGAGCGCCCCCCCCCCACAGAGAAGGCTCTCCCCCTAGGGCCCGCCAGCCGGCATTGCTTGGCTGACGGGACCTGGAGGAGGCCAACTCTGTGGGCCCTAACCGGTCGAAGGGAAGTATGAGGCAGAATGCGGTCCCGGAGATGGAATAAGATGGAATAAGATGGAATAAGATGGAATTGTCATTAAATTGTCATCAAGTGAATAGATAGTAAGTTCTTGGCACATTGTTTAAAGCAACAGTATCAAGTCAATGGCAACGGGCAGACCCTTGTTAGATTCAGAAGCAAATAATAATCAGGTTTTTGTTTTATATATACATAATTATATTGATTGGGTAATAAGGGAGATCAACATGGCACTGATCAATTTTTATATTCAACCCAAATATGTAAAGAGTTAAGTTTTATGCTTTCTACGGATTGTATTAAATATTTGGGACTTTATGTTTCTTTAAGTATAGCTGAATACTACAAGTCTTAGTTGGGATCTAATAAAAGTGTCTATCTGTTCTAAATGTCCATTTCTTTGGATCTGGAAAGATTTCTGTATGCAAACCTATCACCAGTTGGCTTGAAACAGGAGCTCAGAGTCCCCAGAAATCAATCATTTGTTGTTTGGTTTAACCAAGTTACTATATAAAAATTAGAATCTCTATCTATTTCTGGAATTGTGCAGTCTGAATGACATGTTCATCTATGAATTCTTCCCCCCCACACCCATTATCTAAACTAATAGAAATTTTGGGATTTAGTAACCCTGGAAAAATAATCAGTTCTAAAGGATGTTTGGCAATGGGAGTATATATCCATAAGTTAATTGTGTTTTTATTCAGTTCCCATATATGGCATATCTACCATCCAATTATTAATCTGTCCTACAAGTTGGTACAGAGTCATTGCAGTCTTGAATAAGGAAATAAAAAGAAAGAATGGATTGAACCACCCTTAATTCTAGTTGTGGAATTTGGATAACATTAGTAGTTTTGAAATAAGGGAGAGGGATACTAAATGCAACAAAAAACAAATTCATCACCTGCCCTTTTTCATGGTAGAGTTTTCTTAATAATCACAATTTACCGTACTTTTTCTGTCTTGACTTTTCATACCTATTTTTTTAATTGATTGACCATCAAGTTGTTGGCTCTTAGTACCCACATGGATAGAAGTCATTTTTACAGGACTTTAGAGTTAGAAAGAAGATAAATAAAATATAGATCAGCTAAGAACATGTATTGTGACCCTTCCCCAAAAAAGTCTTTGCATTTTCCCCCAATCATTTCATTCAGTGAAATTGCTTTCTAATTCCCTGCCCAAAGGAGAAGACATTCTAATAAGTATAATTTTATGACTGTTTAATGAGTTTTGTTTAAAAGTAAGGGATGATGTGTATAATGTTTCTTCTTGTGCAATAATCTCTCTGGTAATCTTTAGTTTCTTGGCTTCCACATTTCTATTATATTTCAAGGGAACACATCATAAGAGCATCCCAGGTGGTTTCTCCCCTCTCTTTGAAACTTTATTAGAAGACAATTATAATCTCCATAATCTTGTATCAATAAAGTAAGATTAGCAATACCACCAAAAGATATTTAAAATACATCTCAAGGGTTCATTTCAAGGACACAAAGTATTTTTCTCTTTCAAAAATTGGAAAATGATACCAAAAATATATTAATAGGAATGTTAGATGAACAATCTGAAACAGATCAAGACATTAACCAGCATTTTTTTCCACTATGGAAAAACTTATACAACATTTACAAGATGGATATAAATGCAATAGCACCTTTTTCTCATAAGCTCCTAGTAAGAAGATGTGGCTCTGCCAAGTTTTGATCTGATGAAAATTCAGTCAAATCAACAGATTTACAAAATCAAAGCCTGGAAATACTTTGATGCAGTAAATCAAAGCAGGTGGCTTCAAAGTGCTTTGTAGCCTTTTGAAGCACTTCACAGATTCAATGGTTTTTTAGCCTCATCTGGGATGGTTATACTATAGATAATGTAGAATGTTGCAACTTTATTTCTATATATGGAAAAAGCTTAGGGGTGGAGTGTGTGATGGACTTTCTAACACTGACATGAGCAATGGCTGGGTTTTATCACCTCATTAAACATAATGTCTGTTAGAGCTGTTTTGAAGTGCCAAAGCTAATATTCTGTTGACTTCATTCATAGATTCATTTCTGTCCTCAGATTCTTTAACATGAACAACCAAATGCCTTTATGTTGCTCTATCTTCTGCTAAAAGTGCAACAGAGTTCTGTGCTGGCGCTGCCATTACAACTGAGAATTCAACTCAACTCTTGGCACTCTAAATATCAGCTCAAGGCTGATTGTTCCCATATGTATCTTTCATGCCAAACATTACTTTTAAATTATGCATTATTGGAGTATGGTTAACCCTCTCAGCAATAAGGGTACTAGGGCAAGTTGATACTTAGAGTCCAAGACAAACATTTACTGTTTTTAAACATAACAGGGAGAAAAACTAGGAATACAATTTTATGTGCCAGCATGTTTTTCTGTAAGACTCCTTTCTCTTCACCATTACATTCATTGTTACAGCCTACTTCTGTTGCATCTACTCATTAACATAGAGTACCACAAGCAAACCATGACTACAAGTAAGCCACAACTGCAAAGTTCTGCTCAGAAGGAGGTTAGCTTTGCTAATATTACTAGCCCACCTTTTATTGAAACCAGTCATGAGACTTTTCACAGAAGACAGTACGCATGTGAATCAATTGTTGCAATCTTCCTAGTATCACATGAAACCCAATAACTAGAGACTGAAAAGGTATATTACCTCATAAATAACAAATCTGTGGCCATTTTTCAATGTCATGACACATATGGTATGCTAGTAAGCAAGAAATGATGATATGATGATGATGATGATGATGATGATGATGATGATGATGATGATGATGATGATGATGATTTAAGTTGTCCCCCCTAAGTACCTATCTACCATGGTCCAACACGGTAGATTTTTATCTTATTTTTTATTATTTTATTTTATTTCACTATGAAATTTCTATATGCCAATTGTTCTTGCCAAAAATCAATAGAGATAATATATTTTGAGTATAATGGTGAGAAATCCTTATACTCAACATATATATTATTAGAGTAGACAAAACTGAATTTAGTGGACAAATTCTTGATTTGCTACAAGAGAGTTTCAACTGTTCATTTGACTATTTTTTGAATTATGGGCATTCCACTCATGAAAAACATTAGCAGAGACGTGCATTTCTAAAGTGAAGTTGTCACCATGAACAATAGTTAGCAATGTAGGTACCACATAAACTATGTTTATTTAAATTACAAGATGGTTTAGAAACAATATTTGCTTTTAATTATTTATATTGATTTTATATTTTGATAATTAATTCTATAGGCAAGGCAATAATAAAAAGTAATCACTGTCTTCAGTCCTGCCTGAATGATAAGACTGGGATTTAATTACAGGTAACGTCTTTCTGGTTGCCTGTAATTCTGGTTTATGCATTGCTATAAATTTACATCTTTTCGATTTGTCACTGCAGTTGTTCTTTTAACTTTCTCTAGGTTCTCTAGAGAACTAACTGCTCTAAAATTCATAGCCGTCTTTACAAGGAAAAACAAAACAAAAATAGAAAAGATTTTTCCCTGTAGTATTTATTAATGTCCCATTGAGATGACAACCGAGAGAGAGAGAGAGAGAGAGAGAGAGAGAGAGAGAGAGAGAGAGAGAGAGAGAGAGAGAGAGAGAGAGAGAGAGACAGAGACAGAGACAGAGACAGAGACAGAGACAGAGAGACAGAGAGAGACAGACAGAGAGAGGGGGGGAGTGAGGGAGTGAGGGAGAGAGGGAGAGAGACACAGAAAGAGAGATAGACTATTAACTGAAAAGTTCTCTATTTCCCCCCCCTGGAGAAACAAAACATCCACAGCCGCAGCAGTTCTAGCAAAGAGATCATCGCAGGGATTGCATCCAGGTTATAATTACAGGTTTGCTGAATCTTTTAAGAAAACATCCCTTGGGGATGACAAGAATATCTCTAATAAAAAGTTTCATCTCCTATTCAGGATTCCTTCAGGCAATGAGATGAAGTATTCCCATTGCATGGCAGATGTCTCTTTGACCTTTTTCACCTCTGCCGTATGCATATGCAAATAGGGGTGATGCACCATTAAAACTGGACAACTCAGCCAATTTCTCTCCACTTTCCACTTTCTCATTTTTCAGCATCACTTTGTAATTCCTTTTTTAAAATATAAAGCCTGCATTCATTTTCATATCCACTTTCCTAACATAAAAAATACAATTTTATATGGAAGACTGTGTAATATATTTTCCTCTAGTATGTACTGAATTTTTAATAAGAGAATTGCATTACAACCTACAAACACCAAACAATAGGTTTTTCCTATTATTGTACACTGATCTGTACATTTCAGACTTGTGGATTCTTATTGGAACATTAATTAAACCAAGTTCTTCCTCATTATCTATGTACTTTGTAGAGAAATTTTTATTATTTATTTATTTATTTATTTATTTATTTATTTATTTATTTATTTATTTATTTATTTATTTATTTATTTATTTATTTATTTTCTAGCTATTTCAGTCTTCTAAAACTTGATAATTCCCAGATACATTGGACTTCAACTCTAATGACTTCACCAAACCAGTTCCAGATCTTTGTTCAACTGCCTCATTAGTGGGCAACAAACACCAAAGGGAGAATATCAAGGTCTTCATTCCACTTCTAATCATCTTACCAATTCTCCAAATAGCACCTGGGATCCATTCAACACTGTCCGCAGAATCACTATTTCAAAGCTTTATAAGTTTCAGTTGCAGCATTTTAGCAATTTCTAAATGGTCTGGATAGTGGGTGTGGAAGTACCCGTAAACAGCAGAATGGAAGAGAAAGAACTGGAGAAAAATCACAGAATTAGAAAAAAACCCTGCAATCAGAAGTAAAATGACTGTGGCAAATAATAATAATAATAATGAAGGCAAAGATAGTACCAATAGTAACAGGTGCCTAATTGCAACCTGAAAACATCTGCAGCACTACTTGAACACCATTGGTATTGGCAAAATTAACATTAGTTAATTGCAAAAGGAAGCTTTACTTGGAACAGTTTACATCCTGTGATGATACCTGTAACACTTATCGAACAATCCAAGAAAGGACTCAATAGGTGGCCACAAATGTGAAATCTTGCCTAAACATCTGGCTGACTGTGGAACCAACCATAATAATAATAATAATGGCAACTAGGTAAAAATCAGATTTATCATCTGGAATATAATTATAGTTTATACAGTGAAAATCTTGAGGGATTCCACAAACAAACTTCAGATTTTATTTGACTTCCATAGCATTCTGAAAAGATTTCTGGGTCCCATTCAAAGATATGAAAACAAAAATAACTAGATATCTAATAAAATATTAAAAGTGTTTTTAATGGCCTAATTTTACTGGAGAGCATTCATTGAAGGTATTAAAGAAACTTTAATTATGCAGCCTTCTGTTACTTAAAGATCTCACAAACATTGTCATACAGAGCCATGCAATTTTGTTGTATGGACATCCAAGCTGAAGCTTTAAGTAAGTTTCAATCCTGTGAATGATTGAAACTAGGCAAATATTTCTGCCACTCTTTCACGTTGATTATGCCTCTTCATGCATATTCAGGAAAGGGAAGGAATGGGGAGGAAAGGGAAGGAAAGGATAAGGAAGGATAGGGAATAATAGGGAAGGATAGGGAAGAAGGAAACCCAGGATATTATTCCTGACCCATGCTGTCCCCATTGTTCCCCCCCTACCATGGTCATTCTGTTTCTCTGTTTAGATAAGGAAATATATCTGAAATGATCACTCAATGGATACAGTTGTCTAATGATCACACTGCATATTTTCTTTGGGACTTTTCTTTGGTCCTGAATCTTAGGCATGGTGGCTGGGGAATTCTCTGAAGTTCACGTATCTTAACATTGCTGAGGTTGAGAAACACTGTGATAGAAGACCTTCTGGGAAAATCTTGCAAGTAGTGTGGTTTGACAAACACACCAGAGTAGTGTCAATGAGAGCTTGGAAGCCCCAAGAGGAATACTAAAGAGGACAGAGCCAGAGGATAAACTGTATGAGACAGGGGTGGGTTCTGGTTTCACCTGCTACCGGTTTGCTCAGGGGTGCGCCGCGCGCACAGTACTTAAAAAAAGCTTCTGCGCATGCGCAGAAGCTAAAAACAAGATGATGCCGCTGTAGGCACCACTGAGAGAACCAGCTCGGGGGTGGGGCAGGCTGGGTCGCTGCCGGTTCCAGTGATCCAGGCTGCCAAGTTACTACCGGTTCCATAGAACCAGTCCAAATCGGGAGGAACCCACCTCTGGTATGAGACAGAAAAATTGGTTGCTCCTAAGCTTCTTTTTTGTTTAATGGTAATGGTGGGTGCTTATCCTACTTTCTCTAATTACCAATATAGACCAAACAGTGTGCTATATTCAGAAATCAGAGTAGAACAAAAGAAAAAAAAAGAATTAACTCTTATCTTTAATGTATTTCACTAGAGTTTCTAGAATTAAGAGTCAGGCAGTAATAAAGAATTGTTGGAAGTGGTATTTTTCCATGTTATGCATTCAGTTGAATATCTCTTGGCTTAAGAACAAATTGTACCCTCAAAGGTGGAAAGATAGAAAGTGAGTGAGTAAAGGAGCCCATGGGGGGGGGAGTGGGCGAGAAACCAAGGAAAAAGAGGATCACTGCCATGCTATATACAAAATAAGAGAAGCAAGAATCACTCAGAAGATGTGCAGTAATGGATTTTATGCCACCCCAGGCATAATCAATAGCATATCTCCTTTTAATACCATTACTTCCCAAAGTGTATCTTTTGATGTTAGGTTCAGTAATCTCTATGGATTTGGACAGTTTTAGATTTGGTAGCTTTAAACTGATATTTAACTTTATTTTAAGGTCCATTTCTGGTTTATTTACAGTTATAGTAACAATATAGCTTCCACTTATTCTGATTGCACTTTTTAAAAATTGACTTACTACACTTCTAATCAATGTGTTATCAATTATACATTCCTCTTGTCTTATTCTTATTCTTGCTTTACTTATGTTAACATCACATCTCCTGGATTTCTGTTGTATTTAAGTCTTTTGAGTTTTGAGATTTATGCGATAAAAGAAAATTGTGCTTCAAATTGCACTTTACCTTACTTTGTTGTTTATGTGAAGCATCTCTACTGAGATGGTCAATCAAAACAGCTTTCAGTTGAAAAGACCCAAAATGTATCAAAGTATAGCAAATAAAGATAGAATAAACAGAAACATTACAGTTCCCTTTTATTCATATCCATTTCATGTATTCATAATTATGTTTTATAGCTGTTATCTAATACAGTACATGCCTGACGAAATAAGTAAATAAAATAAAATAAATAAACATGTACACTTACTCAAATCAGTAGAAAGCAATAGTGTTGTTTTAAAAAAATTAGGCAAATAGATTATATTTCAAAAACTAACTGGAACAAGAACTTCTTCATTAATCATAGAAAGGAAGACAAAGGATACAATCAGTCCCTCAATCTCTTAATCAAAAAGGTTCTGTCCTACTCATGAATACTTGCCTAATCAAATACCTTCTATATTGCTAGGTCATTTTGTCCTCCAGTTTTGAATCAGTGTAAACAAGCTTATGCACATACAACTGTTGCATATCAAAAGCAATATATTTACTGAAAGAATTATCAAACATTTAAGTGTGCATCTCAGATCACTGTATGACAAGATAACAATGTGGGACCACTGCAAATGGTGTGATTGTACCTTGAGATAGACTCCTCTTTTCCAGTACTGACAGATCCATCAGAAGCAGCAGCAAGCAACAGATGTGTATCACTTACTCAAGCTCAAGGCTATACTCTATTCTTTTTCTCTGAAAATTGTGGAATGATACACTGATTTCCCAGGCTGCACAATGGATATTAGGCTACAGTTGCTTATATTATGCAATACACATTTACATAAATTCAATGGAACATTTGTTCTGTATGTAACAATATCTATAGATAATAGTTTCCACTGCAGCCAGAATATGCTCAAGGTAGTGGGCATTTCAACACTTAAAATAATTAGAAGAGGATGAAAAACAACATGTTTGCTTTTTTTGAAATTTAGTGTTTAGCTTAGTGACTTTCTATTATGGAAAACATATTTATCTTTCCTTTGGTAATATTGCTTTTGTATAGAGTTCTCAAACTGCAATATATTGTGGCTGAAAAAATGTCATTCATTGTTCCATTAGCTACACAACTATTGTTCTAAATGCAGCCTTACAAATAGTTGCATAAGAATAAAGAACAGTATCAGACACTTTTATTGGATTAGCTAAGATAATAAATGTGCTGTTATTATGCAGCAGAATCTCTAATTAATATTGTCAAGTATTAAACATGAACTAGCTGAAGTAAGTGCTACTGTATAAATTTTGCATCCTCTCTAATATCGACTGAATACCATCCAGTTCTGATCTAGAAACAGTATACAAGCCTCTTTGGATCCTAACTTTTCCATACCTTTTTAATGCTGAGAGAAAAAAAACTCCAGAAATCCATCACTAACACTGAATCAATCATGTTACCCAAAGAGATTCATTCCCATTCTTTTGCCTTCAATGTTTTGATTACCAAGTCAAGGAGAACTCCTTTCATTTATGCAAGGTCTAAGAGAATGGGAGATGTTCCTGAGTTGGAATCAACCTGACTGTTTTTATGAGGAGCCGAGGTGGCGCAGTGGTTAAAAGCAGCACTGCAACCTTCAGCTGATTGCTAGTTCAGCAGTTCAGCTGTTCAAATCTCACCAGGCTCAAGGTTGACTCAGCCTTCCATCCTTCCGAGGTGGGTAAAATGAGGACCCAGATTGTTGGGGGCAATATGCTGAACTCTGTAAACCGCTTAAAGAGGGCTGTAAAGCACTATGAAGCGGTATATAAGTCTAAGTGCTATTGCTATTGCTATTGCTATTGCTAAGTGCTATGATATTATAATGAAGTTATATTGATGGTACTTAATGGTGATGATTTCATAATTTATATACTTTTGATTTCATAATTTATATACTTTTAGCATAATGTAATGCACATTTTGTTGTAAGTTACTTAAAGATGTGTGACTGAAGCAGCATAGAAAAATTCATAATAAATACACATTAACTTAATATGGATTGCTTTAATGTACCTTTTCAGTTTTCTTACTGTTGTCAAACTTATTTAATTACTTGGTAACACCATACTATAATATAATATAGAATTGTAAAATAAGAAGGGAAGCAGGGAGGAAGGAGAAAGGCACCACACCATCTTGTCCAGAGGAGAAAAAAAATCTTACTCAGCCCTAAAAGAATGAATTGCATACCATTAGAGTCTTTCCATAGTAGCAAATATCCTTGTGATCTTTGCCATCTTGTGTGATTTTTTATTGGTTGAGGTTTGCAGTTTGGAAAAAGGTAGTATAATTTATGCAAATCATAACCTGTGGTGCAATAAAGATCATGCTAGCATCCTGTGGAATCTGTCATGCTCTAAATATCTATTGAAGAGAAGATCCAACCTTGTAAATTTTAAAGGTTAAAAGTTGAATATTTAGGGAAAAGCAAAGGACTTCCCAAAGAACGTTAATAGGTTTTTAGTTCTGTAACCAGATATTATCCATATGAATGCAATGTACATCTGCAGCTTTATTTTCTTGTGACATTTATCACCTCTGCTGCATGCAATACTGGCTGATAATTCTCCATTCAGGATCAGGGAAAAGGAGTAGGAATTTCTGATTATGAACAATCAATAAAGAGATGTTTTTGCTTTTATTTTTTCCCATACTCTTCTAAAATGATACATTACACAATCTTATTGTGTAGTCATGTCACAAGCAACATCTGAATTATATTAACACAAATAAGTATCACTGTCTGTAAAGTGGACATATTTTCATGTTCTGCCTCAAATACTGTTGTTTTAATAACTAAAAATTGACACCATTGTCTAAACCCAAACTGAGTCCTAGAATTTTGTAGTTGACAGTGTTATCTATGGTGTGGGAGATAGCAAAGCCAGTTGCACAACAAATTATATTGAATTTCCAAACCAGAAATGTCATAACAATTATGTTACCCTTTCCCATTTTCTGTATGATCTTTCAGACCCTTTCGGTATACTTAAGCTTTTTGATTTTTCCAAATACTTTTGCCCTAATCTTAAATTGTTTTTAAAACAAAAGGATCCAATTGTTTTTTTTAAATAAATACATGTGGTTTTATTTTATGCATATGCAAATCAAATGGAGAAAATGTTGAGGGAGCATCTAATTATAGTGGAAGTGGAAAAGAGGAAGTTATTGTTGTGGTAGAGTTCTTTAAAGTATAAATGCTAAGAGATTTCACCATCTACTTTGATCCTGCTTGTTACATTTCAGGACTTTATAATGGGCCATGGATCTATCCCATAGCCAACACATGTTGCCAGTAATATTCTTGAATGGGCCTTTTGCTCAAATTGGGATAGCTGATATATCTCCATATGTGAGATACCTTGTGGTGATTCTATTGTAATGGATGGAGTTGAGTCATTATTAAGTGAATAAGATCAGTTCAGTCAGTCTGCTCAAAGAAGCTGCTGAAATCAGTGGGTTTCCCTCAAACCTTTGAAAGTTTTAATATTAATTCTACTGGCAATTCTCTTGATATTTTAGCTGAATCCTGGAACAGAAAACTTTAAAGTTAGTAGGCACAATTGCCCCCCAGTCTGATTTCTGAGGCACATCAAAGCTCACCTCCACTTCATGGAGTATAATGGCAAAGAAGCAGGGGTGAAATTCAGCAGTTTCTGACAGGTTCTGGAGAACTGGTAGTGGAAATTTTGAGTAGTTCGGAGAACCGGCAAATACCACCTCTGGCTGGCCCCAGAGTGGGGAGAGAATGGGGATTTTGCAGTATTCTTCCCCTGGAGTGGGGAGGGAATGGGGATTTTGCAGTATCCTTCTCCTGCCACGCCCACCAAGCCATGCCCACAGAAACGGTAGGGAAAATGTTTGAATTTTACCCCTGCAAAGAAGATACCTAGAGTGCAAGACTTCCCTCAATAATGACCAGACATAATACAGAGTTCATCTTACAGCTCGGGCTGAAGAGGTGTGTACAGAAAAGATACAGCATATGTCATCAGCAGACTCTCATCCTGTTGAGCTGTTCAAACTTGCAAAAAAATTTCTTCCTTAGCTTCTGAATTCATAATTAGAATTTCCTTTAGCTCACTGTGATGCCTTCAGGAGATTTTTGCTGAAGGCATCACAGCACAGGGAATGAAATTTTCCATTTCAAAATTCAGGTCTTCCTTTTATGTGGTTAAACTGAATTAATCAATTGATGATTGTGTACAATGTGGATAGCTTGCTCCAGGTAGTGAGATAGTGAAATCTACTATCTATCCATTTGTCTTAGTCCAACGTGACTTATAACTTATTTATGGAAGATTCTTGATGTTTGCATGGTAAATTTTAATAATGCCTCTCTGAACAGGAGTAGCTAGACCCTTGTTATAAGAGCCACTTACATGACCATTACTTAAGGAACATTATTTAGATATCTCTAATTAGAATAGCTACAGGGAAATTTCCAACCTTGAGCAACGTAAATGTAGACTAGTTGTCATCTCAGATAAAGGAAAGAAGACTTAACTGATCAACTACAACCTGTTTTAGGGCAGATTGCGAGAAGAAACATGGTAGATGGATGAATACTCTGCACTGAAGCATTGAGAGAGGAGTGTACATTATGTGTACATGTACTGTATATACTGTATGTGCCAGAGGTGGGTTCCTGCCGGAGCTGCCCGGAGCCCTCTCTGCCGGTCCACCCGGTGCGTCGCCAATTTTTTTCGGTGATTTTGGGTCGCTTTTGCTTCTGCACATGCGCGGAAGCAAAATCGCACCGAAATCTCGTGAGGGGACGCGTGTGCATGAGATTTCATCGAGATTTTGCCTCCGTGCATGCGCGAAAGCAAAATCTCACCAAAATCTTGTGCGCGCGTGCATCACCTCACGAGATTTTGGCACTATTTTGCTTCCACACATGCACAGAAGCAAAATCATGCAAGGGGGCGTGCGCGCATAGTGAGCGCACCCCCCCCAAAGCGTGGAGATGTGCGTGCATGGCTCCGGCAGCGAGGTAAGTGAGCAACCCGCCCCTGGTATGTGCATGTATGTATGTATGTATGTATATCTGTATGTATGTATCTCTCTTTGTGTTTGTGTATGTGTGTGAGATGACCGAGAGAGACAGAGACAGAGACAAGAGACAGAGACAGAGACAGAGACAGAGACAGAGACAGAGACAGAGACAGAGACAGAGACAGAGACAGAGAGGAAGCGAGAAAGGGAGAGCGCTCCTATGAAGGGGTTTCAGGATATTTAGACCAAAGTATTATCAATATGTTGATGATGCTCATAGCCACTTTTCTCTGGCAAAAAACAGCAAGTATGCATCCTGGAAATATGGAACCTGATTTCTGAAGTGGAATCCATGGCTAGAAGCATATTTTATCATTTCTCAATGAATCTAGTAGTTGCATCAATTCCTAGATAATAATTGCCTATAGTCATACATCTACTGATAATCTCCAAGCCTGACTTTTGTAATGCACTCTGAGAATTACATTTTGTAATACACTCCTTTGTGTGATTCAAAAGTTTAAGTTGATAAAAATCGCTGCAGGCAGCTGGGCTAAGATGTATCCCATACATAGCATATTGCATTAATGTTGAAATAGCTACATAGGTAGTAAATTCATTTTCAAGTAAAATACATAATACAATAAGGGATTACTTATTATTTCTAAACCACGAGTGGTTTGGGCTCAAGATGCCTTAAAGAAGATACCTCCTCAAGGCCCATCCTGTCTTCTTAGATTATCTGGGAAAGGTGGTCTGTAGAACTGGTTTTTCTCAATGATGGGAATGCACATGTGGAACTTGCTTCACAACGAGGTCTTTAAAAATCAATATTTTCTGTTTGCTTCTAACAATACCTAATTGTATATTTTATTAAAATGTTTTATGATTGCTTAAATACTAAATAGTGAGCATATTTGGTGCAGCAGTTAATGAATCAGGCTAGAAGCCTAGTCTGACCTTATGCACAAAACCAGCCAGTTGAGCAAAGCCAGCTAGAGTGACTATAGGCTAGTCACTCTCTCTTAGTCCAAGGAAAGAGGAAATGGCAAACCATTTCTGAAAATACTTAGTGAGAAAACTGCAGGGACATGTCCAGACAATCTCTGATAATCAGACACAATTTAAGAAGAGGAAATAATCTTAAATAAAACAGGGATTTTATTCTAGAATGTGTTGTTTTTAATATGCCTCTGTACACTGCCAATAGATTTTGGGTCTAGGTGGTTTTAGAAATAAATACATAAACAAATACATAAATGTGCTTTTTAATAATCAGATTTTTGTAAGATTTGGAAGGAATTCTTCAAAAACTCTTATTTTAATGTAGAAATTTATATAATCTCTTCTAAATCAGAGAACAAACAATTTACTATAGGTCTATTATATCCAACATCTATCAGGCCTTGCAGGACTCTTTGTCTTTTTATTTCTGTCCATACAACTATAATAAAAGTAAAATTCACCAAGAGGAAACAGCAAACATTTTCTCCAAGGCACTTAACATCTGTTCTTTTGGAAGAAGGATAGTTTCTTCTGTGGTGTAATCCTCAAGATGGAATATCAGGAAATCCCTGAAGAACCAATGCCAGGTTTTATTTAGTCCACTATCACTTCTGCACTGAGGCTGTAAATGTACTCTTCAAGATGTTTCTGTTATTTATTTTCATGTAATTGATAATGCATCTTGCACAAACACACAGACTCACTCTAGGCACATATACAAGAACAGAGAAACATCTGTTAACAAGGAATATAATAAAGATATAATTTTCAATGGAAGAGAAAAACTGAAAGACCAGTCTCAGCATAAAACAGCTTTGGAAGTCAAACAAAAATGTAGAGTCAAAAATGAAGAAACGACATGTACAACATTCCTTGAAAAATCCATTTAAAAGCATTTGGTTCATTCATTTGATGTGTGTATCTGTTGTATAAGTTTCTTGTTCCCTGTTTTTTTCTTTTTAAATTATGCAAATATATTGTCTTAGAGTTTTTTGGTGAATAAGGCATGCTACTTAACGTTATCTTTTTATATACTTAAATCAGTTTTAAAAAGCATGAGTACTTATTTTGCAGTGATGGTTACAGAATGATGCCTGGATTCCATTATCCCCTGAATCCCTGACAAGGTTTGCTTGCTTGGTGCCTACATTCATTAATTAGAGATGAAAATTAAGGCAAGCAAACAAATGTCATTTTGCTTATATTAACATGAATAATACATTAGCCCATAAAACATTTGATTATCCATTGTATTTATTCCTAACAATAAAGTTAAAATGAAGATAAAATGCATGTTTACAAATAAGTTTGATATAATTTCTTGAGTAAGTTTTATTTAGCTTGAACAAAGAAAAGTCAGGAACTTAAGGTTAAAATTTTATCTGTTTGACTGGCCAGATCCATACTGATTTGAGGTGTTGATACCTACTGGATTGTTTCTGCCAATCCAAGAAGATTTGGAAGGGTCAATGTGCTTTGGGTCCCATGAACAAAACATTATTATCTTCTAAAACATTGGAGACATGCCTTCTCTGTGATCACTTCTATTTGTGGAATAATATTCCTTCTGAAGTCTGCATGGCCTGAGCCATAGTATTGCCTAAGAAATATGTTATTCTTCAGATGAAATCTTTGAAGACCAAGCATTTTTGCGTCTTCAATGTGGATAAGTTATATTTTTTGCATTGGCAGTTCTTGGAGTTCTTAGGGTTCCCCATATTATACCACTGTTCCATGAGCTTGCTTCCAGGCCCAATTTAAGGTGTTGGTTGTCATCTTTAAAGCACTTCATTGTATGGGCCCAAGTTATCTGAGGAACGATCTCATTGCAATGGGATTGGCCTGCCCCATACATGCTGGAAGAAAGGCATGCTGTGTACCCCCTCAGTCAAGGAACTCCAGCTGGTGGTTACAGAAGACCCTTTTTTTTGCCATGGCTCCTGTCCTCTGAAACATTGTGCCTTCCAAGGTAAGAGCTGCATATATCCCTTTAGCCTTCTGAAAGGGTATGAGCAGTATGGTGCTATTACAAGACTACAGTTATTTTTCTTTATTCCCTTTTAGTTGCATTGAAGTGGAACTCCCAAAATTTCAGTCAGCTAATAATTTAAAACAATTATTTTCATTGGTCTGAGAAATAAACAAGTGTCCCCTATTGGTCATAGTTTTCGAAGCAACTTTTCAATCATATTATATTTACCAGTTCCTTTGTTTCAAGGAGAGGTGAGCAAGAACTTCAAAGATTCATTTAATACATAACACAATGTTTCTCAGAAAATAGACACTTCCTCAATAAATATGGCAATGCCACTCCAATGACCATTGATTTACTGAGAAGCTGTTAAATAGTAGATCAACATCTTGGTCATTTTATGGACACTAATAGTATTGCCTAAGAAATATGGGTCTGCCCTTTCATATAAATGACAGGAAAGAAAAATTACAGCTTCAAAAATGGAATATCATTCAAGAAACAAGAATGTAGATCAAATACCTGCAGAAAAGTTATTCTCTCTTCTACAGAGTGTTCTAAAATAGTGTGTGGACTCCCTCACTTTTATTTCTTCTAAGAGAGGAAGAAATTCACAGATTCTGCCTCCCTGCTACCACCCTCTATCCCTGGATGCAGGTGTAATGATGAAAAAAGCATCCCCTTGGAATATCTGCCTGAGACTCAAATGTGCATTGAAGGGCCTAAAGGCACAAGAAAACTGCAATAAAAGAAAAGAACTGAAAATCCAAGTTCTAAGCAACCAACAAAAAGGTATCTAACTAGTCAGAAATTTGGAAAGTCTGGATATTTGAAACAAAAGTATAAGTGTGAGAGGAAAAAAGAACTCCAAACCTTGCTACTATTTTCTATTAGCCATGGTGGCACAATGGTTGGAATGCAGTACTGCAGGGCTAACTCACTGCTCACTCCAAGAGTTCGATGCTGACTGGCTGAAGGTTGATTCAGCCTTTCATCCTTCTGAGGTCATTAAAATGAGGACCCAGATTGTGGAGGCAATATGCTGACTCTGTAAACCTCTTAGAGCGTGCTGTAAAGCATTATGAAGCAGTATAGAAGTCTAAGTGCTATTGCTATTATAACCTTTCTATGGGTAGTATTGCTGCTCAGAGCACCAAATGATATAGAAGTTGGTTTGAATGAAAGGTAGTTCCTTGCAAAATCCCTATTATATCTTAGTGGCTTGAATGAATTTTACCAAGCCATGAAAAATAGAAGGAATTTGAAAAGTCAAAAATTCTAGATAGGAAAGGAAAATATACAGAATGGATATTTAGAAAGGATGTAGAATATGAAGCTTTAAGTTCCTTAAATTTTTTCCTAAAGCAGCAGAATTTTTCAGGATAGACTTTTCAATCCTATTCCCCTATATTTAATATTACTAATGAGGGGGATGTCTTGTTATTGAGAATTTAAGTGATATAATAATACATTATGTAAATAAGAAACTCTGCCTTTGGAAAACAATTTTGCATCCAAAAATAAATCTGATGTATCAAATCAACCAATTTATTACAGCCTATGGGCAGAAAGCACAAGAATAAAATAACATACACCTGTAATTATTAATAAAAGGTTAAAAATGCATTAAAATCACATAAAACACACTTCAGTAACAGTAGTACAAACAGCAGTGACAATCACCAAAATGTATGCTAAATTTCAAATGTAGGTACTGGTAGGACTGATATGATATCACAAAATTGGACAACCTAGAAAGATATGCCATTGTTCAGTACAGTTCAAACTTATTTGGAAATCATTTCTTCACTACAATTTTATACATGGAACTGTGCCATATCTCAAATTTGAGTTCCAAAATTCATATTTTAACCTGACATATCATTTTTTCTTCAATATAATAAATGTAGAAAAAAAGCGCAGCATAAGCAACTTTTAAACAAATTGAAAATAAACAAATTTCATTGTCCCAGAGATATCTTTTTGATCATGTTAGGTTTGCTAGGATAACTGTGTTAGGATAATTCTGGTGATTTTTTTTTAAACAAACTAATGAAGCATGTTGCCAAACAGTCTTGTCCCTTGCAGACTTTGTTATTTATTTGCATTCTTTACTTGGTCTTCCTCCAGGGAAACAGATTATCCATATCAACTGTGATCATTAAGTTACAGAAAAACTATATCAGAGCTCATCATTACCGAAACAACGGAAAAACAGAAACTAGGCCTCCTGCCCCAAAATGAAAAAAAGTATCTACACCATTGTACAGCTCCATTAGGAAAAATATTGCAAAAAAATATCACTACAAACAACAACCACATTTGATAAATAGTTGTTGCTGGAATTCTTTCATAATGGCGGATTAACTTTTTCTACAATGAATATGCTTGTAAAAGTTCTTGCATTCTTCTGTATTAGTTTATCTGTTCTCCTTCAGTCTCTGGAAATGACCTGAAATCAGAGATGACCAACTCATCTTTAATATCTTTAACCACATACGATCAGAAGACTCTGTTTTTTGCAGAGTCCAAAGATCCTGGTACCAAAATTTTGTAGCCAGGTACCAGATAATAGCAGCATGACTTGCCACCAATTTCCAAGAAGAGAATATGATTCAGGTGTGTTAAGCTTTCAATATGTTTAATGCACCAATAATGTTAAAGACTCATTTACAACCTCACAGACTGAGAAACAAATTAGTAGCCCACTCCTCTGCTCTCTCTTAATATCCTCTCATTACTGCTAGGCACCAGAGCCTCCCTCCGCGCGCCCCCCTCAAAAAAAAAAACAGATAAAAAGATTGTCTTTTCTATTTTTTTTTTATTTTTAATGTTTAAGTTCATGGGACATCATACCCAGTGTAAGATTAGAAATTCCTCAGTTACAACAATGATTGATGATGCTAAGTGATTCTATTTGATAATGCAACCCATCTCTAAACAATGTTTTATTAACACAAATGTTGGCCGTTAGGATAAATAAACTTAAGTGTCAATGTTCTGAATTTTTTTTAAAAAAAATATAGCTTCATAGTTCATATTCCATTTTGTATTTTTACATATCTCGGCATCTTTAATTACAGTGGAATTGATGTAGCAACAATAGGCTGCAAGGTCTCATTTTTCAGGAACATTCAGAGCAGTTTATCATTAATTACAGAATACTTAGCATGAAAATGAATTTTACTAGAACGTAGCCTATCTGAACCAAGAATACATAGCTGGCTATCTTCATCTGCTTGGTATTTTATTATTAAGAAGGGAAAGATAGGAAAATGCAAGCCAAGTCTTACATGCTTAAAGATGTGCTAATGTAAAGCAAAGGTCAGTGACTATGATAATATGAATTGTCCTTGAGATTCATTTATTGATATATTTTCCACTAATCACTATGATTTATGATAATGCAGGGCATGGTAGAAGTCCACAAAGTGATGTTCTGATGCATGTTTAATTAAAAAAACCAATAAAGCTTACACAGGAGTAGAGCTTGAGAATCTGTACTCCCATAAATCTATAATAATGCAAAGTTCAGACATGCGTATGTGCTTAAAAGTAAAATTGTGACCTCCTAGAGGCATTATGTCACAAATGTATTAGGACTGAGCACCCTAAGCACCCCAAGGCTGTGTTTAGCTTTAACAAGTTTTAGTCAAAATTTGGGTCTAGGCAGCACTTTCATGTATACCAACAGATTAAAAGAATATTCTGAATAAAACAATTAGTTCAACAAGGTTTGGGCTTGGTAGTCCAGGGTCAATGAACCACTTTTATATGGATCCCAGATCTCCTAAAGATTGCCTATAATATTCAGTGGCAAAATGCAGAATAATATACCATTTTTTTAAGTATAAAGACAAAAACAATAGGAAAAAAATAAAGAAAATTGTATACGTTTTTGTGGGTTTGTGGTATAACCTCAGATATATACATGGGGCAAGCAAGTTTCATAGTTGGGTGCTGTATTTGTTAGGATCAAAGAAAAAGGTACAAATGAGGATCCTTTACAGAGAAAAATCCAGGAATAGGAAAAGAAAAAAGTTGATTAATTAGATGAGTTTCAATCAGCAGTGTATGGTTTAAGGTCAATCTCAAGATTTTAGCAAAATTCATTTCCTAACGCTAAGTGACACTGTTTAAGCTTTCACTAAGCATTTAGGAACAATGTTTCTCTCACTAACATTTAAAAAAAGTTTCCCCAAAAGAAAGAAAAATCCAAATGTATCTCAAAAGAAAAGAAAAAGGTTCCAAAAGCTCAACTCATCCTCTTTCCCTTTTAATATGCCACCACATCCTCTACAGCAGCGGTTCCCAACCTTCCTAATGCCGTGACCTGCGCCCTGCCCCCGCGCCCCCACCGCAACCCACCCTGCTGCTGCCATTTGGGTTCTTTTACCCTCTGCGCATGCACAAAGCGTTCTGCGCATGCGCAGAGGGTAAAAGAACCCAAATGGTGGCATCCGGGCGAAGTCTCCAGATCCGGGCGAAGTCTCTGCTCGCTTCGCGTGTTGCCTCTGGGAGCTTTTCGAGCCCCATCGCGAAAGGCGTGCACGACTTTGGCGGGGCTGGGGCAGGCGGCTGCCCGGAGAGAGCCATCCCCTTCGCAGAGTCTCTCCCATCTACCTGTAGCATTCAGGGCGAAGGGGTGAAATGCTCCTGGTTCGCTCTTGCCTGTCGGTCGTCGCAGAGCTGATGGAGCCAGTGGCGGTCGCGGTACGGGGCTTCCCCCGCCCGCTTCCCCTGCCTGCCTGGATGCTGCCATTTGAGTTCTTTTGCCCTCTGCGCATGCACAAAGCGTTCTGTGCATGCGCAGAGGGTAAAAGAACCCAAATGGCGGTGGCGGGGTGGGTCGCGGTGGGGGCGCAGGTTGTGGGGCATGATATAGCCAGGCTTGTGGCAGTGTGGGGGAGCTGAGAATGCCAGGGCGACCCCTGGGAAATGGTCGTTGGACCCCCAAAGGGGTCGCGACCCCCAAGTTGGGAACTGCTGCTCTACAGCCTTTGTCTACCAATGACACTAACAACACAACAAGAGCAACAAGAACAAATGTATGGGATCTGATAACAAAATGTTATTAGCAACTGACCAGCATTGACATTTGACATTTTTCTCCTTATTGTTTACCTATGTTTTTGTTTATATATGTTTTTTCTGTTGAATCACCTGATATACCCAAAATTGGAGGGAGTATATTGCTTCCCTGAGCATATTGCTCAGCTAAAAGAGGGAAAAGAACTTGTGGCTCGGAGGGTAAAGGAACTGCCTGACAAGGCAAACAGCCCAAGTTCGCGAGTTCCAGATACATTTGTAAAGAAAGAAACAGACATTCTTGCAAACTCCAGAACTAAAATAATTAAAATTTTATTCTACTAAGCTTTCGTCAGTCATCTGCTGACATCGTCAGAGTATTAAACTACCATTACGGAGATCTCTGCCTTTATATGCCATTAATCAATATGGCCATTGCGTGCATAATAGGCCCTTCCAGCTGTCTCCCACTTGTAATTAGCTGTGTTGTTTTTGCTGTCGTCATGCTGGTTGATGGAAGCTTGATTCCTACTGTTTCCGCCCTCCTAGACTGCTTATCTGTGGGGGATGATGTTAGCCTGTCAACCATTGCAATTTGCTATCTTGTTCGTAGCAGTTCTACTGGCACCTTCAATAGGCTGTTGGACCCTAGGTGTAGTACACCTTTGGATAAAGTCCATTGAGTATCCATTGAGCTTGCAGACCAAGGAGCAGGCATATCTCTATCAGGTCTGCAAGCTCAATGGATACTCAATGGACTTTATCCAAAGGTGTACTACACCTAGGGTCCGACAGCCTATTTAAGGTGCCAGTGGAACTGCTACATGTAGGGTGCTCCCATATGTACAGGGGGTATCCTAAACTGCCGCACGCATCCTCTCAGCACATGGAGACAAAGTGGCGCATAAGCCGGACCAAACACTGAGAAAGAGAGTAATGCGCCCAAAGGAAATATTACCTAAGGAGGAGACATCTTCGATAGTAATTACAGTTCTTAATGCTGCACCATCCCATTCCCTTTATAATGACACCCTTGAGCAGCTTATCAGATTTTTTTATTATTATTTTATTTTATTTTGCAGTCTAAAATGTTGGAGCTCCATAGATTTCTTCCTCTTTCTTGGGGTTAGTTCATATATTACAAAGTTAACAGGTACAATGTGTGTGTGTGTGTGTGTGTGTGTGTGTGTGTGTGTGTGTGTGTGTGTGTGTGTGTGTACTGTTTACAAAAGTATACATATTCCCCACAAATGTGTCATGATTATTTGATAATAAAACTTTCCCCTGTTAAATAACATTTTAACAATAAAGACATACAGTATAAGCAAATATTGCCAAAAAGCAATTGCCCATCTTCCTATTTTAGCAGCAACATGCTTCATAAGGGTCAAGGATACCAGCATATTTTCTGATGACATTTCCTTGCCTAAATTTATTGGCACTCATTACTGCGAAGTTTTCAGTTCCAATGTACCAAAATCCTTTTTTATCTGAAGCTTCCTTTTTTTAGATGTCTTCTTTATGCTTCACTGTCTTCTGTTTATATGAACATATTCTGCTTCTTTGAAATTCTGCAAAGAATTGCCTGCCAAGAATTCTGCAATCCTGCCAAGAATTCTTGCTAGTAGTTTCCTTTGCAGAGCAGAAGAAAGCAGCAAAAGGTCAGCTATCCTTGACTTCATGTTAATCAGCAGAAATGATTTAGTCAAGGAATTTAAAATAAGGGCTTTGCAGGAAAGCAAACATGTTATGCTGAGATTCAGGTGGGGTAGGCTCCTACAGGTGCGGTCCAGTGTGCCGTTCCGGTAGGGAGCCGCCGATTATGCAATTTGTGCGCGACGGCTCTGGTGCTGTCTTCGCCAGTCCGTCGCGTGGCGCCATCTTTTTCCCACATTTTTTTGGCTTTTTTTGCTTCCTGTGCATGTGCAGAAGCAAAAACTCGCGAGATTCCGGCGAGATTTGGCTTCCGCGCATGCGCGGAAGCAAGAAATCACTGAAATTGCGCGCACATGAGCGTCCCCTCATGAGATTTTGGTGAGATTTTGCTTCCACGCATGCGCAGAAGCAAAATTTTGCACACGCGCAACATACTGATGCACACACAGCACACCGGTAGTGAGGTAAGAGCAACCTGCCCCTGGATTCAGGGGTGGGTTCCACTTACCCTCCCTACTGGTCTGCATTGTGTCGGTAGTGCATGCGCAGAGGGTTCTTTGCCAGCCGCTTTCAAGGAGTGGCGACTGGAGGACCAGTTCGGGGGCATGGCCAGCTGGCCATCACTACTGGTTCAGTGAGCGGGGGCAAATTTCCACCACTGGTACGGGCAAACTGGTCCAAACTGGCAGCAACCCACCACTGCTGAGATTCCTTTATTTAAGTAAAAAAAACTAAAGCTGGGTGTAATTGAAATAAAAAAAAATCCAGAAGCTCGGTCATTATTAGTAGATTTCTGGTAGGAAAAACTAGTGAGAAAAAGAATTCAAGACCAGTGGGAGTTCCTAGAAAAGGATATACCAAAAGCATAATTGCAAAGAATTCAAATCAGAATAGAAATAAAGACAACAATAAGATTAAGAAGATGTTAGAAAAGCAAAAACTCAGAATAAGCTGAGATTGACTAATATGCCAAACAACACAAAGGTTTTCTTTAGATATATTCAAAGCAATAGAAAGATGGGGAAAAATCAATTAAGAAACAGTATGATGAATAGGTGAAAAAAAATCCAAAACAAAATTACTTAATTACTGTTTGAACCAACTATATCAAGAGATTAGGTTTTTCTACCAAGGAACTAAAAAGGGGCAACATTGAAATTTGAGGTTGTCATAAACAACGTTACATAGATATGTGCATTTTAATCAGTAATATCCAACATTTTACATTTTAAGCAGGCATTGTGATTCTGTCTGTCTTCCAACAAGCTAGCTGACAGTTGAAGAACATAGCTAGCTACCTAGCTAGATGGCTATCCATCCATCCATCCATCCATCCATCCATCCATCCATCCATCCATCCATCCATCCATCCATCCATCCATCCATCCATCCATCCATCCATCCATCCATCCATCCATCCATCCATCTATCTATCTATCTATCTATCTATCTATCTATCTATCTATCTATCTATCTATCTATCTATCTATCTATCAGCTTTTAGCTAGATATTTATCTTCTTCTGTTAGGCACGAAAGACCAGGACCACATGTGAAGTTCCAATTGCTGGTAAACTGATTTATTACTCACGCCTATGCCCAGGAATCTACTCAATGAATGGTTAGCACTATTTTGGTGCTATATACAGTAAGAGTTAACAGGGTTCAAGAAGGGTTGGACTAAGTCCATTTGTGGCTACAAAATTACTCTGGTCTGGTTCCTGTTTTGATTCTTCCCCCAGGTTCTTCCATTCCTTCCATTCCTTCATCTTTAAAGGATTTAAATATCTTCACTCTCATCTCTCTTGTCACTGAATTCAAACCTTTCATTTTCAGTGGCTGCCAAACAGGAGCATTAAATGTATATGTGTGTCAGTTGTCATTTAAATAACTGATAATCATATAAATCAAGAACTTTGTTTAAGATAAGTGATATGGGAGAACTTTTGATGATTTTCTTTCTTAAGCCAAGCATTTGTTATTTTGACTCTTTTAAGTCATGTTGTCAGTTTATATATTAATTGGAGTGTGATAAATAAAAAGGAGCAGACAAGATTTTTTTTTAAAAAAAATCCTCTAAATATATCTTTTCAAATTTTATTTATAGTTATTTTACATTTTAAAATTGTGTTTACAGCTATGAATATATTTAATTCAACTATTTGTGTTCAAAGCTGTTCAACCATGGAGATTTCCTACATATTTTATGTAGAAATTATCTAATTCAGTATTAATTCTTCATTAATCATGTCTCTGAATTGTCTGTTTTTCAAGACATTTGCAAGTAATTTCCTTGGAAAATCTAATCTGCTGCAAAGACCTATTCAATCTGTATATTTAATGTATATATCTACACTTTTGATTTTGTAAGGAACCATGTCAGTTTCTCTGAAATGTGAGTATAATATTTCGACAGAGTCTCTAGAAGCATGACAGAAAAAGCAGATATATCAACTGATTTTCTTTTGGTAACATTTTGTAGTAACTACATCAGACATGTACTTGTTTTCCAAAGACTGTTTTTCCAAAAGGTGAACTTATGCTACATACACCAATGGATTTATTTGCATGATTTTTCTATCAAATCGCATTTCTTCAAAGATCCACATGATTTCAGCCCAAAACCAGCCTATATCTGAAACTAAATTAACTCACATCACAAGATAAAATAATTTAGATTTTACATGTCTTTTTACTATTGATAAAAGTAACTGGTTTCAATATGTATATGGTCATTCCAAAATATATTTAATCTGGATAGAAGGCAGAATGAATCAGAATGTAAGCAGCAATCTTTTGTTCCAGATGTAACAGTTGGTGGCTATTGTGATATGGAAGATCCATTACAGGTAATCCTCAACTGAACCCAAAAATTCCATTGCTAAGCAAGACAGTTTTAAGTTACTTTTGCCCCATTTTATGACCTTTTTTGCCACAGTTGTTAAGTGAATCACCACAATTGTTTAGATAGTGACATGGTTGTTAAGTGAATTTGGCTTTCCCATTGACTTTGCTTGTTAGAGCAAAAAGTGAGATCATACATGACTCTGGGACACTGCAACTGTGTCATAAATAAAGGCCAGTTGCCAAGCATCTGAATTTTGAACATGTGACTGTGGATGCTGCTACAGTTGTATATGTGAAAAACGGTCATAAGTCACTTTTTTCCAGTGCTGTTGTAACTCCAAACGGTCACTAAATGAATGGTTGTAAGTCGAGGACTACCTATATTTCAGATAATCTCAAGAGTGGCTTCAATTCTAGCATCCTGCACAAAATGTTAAAAAGTTATGATGTTTATGTAGTTACTTGCCAAGCACATCTAAATTATATTAAAGTAACCAAAATATCTTTATAATTCCCAAGACATGTCACAACTTTTGAGCACCCCTAATGTTTGGAAATTGAAATTTGAATAATTTGACCTGCCCTACAATTCCAGGAACCATGTAACATTTGGACCTGAGGCCTCATTCTTGTGGATTTTGAGTGGTTTTCATATGACTAAGCTAATTGGTTCTCATATACATTATAGGATTGATCCATGGATTGGCTAAGAAGGGAATGGATAATTTAGTTCTAAATGTACAGCTGTGAAATTTTAGATATCTGTATATGATATTATATACAAGACAAAATGCTAAAAGATAGGAAGAAACAAACAGAAATACAATAGAATGCTACAACATTAAATGATATACAGTTCAATACAGAAGAGGCAATGGAACCTGTCATTTTCAAAATATAAAATCTGTCCCTTACTTGTTACTTACATTGGAATTGGTATTGTTGAAAGAAAGAATTAAAACATGAGATACCTGTAAATTGGTACAAAATATATAAAGAAGGCTACTCAAACATTGGATATACTGATTGGTGAGGAAGAAAATAAATTGCACGAAGTGGACATTTTAATTTAATATAGACATAATTTTTCTTTCGAGTTTAATATTTATATATATAAAACTACCAGGCCATAATAATTAATTACAGTCCACTTGTTACAGGTAAAATTGCATATGCCTTTTCATTATGGGCTGATATATTTATTTCTCTTCTTCCCTGGTAGAATATGTTCTATACCATGGTATGTAAGTGAAAAAATAATAACAGATAATGCCTTTGGAAGCTTCACTGCCTATGCATCACTCCACCCATCCATATCAGCACTCTTCTGATGCCTCCCCATGTTTTCCCTCTTCGCCATATTTTTTTAATCAAGCTCTTTCCACACTGTGTGGTCTCCCAGTATCTGTGAAAGCCTCACTTCAAAGGTCCCACATTATACTGGCATCTCTACTGCCAGAAGCATGGGCAATTCTAATTTCCCTTCTGCTAAAGCTAGGACAACAAAAACACAGAGAATAAGAGGCAGAGTTTTGATTGTTCCATTGATTAAAGCAAAGCCTTTGATACCATAGATCATACTAGTACATGGGGCATATTAAAGCTAATGGGTATACAAGATCATCTAATTATTCTTCTGAATAATATTTACAATTAACAGGAAGCTAGCATAAGAACTAAATCTAGAGAAACAGAGTGTCTTATAATGGGGATGGGAGTGAGAAGCATGTATATTTCAATATCTCTTTAGACTATGCAGTGAATATATGCATGGCAGAATGGAAAAACATGACAGATGGAATTAAACCCAGAATTTGGAATATAACAATTTGAGATATGCAGATGATACCATTTTCTCAGCCAAAAGTTAAAAAAGACTTAGAAGAGCTTATTGTGAGAAAAAAAGAGGACAGTGAAAAAAATTCGGTTAATGTTTAGTATTAGAAAACCATGATAATATTTTATTCCTCTTTCACAAGACAATTTTTGTTGTTGCTAAGTAATCTGTTCACTAATTCCTAATCAGGAAATTGGAGTATTAGCTACAGCTATATGTATGTTTCTGATTTTCTTATGCCAAATAGAAAAAAAATCAAAATTGAAAAGTAGCCTCATGTAAGATAAGGGTTAGTGAACCCTTTGAAATGATAACTTTGATGATTTCTCTTCCCATATTGCTTTCAGACACAGACATGGAACTAGATACTAATGAAGAGGAAAATGTTATTTGAATTTACAAAAACCTTTTCTAATGTTTTTCCAATGAATACAGTTGTATGGTTCAAGATCATCCTGACTGGAGGAAAAAAACAATTGTAGCAGCTTTTAAACTAATGGTACAATGCCATGGATAATTTCCCTTAAGTAGCTTACAGATGTGAGTGAATGAATCATATATCATTTCAGGAAGCAATTTTCACTGAGTTCTACTTGCTAGATATCACAATGCATTTCAGATGACATAAAAGCTTTCATTTGAAATATGTTTCTGAAACTAGCTTAGTTACAAAGCCTAAGTGTGTTTGTGTGTGTGTGTGTGTGTGTGTGTGTGTGTGTGTGTGTGTGTGTGTGTGTACAAGTATCTTATGGCACTTCCCTTTCAGCTGTACCTTTGTACATGAAGCAAATTGTTGCTTGGAGAATTTATCCCATAGCATAAGTGGATTCCAACAATTCTTCACAAATGTTGTTACTATCCCAATGGAGGTTTTGATCTTCCTAGTGTGTTGTACATGCTGTAAAAATATTTTAATGTACGAGAAATATGTCTTAAAACACTTCATTAGATTACAGCACTGTACTTTTTCAAAGAAAAAAGAACTGAAAACAATCATTTTTAAAGCTGTATCCAAGCTACCAAGATCATTTTAGGTACAATAGAGCAATTTGAAGTTTTCTTGCCTACATTTCAGTTTGCATTAGCATGTACATTTAAGTTTGTTATTAAGAAGACTAAAATGAAGTATACTGAGCTGAGGTTTATAAAAATATTTTGGCATTGTTATGTCATAGACTTAAGTTATCTATTAGGATTGACCGACCTTTCTTGGCCCAAGGCTATATTCTGGTATGTTGTAGTCCTAAGGGTATACAGTATTTGGTCTTGTGTGGCATATTCAGATTTAAAAGTAGGTGTAGACGTATCAAATCTCTGAGATGTATGAAGTATTATTTCTAAGAAATACGCTATTGAAATTTGATAGTGCACTGCATGGCTGCCAATTTTCAGCAACAATATAAGAAGAGGCCTTGAACGGACACAGCAATGCCTTACTTACCCAAGTTAATACATATGAACAGGGTTAGAGATGTAATGAAATGTGGGAGACACTACATTCATATGCATCCCATGAGAGAAAGAGAGAAGTAGAAATTAATGTGTTGTAACTACACCCCATTCAGAGAATTGTGGGAACTCGCAGATCTTTATGTCTGTCATCACAGCATCTATTCTGGGCTAGAAGCCAAAAGAAAATGAGAAGTTTCTAATGCTTCTTTGAGATCCCAACAGAATATATGAAGCTGCCACACCATGAAATGGAAAATTGGTCTGTCTGGCTTATTCATTACCCAGTTGATCTATATGTGCTAAGCTGGTCCTCAGCTTGTAAATGCTATGACTGAAAACTTCTACATGCTGAACATATGTTTTATCACTGCGTTACAAACATTATCTTAATATTCCTGGGTTGATTACCATCTAGAAAAGATATGATGTATACAATAATGTGATATAAAGCTCTTCTTCTGCATAAGCCTTCCTAAATTTGGTTTCAAATGGAGGTTATACAATTGTTTGAAATAAATATAAATGCAAATACAAATACATAAATTTAAAAAAAATAAAAACTGTACTGTACTAACCTTAATACCATAATAAAAAGTAAAGATTTTTACAAGAGACCAAATGATATGCCTAGGCTGGAGTTTTCAAGTCCTAAATGCAAGAGAAAAAGGCAAGTTCCTACCTTGTTCACAAAAGGCAATATTATTTCACCAATCTGGCTTCCAGACATTTGACAATGGAATTGTCTGGAATTCTTCATCAGACAAAGCCATCTATTGTGGCCACAGGGAATAACAGAATAACAGAGTTGGAACGGGACTTTGGAGGTCTTCTAGTCCAATTCCCTACTGAAGCAGGAGATAAATGATTGGTTGTCCGATGTCTTCTTAAAAACCTCCAGTGATGAAGCACCAACAACTTTTGAAGGCAAGTGTTCCACTGTATAATGTATGGCCCTGTATAATGTACTTCTTCTAGCTATGAGTGCTGAGGAGGGCCTTCCCGGTGGATGCCTTTCTGTCCTAGTTAACCATTCTATTACATGCTAAATGATGGAATGTTTTATTTCCAATGTTCTATGCAAGACACAGAGAATAAATAAATTTCTGAATGAATAGGTATAATGGTGAATATATGTGCAACGGAGGAGTTTTCAGCCTAAATATTGCACTTGAAGCCTATACTGTACCAGCTAGATCAGTGATGGCGAACCTTTTTTGGTTCGCGTGCCAAAAGGGGGGGGAATGCGGGGGATCACGTGTGTGCGTGCCCACACTCATAATTCCATGCACCCCCGCACATGCACGCATGACCCCCCTGCTCCCAGAATGCAATGGCACGCCCATTTTTCGCTCTCCCCAGGCTCCAGAGCCTTTCTAGGAGCCTGGGGAGGGCAAAAACAGCCTTCCCCACCCTCTCTGGAGGCTGGAAACAGCCTGTTTCCTGACTCCCAGTGGGCCCAGAAGGCCCGAAAATCAGCCGGCTGGTGCACACATGCACGCCGGACCTGAGCTCGCGTGCCCACAGATATGGCTCCGCGTGCCACTTGTGGCACCCGTGCCATAGGTTCGCCATCACGGAGCTAGATGGTTGACAATTTTCCTGATTTTGTCCATTTTGACAATTAAAAACAGACTGATTAATTGTGAGTGCAGAAAGAGTTATGAATGTGCATACACACAAATACATACTGTATACACATACTGTATATTGAAAATCCACCTCTAGCTTCAAGCTGTCGCTATGGGGTTGCAGTATAATATAACTGTTAAAGATAATTGCAGCTAGCCTTTGCATGTCAATCTGCTGCATTGGCAAATTCACTTGATGAGAGAGGATAATTTTTCCAGGCTTTTGCTCACTTCTGACTGGGTAAAGCCGGAGAAAACTATGGAGAGACGTGAAGATTCAGAAATCCTATAACATGGGGAAGCTTTATTTAGTTTCCCTTTATTTTATTTTTGACATTTAGCTTCTTGCAGGAATTACAGATACAAAGGCTTTATTAAAAGTTGCTGCTAATCTATTCTTTAGGGTCACAGGATCTCAGCCATTGTGTACTGAGGAAGGCAGTGAATGGAACTGCAATCTTTGCTAACAAAATAGAACAAGGACAACACTACAATGCAAACCTGATAGACGGCTTGCTAGACACTTCTCCATCTGTTGTGTTTTTTTCTACCAAGATTAGTTCCATTCACTGCCTACGCTCATCCAAGCTAGTAGATTCTATGGTAGATAGAAGTTGGAAGATATCCTCTTCACTTCCACTCTGTCACAGCTTTCAAACATTATGTACTAATATCATATTATGCCTGTCTGTCAGAGAAAAGCTTCACTGAGCTCAGGAAAATTTCTTTCTAGGAAAAAAGCCCACTGAGTTACTACTTTTTAGATCAAAATAGTGATGACTTTTGAGTTTGGCTTCTTAACTGATTCATGCCAGTCAGCTGCATCCACAAACATTCCTAGTGACATGAACAGATACCAGAAATAGTAAAATAGTATGGCTTGGAATGTGTGTTCTAGATAAACATTAAAAAAACAATTTATTTGGACATTGGAACAAAATATGAAATGAACTGATCTAAAATTTGAGTTGAACCATATAAGGCAACATCCGTTCCCATTCTGCTCTGTTAAATATGCTTAGAAGTCAGATTGGCATTTAAATCTGCTTGTACACTCAGATGTACAAGCTTGTTTCCTTCTACTATTGATGTATTTGATTGAACATTATGCTTTCTGCAACCAGCTTATTGTACAGTATAGCTTACACATTCTGAAATCACTATGAGCAAGAAAAAGAGAAAAGAAAAGAAAAGGCAATGATTTCTGATACCTTTGGTGCAGCAGAATACAAAGCCTCAACTTTTTGCTTTACATTTCTGATATATACAAGCCATGTCTAAATAATCTATTCATCAAAACCTAGAACCAAATTTTCTTTTTTTTTCTGCGTCTAGCATAAAATCCAGAAGTGGTTTCCTAGTGGAAACAAAATTGAATAAGTTCTTCTCTTTAATTAAAACAGTTACTGCAGGTTTGCCATCTCTCCCAACTCAGTATTTTTTCTTTAATAATAATAATAATAATAATAATAATAATAATAATAATAATAATAATAATAATAATAATAATAATAATAATAATAATAATAATAATAATAATAATAATAATAACAACAACAACAACAACAACAACAACAGAGTTGGAAGGGACCTTGGAGGTCTTCTAGTCCAACCTCCTGCCTAGGCAGGAAACCCTACACTACTTCAGACAAATGGTTATCCAACATCTTCTTAAAAACTTCCAGTGTTGGAGCATTCACAACTTCTGGAGGCAAGCTGTTCCACGGATTAATTGTTCTAACTGTCAGGAAATTTCTCCTTAGTTCTAAGTTACTTCTCTCCTTGTTTAGTTTCCACCCATTACTTTTTGTTCTACCTTCAGGTGCTATGGAGAATAGTTTGACTTCCTCTTCACTCTCCATTGAAGATACCATTGATGATACTCTCCAATAGTATCATCAATAGTATCTATTGATGATACTATTGACAAATTCACAACTAATACAGAGAAGAAACATTGATGGGGCTCTTCTTTGAATGAAATACTCCTAAAACCATTTCTATCTATTGGCCCTGATGGATTATGTGACTACTTCTTAAAAAAGCTCTCAACCACCATAGCAGAACCTCTTAGCATAATCTATGAAATATCTTTCAAAACCAGCTCCTTGCTTAGCTTATGGTCACTAGCCACGATCATCCCTATCTTCAAAAAGGGTGACCCCAGCTTAGTTGAAAATTACAGACCAATCTCATTATGTTGCGTCACATGCAAAGTCATGGAATCAGTCATAAACCAATCCATTACCCTCTACTTAGAGACCAACAACCTACTTTCTAACAAGCAGTTTGGCTTCAGAAAAAAATTGTCCTGCAATCTGCAACTCTTACACTGCAAAAACATATGGACTTCACAACTCGACCAGGGTAAAGCAATAGACGCAATTTATATAGACTTCTGTAAAGCCTTTGATTCAGTACACAACAAACTACTTCTAAAACTAAAATCTTATGGCATTTCCAGATCCCTGCATAAGTGGATAATTGCATTCCTATCAAACAAGCAACAAGTAGTCAAAATAGGGAATACCCTATCAAATCCTCCACCAGTTAACAGCGGTGTCCCCCAAGGAAGCGTTTTAGGACCCACACTCTTTATACTTTACATAAACGACCTTTGCGATCAGATTATAAGCAACTGCTTTTTCTTCGCTGATGATGTAAAACTATTCAACACCACTGACAATGCTGCTACCCTACAAAAAGACCTTGACTATCTGTCAGAATGGTCAAACAATTGGCAACTCCAAATCTCAACCAACAAATGCTCTATCTTACACATTGGCAAAAAAAATCAAAACACAAAATACAAGCTGGGCGGATACGACCTTGTGGATGACCCTCACTCTGTCAAGGACCTTGGAGTACTCATCTCTAATGATTTAAGTGCCAGAGCTCACTGTAACAGCATTGCCAAAAAAGCATTAAAAGTTGTTAACCTAATCTTGTGTAGCTTCTTCTCCGGTAATATTGAACGGCAAACTAGGGCATACAAAATTTTTGCTAGATCAATTCTTGAATACAGCTCCTCTGTCTGGAACCCGCACTGCATATTGGACATTAATACAATCAAACGAGTCCAGAGATATTTCATGAGAAGAGTCCTCCACTCCTCTGCTCGTAACAGAATACCTTACACCACCAGGCTTGAAATTTTGGCTTAGACAACTTAGAACGTCGCCGTCTTCGGTCCATAGTACATAAAATAAGCATAGTACATAAAATTATCTGCTACAATGTCCTACCCATCAATAAATACTTCAGCTTCAACCACAACAATACACAAGCACATAATAGATACAAACCTATGGTAAACCGCGCCAAACTTGATTGCAGAAAATACGACTTCATTAACAGAGTTGTTAATGCCTGGAATGCACTACCTGACTCTGTGGTTTCTTCCCCAAACCCCCAAAAGTTTACCCTTAGACTGTCTACTGTCGACCTAACCCCATTCCTAAGAGGTCTTTAAGGACTACCATCCCTGTCCTAATGTTCCCTTTTCTTGATATCCATTTCATGTATTCATAGTTATGTTTACACTTATATCTGTTATCTAATACATGCTTGACAAAATAAAATAAATAAAATAAATATATCCATAACTTCGTTTGTTCTTCAGCTGTTATTTTTTAGTTGCACCCTTCCTGAGACATCCTTTATAAGAAAAGAGAAAAAGGGTTAATTATGCAAAGGGATCATATTAATATTGAATGCCATGCAACAATATTTATTTATTAACTTATTTATTTAAACTTATTTATATATTTTTCACATTTTTGAGCAATCCATTTAACTTAGAGTTAAATGTTGAGGGATGAGAATAAATCTCATAGAGGCAATTTGGATCTTTGCTTGGAATTCAGACAGTTAGAAATAAAGCCGAGATTAAAAGTCTAATAGAAATATTTATTTCGGTACAAAAACAATAAATCCTGAATAATTACATCTTTGCTAAGAAAATGTGACCGTTCTGGTCAAGAGCCAAGTCAAAGAGTGATTAATGGTGGATCAGGAATGTGGACATGCGTACAAGATCATATCACGTGTTCTGCTAATATTGGAATATACCATAATATTAGAATAGGGGTGCATCACCCTGCATAGACATACAACTGACAATATTCACAACATGACAGGGATGCTGCGTGATATACAATAAAACATTAAAATATGTATGATTCAACACTGTAAAAATTAGTTAAGGCAAAGCGAGGGCTATTGGAATACCAGCCAGCCTCATGGCTTTATGCTCATCTATACTTTATGCTCATCTATACTCCCCATATGAGGCCACAAAGCCATGTTTTGACTCCTTTCAGAAAGCCAGGAGAGTGGGGGCCTGCCTCACCTCCACAGGGCAGGTGGCAATGGCAGGGATCTATGACTGTTCGCCTCCTCCACTCTGCCGCGCCTGTTTTGTCCCCAGCCTTCCGCCCCCAAACAATCCAGTGCTGCCTTTTCTCCTTGGCCCCTTCGCCTAATGGGCCAAAAAGCCAGTTCACCCCGGGCTTTTGGGCGCAAGGGACACTTTGCCCCCAGCCAATCAGAGGAGCAAGAATCCCACCCCCTTGGAAGCAGCACCCCCCTTTTTAGGAGAAGGAAAGGGGGACGAGGCTTCCCTCTCTTGCTTAAAAGAGACACGTTTTTCAGATGGTCCCAATGAAAGAAAGTGGAAGGGGAAAGAGTGCTTCTAGCTGGACTCAATGAGATTCCCTCTCTTGCTTAAAAGAGACACGTTTTTCAGATGGTCCCAATGAAAGAAAGTGGAAGGGGAAAGAGGACTTTGGCCGAATCCTTCTCTTGCCTGAAACAGACACGTTTGAAAGTGGAAGGACAGAGGTGGCTTCCTTCTCGTGCCTAAAACAGACAGTTTGGAGGTGCTCCCAATGAAAGAAAGTGGAAGGACTTTGGGGGAATCCTTCTGGTGCCTAAAACAGACAGTTTGGAGGTGCTCCCAATGAAAGAAAGTGGAAGGACTTTGGGGGAATCCTTCTCCTGCCTAAAGCAGACACGTTTGGAGGTGCTCCCAATGAAAGAAAGTGGAAGGACTTTGGGGGAATCCTTCTGGTGCCTAAAACAGACAGTTTGGAGGTACTCCCAATGAAAGAAAGTGGAAGGACTTTGTGGGAATCCTTCTGGTGCCTAAAACAGACAGTTTGGAGGTGCTCCCAATGAAAGAAAGTGGAAGGACTTTGGGGGAATCCTTCTCCTTAAGTGACTTTGTTTCTGGTGTGTGTTTAACATAGTGTGAACCTCTAAGGCAGTGGTTCCCAACCTGGGGGTCGAATGACCATTTCCCAGGGGTCGCCCCGGCATCCTCAGCTCCTCCCCCACTGCCACAAGCCTGGCCATATCGGCTCAACTCGCCCGAGCCCTCCGATTGGTCGGGAGAGGTGCCATTCGGTGAGAGGCGTTTGTGACACCTGGCGGCCGAGCTTTAACGGCATCAGCTAAGGGGCAGGGTGTCGCAAGATTGCGCGCTGGAGAGTACAAGGCGGTGCTTAAGACATCTGTGGCCGCCCCTGTCTCTTGCTCGCAGCGGCAATTTCTTCCCGCTGGTATCGAAGGGAAAGGGAGTCACGGGAGGGAACGGCCAGCCAACGACCACTTAAGTTTCACAGCGCACGACGGCGGGAAGAAGGACAGCTGGGTCGGAATTGTCTGTCTGCCCTCTCGCCCTCGGCTGGTGCGGAGACCCAGCGAACAAAGAGGCAAACAGGGAGGGAGGGAAGAGAGAGACTGAGAGATATTAGCGCAGGGCTAGCCTGATCATACAGCCTTGGTGCTGAGGGCGCCACCGCCGGGGGCAGGAGGAGCTAAGCCAGAGGGAACTGGAGAAATAGGTGGTGCCAGAGCATGGTCCATCGCCGCCGCCCTGCTCCATATGATCTGGCTAGCCCTGTGCTAATATCTCTCAGTCTCTCGCTTCCCTCCCTCCCTGTTTGCCTCTTTGTTCGCTGGGTCTCCAAAATAATTTTATGGTTGGGGATCACCACAACATGAGGAACTATATTAAGGGGTCGCGGCATTAGAAAGGTTGGGAACCACTGCTCTAAGGGATGAATCTCCCACTTTCCTTTCTCTGTTTGTTTAGAAGCAATAATAGAAAGCTTAGATATTAATATTCAATCATGTTAATAGATACACCTCCAAACGTGTATAAACGTGTATTTCCCCCAAAGTCCTTCCACTTTCTTTCATTGGGAGCACCTCCAAATGTGTCTGCTTTAGGCAGGAGAAGAATTCCCCCAAAGTCCTTCCACTTTCTTTCATTGGGAGCATCTCCAAACCTGTCTGCTTTAGGCAGGAGAAGGATTCCCCCAAAGTCCTTCCACTTTCTTTCATTGGGGGCACCTCCAAACGTGTCTGTTTCAGGCAGGAGAAGGATTTCCCCAAAGTCCTTCCACTTTCTTTCATTGGGAGCACCTCCAAACGTGTCTGCTTTAGGCACCAGAAGGATTCCCCCAAAGTCCTTCCACTTTCTTTCATTGGGAGTACCTCCAAATGTGTCTGCTTTAGGCAGGAGAAGGATTCCCCCAAAGTCCTTCCACTTTCTTTCATTGGGAGCACCTCCAAACGTGTCTGCTTTAGGCAGGATAAGGATTCCCCCAAAGTCCTTCCACTTTCTTTTGTTGGGAGCACCTCCAAACGTGTCTGCTTTAGGCAGGAGAAGGATTCCCCCAAAGTCCTTCCACTTTCTTTCATTGGGACCATCTGAAAAACGTGTCTCTTTTAAGCAAGAGAGGGAATCTCATTGAGTCCAGCTAGAAGCACTCTTCCTCCTTCCACTTTCTTTCATTGGGACCATCTGAAAAACCTGTCTCTTTTAAGCAAGAGAGGGAATCTCATTGAGTCCAGCTAGAAGCACTCTTTCCCCTTCCACTTTCTTTCATTGGGACCATCTGAAAAACGTGTCTCTTTTAAGCAAGAGAGGGAAGCCTCGTCCCCCTTTCCTTCTCCTAAAAAGGCTGCTTTCAAGGGGGTGGGATTCTTGCTCCTCTGATTGGCCTGGGGCAAAGTGTCCCTTGCGCCCAAAAGCCCGGGGTGAACTGGTTTTTTGGCCCGTTAGGCGAAGGGGCCAAGGAGAAAAGGCAGCACCGGATTGTTTGGGGGCAGAAGGCTGGGGACAAAACAGGTGCGGCAGAGTGGAGGAGGCGAACAGTCCCATTCCGCAATGGCAGAAAAGGCTGTCTTCCTAGATATTGCCAATCATTGTTCTTTAACAGTGATAACTTGTATGCATTTAAGATGAAACATTTTATTTTATTTATTTATTTTGTGAGATTTATATACCGCCTCCCAGTGCAAACACTCTCTAAGCGGTTTACACCAGTAAGCAATGTATATTTACATTGCCCCCAACAATCTGGGTCCTCATTTTACCTACCTTGGAAGGATGGAAGGCTGAGTCAACCTTGAGCCGGTGAGATTTGAACCGCTGACCTGCGGATCACAGTCAGCTAAAGTGACCTGCAGTACTGCCTCTAACCGCTGCGCCACCTCTTGTGGGTAAAAAGATAATACAAAAGACATGTAAGTTAAGAGATTTTGCAGATGATTTGGTGGTGTTTAGGGAAGACTCTTTAAACTTAGGAAATTGAATTATTAATGACTAAATTAAAAGATTTTGGTACATTAGCCAGCTTTAATATTAACAAACAGAAGACAAAGATGTTAACAAAAATATGAAGATAAGATCAAACAGAAGTGATGAATAAAACAGGTTTTAAGATTGAGAAAAAGGTAAAACACTTGGGTATCACTATGTCAGATATAAATTGTATGTTATTTCAACATAACTTTGTGAAGACATAGAATAAAATTTAAAAGGATATGTTAAGATGGATTAAAGTACAATTGTCATTGTTGGGAAGAATTTCTTTGATTAAGATGACTGATTTACCTAGAATGTTACTCTGTTGCAGACAATATCTGCTTTGACAACTGATGTACCTTTTAAGCAACAGCAGAGGGATATATTGAAATTTGTATGGCAAGGGAAAATATAAGATGAAAAGGAAAGATGAGAATTGCATCAACCATATTTGAAATTATATTTTGCTGCTTGATGTTTAATTTAGATAAAAGAGTGGGTGTTGCTGAGAATTAGTAGGCTATTGGTCTTAGAAAGACATAATCTAAAATTTGGGTAGCTTTGGTACGACAAAGCTAAGGTTAATGTAAATTTTAAAAATCATTATGTCAGGAAGACCACCCATTGCATGGAGTAAGAACAAATCTAGGCTGTGGCCCCTTGTGGCTTTCAGCACAAAGAGCATTATGTATATGACAATTGATATGTAAACATATATGATTATACGTAGGGTTTCCTGCCGTGATGTAGGGTTTCCTGCCTAAGCAGGGGGTTGGATTAGAAGACCTCCAAGGTCCCTTCCAACTCTGTTGTTGTTGTTGTTATTGTTATTGTTGTTGTTATTATTATTATTATTATTATTATTATTATTATTATTATTATTATTATTATTATTATTATTATTATTATTATTAATGTTGTGATATACAGAGAAGATTTCATGACAAAAAGATATACTTGTCAATGTTTTCCTATGTACAATTATTGGAAAGGTTTAAAGTAAGTAAAACATTGTACATTTTTGAACCATGTAAGACTGACTTTGAAATTGAATTATGTACAAATGATGACCATGTTAGTGCTAAAATTACAATTTTTACTGAAATTTGAGAAAAAAGAACAAATGAAAAAATGGTCTAATGGTCTAATATTTTGAGTATAACATGCAAATGGAAAAATATGTGCTCGAAAGAACTGAAATTTACATGATGTTCTAGTCTTAAAGAAAAGTTTCATAAAATGATATACCATGGGTATTTGTCATAAGACAATTTCTAGAATGTATAAAGGTACTTAACATTTGTCTTAGAAATGTGTAAATCATGAAAGGACATTTTATCATGTAGTGTCAACATGTAAAAAAGCTTAAAAATTGGATTAAAATATATACACTAATTCACAAGATTTTATAGACTGAAGTACAATTGAAAACAGAGGCTTTTCTTTTGGTATTAATGGACAGACATCTAGAATAAAGTCATGGAACTTTTTTTTATATATCACAAATTCAGTGTGATTACTATTTGCACAAAAGTGAAAAGGTTCAACACTACTCACAATAGAGAGTAGAAGCAACACTGACGTGATATCACTACTCAATAAAATAGTCAATATGTAGAGATTTAGAAAAAATGCTTCTTAGAATTGTAACTGAATCTTCTTTTGAAAAAAATGTGAAATAAGGGCAGAAGAAGAAAATTGAAATCTATCCATCATATTTGCAGCAGCAGCAGGTCTAAATGGTAATTTTAAAAACGTTACAAAATTAAGAGCGGACTTCCGAAAGTTTTTGTTTCCCTTTCCTTTCCCTCTTTCTTTGCATTGTATATTTTATATTTTCGGACGTAGACAAAATGAATTTAAAATTAATCTTATTTATAAAGCGCTCTGGGAAACTGTTCAGTGGGAAGTGAGATTGTAGTGCCTGAATCAAATTAATGTGCTCACCAGTTTCAATTACTTTATTTCAGATTATCTATCTGTAAGAAAAAAATAATCAAGCCATTCAAGAAATTCTAAATGTAGGCTGTCCAAATTGTACTGATCTTAAAGTGGCTTAGAACATATCCTCTTGAAATATTGAAATACAAAGGTTGAATGTGGCTAATATTAGGCTTTTAACCAGAAATCACCTGGATGAAAGTGAAGGGAAAAAAGCCAAACAAATTAATATGTTAATTGCCCTTGTAGTTAGTCAGACCTCTCTTGTGATATTATAGCTAATTCTGGTGATAGAAAAGTAAAAGTCAAGTCATATATTTTAGCACAAGTGGGAGCCTTGAAGTGGAGAAAGCATACATTAATTTGAATCTCATTTCTAAACAGTGTTTTCTAGCTATTTTTATACCTTTTACTGACTCCCCCCCAAGAGATAATAGAAATGAGAAGATGGATTGTCATTAGTTTTTAAAAATAATTTGATTGACTTTTTAGAACCACTAGAAGAATCAAGAGGGATGGACTACAAAGAGTGACAGATTAAGTAGGGTAGGAAATAGATTCTCCTGAGCATTAAAAGTTTTCATCTGGCTTGACAATCTTCCTTCCCTCATTATCTCCCCACACCTTTAGTATTATTCAGAAATTTCTCAAAGGTGAGGATGTCATCCTTAGATGATAAAATATGTCTGTACAAAAATGCAACCTGAACCTAAATCTCTTCCCCGCTTCACTTTTATTTATTATTTGTATCCTGCTTTTATTAGTTTTATAAATAACTCAAAGTGACTGTTAAGATAAGAATTACTCTCATCATAGGCGAAATGAATCTTTTCCTGAAACTCTGACATTATCAAAAGAAACCGCAGTATAAATGCTAAGGTATAAGATATTTATTTCGGTACAAAAATAATAAATCACATCTTGGCTATAAAATAGGTGTTGCTCCTTACAGAAGCAGAAGAGAAAGAGGAGGATCAAAAGAAAGGAATGTACACATGCGTACTAGGAACATATTAATCACGTGCTCAGGAATAAACCATTATATTTGATAGGGATGCATCCCCCTGCATATACATGTAACAGGCAACATGAAATCACTGCCTGACAGTAACAAACATATCCAACATAGCTACCTCCTCCTATTTTTCCCCCACAATAACAATCTCCTTTGTCAGGTGGTTGAGCTGAGAGAGAGTGACTGGCCCAAAGTCACTTAGCCAGCTTTTGTGCCTAAGGTGGGGCTTGAACTCACAGTCTTTTGCTTTCTAGCCTGGTGCCTTAATTGGTAGACCAGACTATCCGTAACTTAAGCAATATTTGTTCTCCTTAAAACAATTTAGACTGGCAAGGATTGCTATTCAATAAAGAAAAGTATTAACTAAAGAAGTCAAGAAAAAATATCATGATTTGTTTCCCACTTTTCACATATCAAATTAAAACAGGCTAAAGGCTAGAAAAGAATACTTAGTCCACTCACAAGCATAAATATGAAAAACTCTCTTAGGCTGTCCTATTTTTAAACAAGACATGTCTGATCTCTGTTCTTCTACTGACATGGATGCACTCTAAGGGGAGTAGAAAGCTTGGAGGTGACAGTGTAACTAGTATTCACACAACTTCACAGACTTCCCAAGTGAAAGGATTAGTGTTCAGCTGCCTTCCAAACCATCCCCTTAATATGAAGATGCATAAAGTAGGTGTGGATGTCCCTGCCAATCTTAGTGTCATCTTTGAAAGTGAAACCCTTGTTAACTATCCAATCCCCCAGAGCTCCTGTTTATTCACAACAGCAATAGCTCTTAGACTTATATACCACTTCACAGTGCTTTACACACCTCTCTAAGTGGTTTACAGAGTCAGCATATTGTCCCCAACAATCTGGGTCCTCATTTTACTGACCTCGGAAAGATGGAAGGTTGAGTCAACCTTGAGCCAGTGAGATTCGAATTGCCCAACTGCTGGTAGTCGGCAGTCAGCAGAATTAGTCTGCAATACTGCATTCTAACCACTGTGCCACCACAGCTCTGTAGCATTGTTATTGCTTTAAAAAAATTCATTTTTCCTTATTAATATTATTATTATTATTACCACCATTATTGCTACTATTCATAGCTGACCTTTATACGAGTAGGAGGATGGAGCTGTTTTTATGTATTTTTAAAAGAATGAATAAAACAGTGTTTTTCTATTAAATCTTTATAAATCAATTACATTCATATTTACATTTCCTAATTCTTCATAAACACCAAGTAATTTAATCAACATGCTAATTTAATTATTATAAATTAGAATTTCTTTTTTTATAATACCTTTGTTGCTTATTAGAGAAATGTTGCAGCACATTAACTCGATGTGCCTTTATGCCGACATAGGAAACTAGCCAGCCGATGCATAATGAGAATCCAAAGAAGAGAGAGAGCCAAGTAGGGCAAGAGGGAGGAGAATTGGAATTTTAGATTCACATGGAGCAGAGATTTCCTCCAGTAAGCAGCCCTTTTGCTCCCAAAGGTCTGACTGCCAAGAAGGAATATCCACTCTCCAAGGTCTGTCTGACCTATTGGGTAGGATTAGGGTTAGGATAAATAGCCTCCTAGCAGGCAGCCCTTTCAGTCCATCTGGTTAAAAACCCAGGAGTGCCAGAATTGCAGGCATTGAGCAAAGTGATTATATGGACATCTCACTTAATGACCTCTTCACTCATTGACCAAGATTATTATCCCAATTGTTATCATAAGTCAAAGACTACCTGAATTAGCTCCAGATGCAGAATATAAATAATGGATTTATGTTACAAGATGGAAGAGTCCAATTTAATACTGGGAAAAAGAGACAAGAGACAATGTTAATGGGACCAACTACCCAGAAAGGTAGTGAGAGTTCATTGTATGTGTTCATATGGGACCTACACCGTCTTCCACATGGTTGCTTTAATTTGGATTGCTGGACTGAGTTCGGAACCTGATAGTGAAACTAGGTTTTTCTAATTCAGATTTCATTAAATGATTTGGATATCATATTATTTTAATTGTATACTTCATAAAATAGAGAAAGCAGCTTCTCTTCAGTCATCTGAAGCCTAGAGCTTAACTCTAGAAAATGAAAAAGGAGAAAAGCAAAATGAGCTTATACACTTTATTGAAATCTCAGATAGAGAGAAAGGGTGATGGCTCTCTCCCTAAACTCTGATAAATTAGAGAAGGCTCGATTAACTTCTGAGGTATTGCTATCCCAGCAAGAACAAATGACAAGTTCTGAATTAAGTGTAGAACTCTAATTCATTTCTAAACAGATAGTAAATTCACAAGTTTGAAAACTGACATTTCTTGGATCTATGGAGATTTCAAAATCTTCGGAGCTCAAACCTCCGACAAAGATTTGGAACCATTGAAGAAAATTTCACATAAAACCATGTTTAAGTTTTGAGAATTAACAAAAAGGACTGATCCCATTATATTCATTTCAAATCTACAATTTAATTTGAAAATAATTTAATCTTAAAATAAATGGACAACTCACCAGAAATAATTAAAAAATAATAACCTTCCTTTGGAAGCATTTAAACAGAAGAAAGCATTCAGGAAAACTCATTGCGAGTTGAATTTAAATTTGAGATAATGGGAACTTACAGATTAATAACAAAACATAAAGAACTTTACAAAGTTCAATCCTTATAATTTCTTTTTTAAATCAAGTACTAGAAATTATCCTTACCCTATTAAATTGAAACAAAATGGACATAATATAAAAAGTTGAAATCCATATCTTCCTTTATAAGGCCCTCATTTATGGAAAGATTTTGATTTGTGTAGACTCACAAAAATGGTGCTGTGAAAATTTTATAGACTCTGTATTCATTTGAGGGCAACAGTTTTACATTTCTTTCATCCTCTATTCTTCTTTCTCTTTCTTGCAATTATATGAATTTGAAAACTAATTGACTATGTGTCTATTCCAGTGGTGAAATCAAATTTTTTTACTACCAGTTCTGTGGGCGTGGCTTGGTGGGCATAGCTTGGTGGGCGTGGCAGGGGAAGGATACTGCAAAATTGTCGTGATGCGAACTGGTAGCGAAGGTAAGTGGAGCCCACCACTGAATATACTCTAGTATCTTCATCCAATGGCTAGAGTTATTACAAATGGATTTGTTTCTCTACAATATCAACTCATATTGTGGTGCTCATCAAAGATGCCTATTAATCTTGGGTGGTGACACTAATATAGAATATAAATCGTTCTTATATGCTGATGTTATTACTGCTATATTTGATAAAATGCAATGTGATTACCAACGATTATTGACATTGTACAAAAATATGGTATATGCCTGGCTATAATATCAACCTCATTACATCTAATTTGGGGTTTCTATAGACAACTGCAAGAAATTAGGATTTATAATTCATACAAATTGTAAAATATATGCAGATATATATTTTCTTGAAATATATCAGAATATGTTATATATATATATATATATATATATATATATATATATATATATATATATATATATATATATATATATATATATATATATATATATATATATATTTGTGTGTGTGTGTGTGTGTGTGTGTGTGTGTGTGTGTGTGTGTGTGTGTGTATAGAACCTGTGATGTTTCCTTCCATACACCAGGATGACTCGACAGAATAAACATATATAACCCTTTCCTGGTGAAGAGCTGATTGGGAATAGAACCTTGTGGCCTAGAGGTTAATCTTCTAACTTTCAAGCAGACTGCCCAGGTTCAATTCCCACTACGGGTATGGCTATCTGACAAGAGCAAAATAGCTCGAAATAGATCTATAATAGTCTCCCTTTATTTTCATTTATCAGCAAAAAATGTTACACACACACACACATATATATATTCTGTATAGAAGATATACAGTATATACACTTAATTAATAAATAAGTACATAAATAAGTTAATAGTTAGAATCGCCATTACATTTTGGGGCAAGTTCAATGTTATCAAAATTAATATTTCTTCAAGATTATTGTATATTTTAAGATAGATTCCAATATCAATCATTTTTTACATGCCTTACACAAGGAGATTAAGGAAACACCTCTCCCCAAAGAATCTTTTAAAAGAGATGGACCTCGCATTTGTCTTGTGTGTGTTGATATTATAAGAAATGTGAAGATTCTTTAATACATACAGTACGGTTTGGTTAGATCCAGTTATAGCTTTGTTTTGGTTTTAAGTCATTAAGTAGATGAGTAAAATATTGGGTGGGGAATACTAAACTATACATTAAAACCTTAATGTGATGTTGATCTATATTACTAACATATGGAATTTGTCATTTTATGAACAGCTTTGACTCTATATAGCCTGGGGCACAGCAAAGAGGATTGGTTTATGTAAATGGTAAGAAAATTACCCTTTTGATTTTAATGAATGGATCCAAGTTATCTATCTTGAAAAATCTCTGTGTTCTATTAATGAGTAGATGTTTCTATATAGTCTACATTTAATAATAAGCTTAAGGATTGAATTAATTTTTGTATCACTATGAACTGTTTTTATATGGATCTCGCTCTTCCCTTTTCCTCTTAATTAGTACTTTCTTTCCTTCATTCTTTTAATCATTGTAATATAGCTAGGCTTTTTGCTTGCACTGTAAAATCAGTTTTCTGTTTTTTTAATCTATTGGGGCTACATTTGTTTGTACTTCTTTATTCAAAAAAAATTTTTTTTAATGCAGCATTCAAAATTAACCCATGGGAAAGGAGGATTTTTTTTTTGAAATTTTATTCTACAGATTTTATCTGTAGATTAATAGATTTTATCTATTTTCAGACTTAATATTTCTTTTTCCAACTTCTTCCGCCACACCACACCACATTTCATTTTATTTTGTTCAGCTTTCAGAGTTATCCTATTGATAGATATATGTACAGGCATGTTGCACACATTTACATACTTTCTTTGCAAAATTCTGTTCGGTTTAAGAATAAAAACTACCTTGCTGAGCCTATAAAATCAATCCAATTAAACAATTCTCCCAATATTGGACTTAACCATACCTAATGCACATATATATGATTTCTCTGAATCATAACACTACTGACAAATTTCTCCTAAGATTAAATGCTTTCAGTGCAAAATTCAGGAGTTTGAAAGTCAAGCTTCTAAAACCTTTAGGTTTTTCTCTAGCTCAGATAAAATTCTAGATTCACAACTTTCCTCTGCCTTTTGTTGCCAACCAATATTATTTCTCCACAAAACACATTTTTCCCATTCCTGCCAAGTGAAAGGACTGTGAAAGCTGTAACAGTAGAAAAGGAAATATAGAACACATTCTGTTCCTTCCTCTATTTCTTTGCTACTTTGGTGTGCTGGATGTAAATCTTTTGAGTATTATGGGAGTATTTTAAAGCTAGCATTCTAATGGCAGGACACATATTTATTAATTAATATAACTTCCTGAGTTAATTAGTATTACTTTCTATGGCTATTTCCAAGCTTTTTACATGTCATTGTATATAAGTAAATAACACCAACATAATTTGACTTAAAAACATTTTCCACCCATCCACCCATTCCCAGATAACAACATTGATACAAAGAATGTCAAAAAAAGAGAATCAAGAAAGACAAGAATTCCTCAATGCTTGGGAATAATTTAGAAATACAAAGCTACAAAACTACTACTCAGCTAAAATGTAATTTCAGGCTAGGAACGATTGTCAAAATCCAAATAAACACCATGAACATATGAAGAAAATCTTAAATCTTTCCCAATAAGAACAAATAGCATAACATTGACAAAAGAAATGTAATAAATTGATAAAATACGTTTTTAAAAACATATTTGAGGACCATATTTAACATTCACACAACAAACTCTTTAAATATGTTTGAAACAAAAGACTGAGTCAGGTTTGGCTGACTGTTTGGCTGTTGGATAGCGTTAGTTGTATGGATTTTGTTTTCATCTTCTGCTTAGACTGAAATCTGTACTAAACTTTCTTTTTCGGGAAGGGAATAAAAAACTGAGACAAATAAAGGTAAAAAGAAATGAAGTTATAACTTAATTGACAGGTTAAAAAAAATAAATCCCAGGATCCAGATGGTATGCAACCAAGAATTCTTTAAAAACTGAAATGTGAAGTTGCTATTCTTCTGATAGAACTATGCAATTTCTTTTTAAGGTTGGCATCTGTTCCTGAAGACTGGAAGACAGCCAAACTGAATACAGTTTTGAAATGGGATCAAGGGAAAGTTGAAAGAAATTATATGCCACTCGCCTTAACATCTGTTCTGAGAAAACATTACAAAGTATTGTTAAAAAGATGAAATAATCAACTATATAGGAAAATGAGCTTTACTGGAAAAAGACAATATGGACTCTAAAAGACTAAGGCCTGACAGATTAATCTTCTAGATTTTTTCAACAAGCACCGTGAACCAGGAAGCAAAATTTAGCATCCATAGAATAAGAGGACAGGCATTTTCATGGGCTGGAAACCGACTAAATAAAAGGCAATAAAGAATAGAAATAAATGGATAATTTTCAAACTGAGTCTGGAGTACAGTTCTTTTTAATTTGCTTACAAATAACTTGCATAGTGAATGAACCAAGGTTGCCCATCATACTAAGAAATTCAGAACAGTATCCACAAAAAATAGGGCTAAGAGTTCTAAATGAGTTGGGCTTCAAAATGATGCCCCCCAAATCCAAAGTTTACATGTACATGAATGAAAGTAACCTGATGAGGTAAATAGTGCCTCATCAGAAAAGCAATATTTATATAATGGTGCATAGTTCAGAAAACAAAATCTTAATCCAATGTTTGTCTTGTGCAAAACGGCAAAGAAATATGAAGAGCATATGTTACATACTGTGTGAAAACTGCAAAATAAAATAAGCAATAAACTTAATGAATAATAAAAGAATAACAGAGAATTCAGCAGCCCTAAAAAGTTTTAAAAATACAGAAGCATTAAAATGTTATTAAAAGATCTAGCAGAATAAAAATATATTGTTACAAAAATGTAAATAAATGAATCAAATTTTTATAAGAACGACAATTTAATGACACCAGTATACTGTCAAGGCTCCGACTAACGAACCCAAGCAAATCAGAACTCTGAGACTTGGCTCCTTCTCAAAGGTCTTCTTTAATGAGTACATCATATCGGTACAGCTTCAATGGAAAACCAAATCTAAATCTTTCCTGCAGTTTCAGTATAATTAAACTAGGAAATAACCCAATCCCCAAGTGTCACAGGTCACTTTGGCCATTGGGTTAATTGGCGGGCTCTTCAGGCACTCCTTCGCCAACCTTATCTGTTGTCAGTAGAGACAACCTTGGTTCTCAGGAGAAAGTTCTTTGTTGTGCCTAATAATGCATTCCAACCTCCTTCCCGTGTTCCCCCTCTGTGTGGCAACTGAGGAACTGAAAAATGGCTTCAGCCAGGTTCAGTTTGAAGTTGACATATACCTTCTTGGGGTAGCTACTCACTGCAGGATGGGAGGACATTCAGAGTAGATAATATTTGGGTACTGTAGAATTATGTAGGATGAAGCATTTCATCAGATGCTGTGGTCCCATAAAGGAAGGTGCTTAGTTCCAGTCAGTACTCTTGCAACATATTTTGTGGTAAGTGAAATTTACAAACTATCTTAAAGAAAAACCTCCTGAATAATACATTGCGGTGATCTAAATGAGAAATAACCAGGTATGGATTGCCATAGAAAGCTATTTTTGGATAGAAGTACTAAAAATTAATTAACAATTAATTATAATAAAATATATAAAAATGTGTCATGCTCAAGTACATGGCTAATTCATGAATTTTATGATTAATTCATAAAATTAATATTTTAAAATATTTTTTTCTTTTTTACCCCCACTGCCATAAATTTGGCTCATTGGTGAGTTGATACTAGGGCCAATTTGAGCCAATTCTACTTGGCATACTATATGTAGTTAACCTGAAAAAGAATATAGAACTGGAAAAAGTAATGAAAAGTATAACCAGAATTATTAGATGGATAGAGAACAAGTAAATGAAAATAAGATGGAAGTATATAAAATTATGCATGACATGGAAAATATGGATAGAGAGACAGATTCTCCATCGTGGGTGGAGCTAGCCGCCAAGATTGGGTATTGGCACAGCCTTCTAGCCAATGGTGACTGAGTCTGGAAAAGTATAAAAGGTGGCTCTAGGCCTAGTTCCCCCTCTTTTGACTCAGTCATAGCCAACGACTAGTGCCTTTTTCATCAAAAATCCAAGTATCTATCCTTAATTGTTCCTGAATCTTGGAATCCTGAACTGTAAGTTCCCTAACGAGCCCCAGGTACCATCGCTCTCTAGCCTTGGGAGAGGCAGCTAGGCCTTAGGCCTGCTGCTGCTCGCCCCTCCAGCCGAGGCCCAATCCATCAGCAAATTAATTCCACCTTTGAAATAACATCCTTTTCCGGCCTGGAGGGAGTGGGAACGGTCCCAAATTTGACCACCTGGGACTGTGGTGACCCCTGTCACCACCTATAATTGGGCTCTGCACGAGGCTGGCAAGCTATTTGCCGAATATCCTGGATGACCGCGTGAGGAAGGCCTTACTCACTGCCTCGTGACAGTTTTTGCGCAGGCCTGGGCTCTATTTGCATTTGAACAATTTCTCCTTGCCCATATTTGGCCTTTTCTGTTCCTTAATAAGCGCAATTAGCGGTCCAACGAGTAGTCCCCCAATTCTAAGGGGTTAACTATCTCTTATAAGGCAAATAAACCTCCAAAAACAGGCAGAGAGGTCAACAAATTAAGAGACTTGCCTATCGGAGCCTTGACCCACGGCTCGGCTGAGACCTTTAAAACTCAATTGCCTGCCTGTTAGCCCTTCCTGCAAGCTGCTTGCAGCGAGACAGGGGGTCTGGAGCCATCCTCTCTAAAGAGCAGCAGCCTAGGAGCCTTCGGAAGAGGATGGACTGCTGCTGACTGACTCTGCGAGCTGAGGGAGCCTTTCCTGTCACAACCGCTTGCGGCCGTTCAGGAGGCCTGAAACAAACGTCTGCTGCATCTACCTATTGAGAGAGGGTAAACTCCCCCCAAGCCACTATTGTGTCCCGAGGGGGTCCCCAAAGGGGTTGAGGGGTCTGGTGAGCCCCAGAGGGAGGTCAGCCCTGGGCATACTTACCTCATGGGGAGGCGGCCGCCATTTTGAATAGACCTCATGGCCAGCCGTCATTTTGGTTTCACTCAGACACACCCACAGGGCCAAAAGCCTTTGTGACCTGTTTTGTTCCCTCTCCTTTCTTGTCTTTTTTCCTCTCACAGGAAAGCAATGACAGACAAGCCATCAAAGGCAAAGGCCAAGACAAAGTCTCACAGGGCCAATACGGAGGACAGGAGCACCTCAAGGGCCACCCAAGCCTCCCCATCTAGGGATCGCTCTTCCCTTAGGGCACAATCCCCAGACCAGACGGCCAGACCACACTAGTCCAAGGCCTCAGCAAAGTCATCTGGTCAGCCAGCCTCAGGGAGCCATCGGGCTTCGCTATCTTCTCCAACACAGAACCGTAGCCAGCACCCAGCTCGATCACCTGACACGCTGTCTCTGGACAACTTTTCACTGGGCAGAGCTGAACCTGAGGTCTGGGGTCCCCAGCCGGTCATCGAGGGTCCCACTCAGGGGCGCAAGAGACAGGTCACCAGGGGGGATCCCCTTCAATTCAGGGAAGCACAGGACCGCATGGCTGCTGCCATCAGACATAACAAAATCAAAATGCACACCCTGCAATCAATTCTGGCAAGTGTTCAGAAGGGAGATCTACTCACATCCATAGATCTCTCGGAGGCTTACCTCCACATCCCAATTCGGCCATCTCACCGCCAATACTTATGGTTGTGCTATGCAGGGGTGCATTATAAATATGGGGCACTTCCATTCGGCCTATCCTCAGCACCAAGGGTATTCACCAAGGTCCTGGCTGCCCTGAACGCCCACCTACGGTCTATTCCCATCAGGGTCCAGTGCTACCTGGATGACATCCTCATCTCCTCTGCCTCTCCTTCTCAGGCTGAGAGAGATGTCCAGGTGGTGTTCACTACCCTCACTCATCATGGTTCCTTGGTCAATCAGACCAAGTGCCAACTCATTCCCTCCACCAGACTCGTTCATCTGGGGGCCATTATTGACTCACTGGAGTGTAAGGTGTACCTGTCCCAGGAATGGAGAGACAGTCTATTGGACTTAGCAGAGCTAGTTCTGGGCCAAACTTCGGCTCCACTGAACCTGTTGCCCTCCCTCCCAGGCAAGATGATCTCTGCCATCCACATTACTCCAGGGGACCCAGAAACTGACACTTAGTGGCTAGGCCTTAGCAGACTCTTTTCTCCTCTGCTGGAAATAATTGCCTCAGGAGATAGTCAGCCATTTTAGGAGTGCCTCGTGGGTAGCTGCCATTTTGAATTACACAGGACCACCCACTTCAAAACAATTTTTTTTCTTTTGAGGCCTCCTTTACTTAACTTGCCTTCTGTGCAAGGGCTGACAAGAGCCAGCAATCTGGCAAGGCTCCTTTGATCCAAGGCCCTGTCTGTACCTGTCTCTGGTGCCTGGGCTGTCTGCTTCCATTTGAGCTTCTCTGCATTGCTCTGCTTGTCTTCAGCCAGGTAAGTGTGCAGGCAGCCTTTGAGAGTGCCGGTGTCCATCTTGAAGCCTCCCATAGGGTGGCAGCCATTTTGATTGCCCTCAGAATTGAAGGCACTAAGGGCGTGGCCATTTTGTTTCAAATACCAAAAGTGGGCAGAGACCATTTTGAAGCCACATCAAGGGTGGTGGCCATTTTGGATGCCCTTTCTTGCCGGTGGCCATTTTTAAGGCCTAATATGGGCAGTGGCCATTTTGAAAGACCAACTAAGGGCAAATGCCATCTTGTTGGCCTCATTTAAGGGCGGTGGCCATTTTAAGTGACTGTTTGGACCTATTAATTTACCCAGGCCTTTTTGAGGCCTACCTTGTTGGCAGAGGCCTCTGATAAATATGGATACTGTTATTCAAATTAAGCTGACAAAAATTCAGACTAGCTGTCTGTAGGTCTGCCTCAGGAGTACCTGTTAAAGCATGTTCAGGTATTCATATATCACAATAACAAGCCAAACATATCAACTTAGAATGAAGATTCTATCTATATTTTAAAAATAGCTTGAACAAGGGCTTTCAGCAGAATTTAGAAGTAGTAAGTTACTGATCTCACATAAAAGTAACAAATCAGCCTAGTGAGCATTCACTCCAGTAACAGTTTAAAACCAAGCTTTTTTCTGGAGTCTGTGAGCCCAGCATAACTGGAACTATATACAAACTATCAATTTTTTTTTCATGAACTGAACTTTAAGACAAAGAGAACATGATTTGTAAATTGGAGTTGAGTTTTAAAATGATGCCTTTTACAAAGGAAATTATCCAATCCAGAGTACTCTACCCTACTCATTCCGACCTAGCATCCCCCAGGAAGGGGAACCTAGGGGACAGGAGTTCCCTGGATGCGAGGGAATTATCATTAGCTCCCTCTGGCATTTGGAACCAGATAGCCCCACACTCCAGACAGCTCCACCCACAAGCTAAAATCAACCTGCTGCTCAATCATCAGCAGCTCAAGCGGATGTCCAAGCTAGGTCAATGGGGTCCATGGTGGTGATGCGTCATTCATATTGTCCCATGGGCCCACTTACCCTCCAGGGACCTCCAATGGCTCCTTCTCCCCTACCAGTGTCAGGGAAGAGCCCATTCCCCAATCAAAGTAACACTCTAGCCCTCAGTCAGGAAGTCACTGATTTGGTGGACCACCTCTGCAATCAATAGGGGCACCTGCTTCCTTCCCCCACGACAAATCATAGTCACCACTGATGCCAGCCTATCGGGTTGGGGGGGCACACGCGGAGGCGCAGGTGGCACAGGGCACATGGTCATTAACTGAGACGACCCTCAACATAAACGTTTTGGAACTACGTGCTGTGTTCCTTGCCCTGCAGCAGTTCAGGCCTCTTCTGGAAAACTCTCATGTAATGGTCCTTACTGACAATGTGGCCACCAAGGCCCACATAAACAGACAGGGTGGGACCATGTCCGGACAGCTGATGTCTGAGGCCATGCAGTTGGGGCTATGGGCAGAGCAACACCTACTGTCTCTCTCTGCTGAACATATCTCTGGGGTAAATAACATCAGGGCGGACTGGCTCAGCCGGAACCAGATAGACCATTCTGAGTGGAGTTTGCACCCAGATCCTTTCTGCCAACTTGTGGGTCAGTTTGGTCAGCCAATAATGGACCTTTTCGCCACCTTGGGGAATGCCCAGCTGGCCAGGTTTCTGTCCCGGTATCAAACTCAGTGGGGCGGAAGGAGTAGATGCCCTCCGCTGCATCTGGCCTAAGGGGTTGCTTTACGCTTTTCCCCCCATCATCCGGAAACTTCTGGAGGAAAGAGCCGAGGTGGTACTTCTGGCACCCGACTGGCCAAGGAAAGCTTGTTATGCCGACCTGGTCTCCCTGTTGGTCTCACCCCCATGGAGGATCCCTCCGACAGAGTGGTCACTGGTCCAGGGGTCAGTGCAGCATCCAGAGCCTCACTGGTTGCAACTGACCGCCTGGCGCTTGAGCGGCTCACTCTGAGGAGCCGTCAGATCCCTGAGGACATCATGGAGGTCTTGCTTGACTCTCGCAGACCGTCCACGCAACGTATTTATGCAGCCCCTTGGAAGGTTTTCTGCCCCTGGTGTGCTAGGGAGGGCTATTCCCCACTGGATCTTTCATTCATAAACGTCCTTCAATTCCTACGCCAGGGGCTAGCTAAGGGTCTTTCCCCAAGCACCCTCAAATACCAAATACCTGCCCTATCCACGCTGCTGTTTTGCCCCTCTCTGGGAAAACTCTCTGCTCACCCCTTGATCTCCAGGTTCCTTAAGGGTGCGGTGAATAGATGCCCTCCTGTGGTGCACAGGTACCCCACCTGGGACTTGTCCAAAGTGTTACTAGCACTCACAGGGGGGTGCCTTTGAGCCCTTGCAATCCGTTCCCCTGGGCCACCTGACATACAAGGTGGTCTTCCCAGTGGTGGTCACATCTGCCCGTCGCATCTCCGAACTGGCAGCCCTTTCCATCAGAAGTGACCTCTGTGTTTTCCACCAGGACAGGGTAGTATTGCGGTTGGATCCCACCTTTCTGCCAAAGGTAAACTCTTACTTTCACCGGGCTCGGGAGGTGGTATTACCTTCCTTTTACCCTTCTCCATCCTCAGACATTGAAAGACAGTGGCACCTCCTGGACGTGAGGCGCGCACTGGACACTTACATACAAAGGACTTCTGCCTTTCGCAAACCGAGGCCTTGTTTGTATCTTTCCACCACTCTTCATTGGGGCGGAAAGCATCCTCAGTCATGGTGGGTCGGTGGATTCGTACTGTCATTAACATTGCATATGAACAGATGTCTTACCACGACCCACCAGGATTACTTGTTATGAATGTTGGAGATTTTTTAATTTTTATATCTTTTTAACTGTTATATGTTTTTATTTGTAATGGATTTGACATGCTGTGAGCCGCCCAGAGTCCCCCGGGAGTTGGGCGGCATACAAATCTATTAAATTAAATTAAATTAAATTAAATTAAATTAAATTAAATTACTGCCCACTCCACACGTAGTGCGGCCACCACTGCAGCTTGGAACATGAGGGCTTCCATCGAGGAGATCTGCAGAGCGGCCATATGGTCCTCTCCAACGCTGTTTGTCCGGCACTACTGACTGGATGCCTTTGCCTCTCAGGAGGCTGACTTTGGGCGCAGGGTACTGGAACAGGTAACATTGGAGGGTGGCGGCCCTAGCCAGAACCAGGAGGCCCACCCTAGGGACTGAATTACTTTGGTATGTCCCAATCTTGGCGGCTAGCTCCACCCACGATGGAGAATGAGACGTTGTACTTACCTGAGACGTCCATTCTCGTCGGGTGGAGCTAGCCGCCAAGTCCCTCCCTTCTACTCGTGTTCTGGCTGGACAAGGGGATTCAATTCTTGTATAGATCATTAGGTATATAGTGTAGCAATATAGATTGAATTTTCCTCCCTGCATATAGGTAGTTAGGCTAGGTATTTAGCAATGTTATTGTTCTTCCATGTTGGAAAGTTAATAAAATGTGTTTGATGATGGCACGTCGAGTCTGGCATTTGTCCCTCGTCAAAAGAGGGGGAACTAGGCCTAGAGCCACCTTTTATACTTTTCCAGACTCAGTCACCATTGGCTAGAAGGCTGTGCCAATACCCAATCTTGGCGGCTAGCTCCACCCGACGAGAATGGACGTCTCAGGTAAGTACAATGTCTCATTTCCTCCATCTCTAGGAATGTTAGAAGATAGTCTTTTGTTAAAACTAAATAAAGAGAGATTAGGAATTTATAATATATAGGAATTTATAAAAGAACTTTCACAACAAATAAACTGTGGAATGTGCTGCAACCAGATGTAGAGATGGCCACCAATAATAAGGATTTTAATATAAGACTGAACAAATTCATAAAATATGGGCTATTTGCTATTTCCAGAATCAGAGGTAATATGCCTTGAATAATAGCTACTAAAGAGCTACAATGAAAGACAGTTATTAATCTGTAACTGAAGTTTCCTAAATGTCTCTGATTGGTGGTGAAATGTAATTTTTTTTGCCATCAGTTCTGTGGGCGTGACTTAGTGGGTGTGGCTTGGTGGGGGTCATGTGACTGGGTGGGCATGGCCCAAGTTAAATTTTTTTTTTAGCATTTTTAACTTTAAAAAGTTTTTTAAAAGTTCTAACGAACAGCTGGTGTTTCCCCAGGGTAGGGGCTAGCAGCCTCGTGGGAAAGTAACCCCCCCACAAGCCTCGCAAGTGGGTGCAGCCCCACAGAGGAACCCACCTGGCTTCTTCGGCTCCTTGCTTGGCAGCCTCCCAGGCTCCACCCTGCTCTTATTTTCTCACCCGCTGCATCCCGGAGAGAAAACTTCCGAGGCAAAAGTGGCTTTGGCGAGTCCGATGCATGTCCAGAGCCATGTTAACAAGGTTAGCCAATGAATAGATATAGCAACTAAGTCAGCCAATGGGATCTAACCACATTTGAGTCTGTGCAGAGAATTGAAACTGAAAACTTAACTTTAAGGCTGGGTGTGACTCAGTCCACTTTGTGCTCTCTGTCCACTCTGTACTCTCACCCCACTCTGTGCTTGTCTGCTCTGCTGAAATGAAACTAACTCTCCTGCTTGTGTTTACTTGAAGAAATAAACTACTTGTGGTATTGTATATATTACTATGTTTATAAAGAAGTTAATGAATCCAGCTGAATCAGTCATCTGTGTGTGCTTCTAGAAATTGATTTTTCTGCAACAAACTCTGATAGGTTATGGGCCTAGAGCACACTGAAACCTGCATTGTAATTTAAGCTCCGGGACAGCAAGCTGATGTCCAGGGGCTGCTGCACATGTGCACGCATTGAACTGCTGGCACTCCAGCATGACATTTATTTATTTATTTTTATTTTATTTATTTTATTTTGTCAAGTACATGTTGGTAATATACATAGATAAAACATTGTTTATATACATAAGATGGGTACTGATAAGTGGGAACATTAGGGAACATTAGGGAACATTAGGGAACATCATCAAGCTGGCCGGCAAAGGGCCAGAGCGCAAGCACTGTGGACTGGGGAGCGAGGTGAGCGGGTGGCAGGCGGCATCCAGGAGCAGCAGTGTCAGCAGGCAGCCGAGAGCCCCAGGACATCCACTTGCAGGGCGAGTAAGCAGCGACCGGGGGACCGGTTTGGGGGTGTGGCCAGCCAGCTGTCGCTACTGGTTCGGCGAACCACCGGCAGCCACCGCTACCAGTGTGCCCGAACCAGTCCGAACTGGTAGCATTTCACCCCTGCTCTGATTGGCATTTGATTTTCCACAGAGAATGCTGGAGTAGATGAGCCATTGCCTGATCTAGCAGAACCCTTCTCACAGTATGTGCTGCTATCCAAGTATAA
>JALIGW010000005.1:34783479-35118479 GCA_023053685.1 Diadophis punctatus similis | reverse complement strand
CAGCTGAGGAGCTCATCAGCTGTGCTTCAGGTGAAGAAATAAAGGTCAGAATTCACCCGAGGGTGACTGGGAAGGCTCTTTTTCAAGCCGCGGAAGAGGAGAAGCCATCCAAACACAGAAAAATTCACCAAAAATTCCTAAAAAAAGATGGCAGCGCCCACGGACCGGCACCGACCGAACCGGATCCGTGACACCATCGTCATGTCACCAGCAGGTCGCTAACGGTTCGGGCAATCTGGTCCGAACCGGGGGGGAACCCACCCCTGATATAGAGTCATTCTATCAATTTATCTTTGTTAGTTCTAAGATAAGCAAAGATCAAGACTACCCATAGTATATCAAAAAGCTGTGTCATCCTTAGGTCTCAGAAATTTAAGGTGATCCCCAAACATAACCAGTCCATGATCTAGACATCTCTCCAAGTACAATAAAGAAATAAATGATCAGCATCTACAGCTTCAAAATGACAAAGCAGTGTTGTGTCATCACACTCCAAACTTTGCCTGTTCTGGATGGGCAGTGACTTTACAACACACATTTAAAAAAGTGGGCTTTGCATCATAATGGCACAACACTGCTTTTTTCAGATGGACAAGTTGGATTTTACCAATGACACTGCCACATTGGTCAGAGAAAAAATATTTTGTTATTTTTGACACATGTCCTTTTTTCATTTTTTTTACTTACTTCTTTTTCTCTCTCTTGCTGACATATCATACAATAAACTACTGGAGAAAAGGCAAACCAGTCTTGACAAAACTGTTTATATACAAGGGCATTTAAAATTAGACTGAGGACCTCTTGCAATTAGGATGCAGACCAGATCTGCTGCTACAGCTTTACATTACATTGTCAGTCCTTGTTTTAGAAACAACAGCCTGGAATCTTTTCTATCTCACCAATCGTCAAGGTTAGGCCTGAAGAAATGAATACTAACTGATTCAGAATGATATTATGTTTATGTAGATTTTAATTACAGATTGATGAAAATAGAAACTGTTATGTTCATAAAATTGCATATTACATTTCCACACAAATCATATCTAACAATTCTTTTTCTGTTCAGTTACTCTCATAATTTAATTACATGTGTAATATCAATATTAAAAACAGATGCAAGAATATATTTATAATCAGATGTGATGTGAATGTTATGTAGTAAGGCACAGAATCATCAAAAGAGTGGCTTGAGTTAAAATGAAACGAAGTTCATTCTTATTCATTCTTTTCAGTGTTGTATGATAGCATGTGGTGTGGTATTTATCGCAGTTTAGTAAATTGCAACAACACAGAAAAAACTTATCCAATAAAACAAAAACAATCAATAAGCTGTCGCTATCATTAAACAGTAATAAAATGGTCCATTTTCATACAATTTGAACTATGTTCTTCGTTTTTATAAAATAATAATTAGATGTGACAAAAATATCCATGGTAATTGAAACATAAAATATATCTTAGAATAGAATAGAATAGAATTTTTTATTGGCCAAGTGTGATTGGACACACAAGGAATTTGTCTTGGTGCATAAATGTACTGTATAAATGGAACTTATTGACTAACTATGGGATATAAAGAACCATAACTATTGTATCTCCTGATGAACAATGTTAAGATTTAGTAACCTGCTGGCTTTGGGAAGTCAAAAAGAATAGACTCTAGAGCGGTGACAGATTATTGACAGAACATGGAGTACTATTTGGATTTTTTAAGACAAGGCAAGATAGCTCTTCAGGAAGAATCAGAGGCACTTCAAAAGGAAACTATGTTGCTACTCCAAAACATTTATGACACTATGATGAGGAACTTCAAGGAGATAAGGGATTTACTACACACATAACTGGAAAGGCTGAAAATGTTCAACAAGGAATAATAAATCAAGATGATAAAATCCAGGAAACAGGGGAGGTAACTGGAAAGTTAGAGGATGAGATAGAACAGACCACACAACAAATAGAACAAGGAGAAAAGAAAGAGGAGACAATAAAGTTGGGTGAAATAACGTTGAGAGAATATATACTACATGGTAGAAAAATGGAACTCAATAAATCCAAAAATATTTTTGGAAAACAGACAGAGGATTTGGCAGACCCAGAAGACTGGCAGCAAAAAATAATGGAGATGGAAATAATGGTCAGGTTGAAAATGAAAGATGTAGATGAGGACCCAAGGGAGGAGTATGGGAGGCAAGTTAAAAAGAAAAAGTGAAACTTCCAACAGAGTGAGAGATGATGAATAGAAAAGATCTTTTAAAAATAAGATTGGCTGTACTGAGAACTAGAAAAGAGTAAGAAATTAAAAACGGGGGGAATATTGTTATACATATTTTTATATAGCACATTTAAAGTGAATGTTAAGATTAGATTTTTAAAATGATGTTATCAGATATGCCCAAGAACAATGTTATGACTATTAGAAGGATGTAGCAAATATTGAAAAATTGAAAAATGAAGGAATGTGTGCTGATATAAATATGTATAATAACATTAGACCATGTAAATTCGACTAAGGTAGTAATCTTTATTTGTATCAATATTGGTTTTGTATCAAAATGAATGACGCCACACTGTCCATGCAATGATATGGATGATATTGATGTATATTTAAAAATAAAAAAAACTTTACACAAAAAAATATAAATACATAAATTAAGGAAATGAGCATGGCATGCGCGATGATGATGATGATGATGGAAAACCACCAATTTGAATAGAAGTGTAAGGTGGCTTACAATTAAAATTCAATAAAAATTCAATAAACAAAACAGTTAAGTACATACAATAAATTATATTTCGGGATACTACATAAAAAACAGTTTCAACATCCCTTCATCACTTGGTGAATGACAAAACACCTCAAGCCTTGAAAGGCTTCTTTAAATATAAGGGAAGTAGCTTAAATATGTTTCAGGTAAATATTGAAAGGTTTATTTTTTTACAAATATCCTTTAATAGAGAAAAATACTAACCAGCCCTCTAGCACTTGAATTGTATTTCTGATAAGTCCTAAGAGACGGAAGGTTGTCAATTTGTATTTAGCAAATAATGAATATGAAACATGGGTCTTACATGCTGATGAAGTCATAGGCACCTGACAGAAATAAAAAAGAGGAAATATGGAAATAGTATTAAAATTGTTATAACATATTATTATATAACAAGTATTCTTACCGTGGTTATTAAGTGAATCACATGGTTGTTAAGCAAATTTCACAATTGTTAAGCAAATCAGGTTACCCCAATTGGCTTTGCTTATTGGAAACCATCTGGAAAGTGCACAAATTGCGATCACATGACCACAGGATGTTGCAACTGGTCATAAATGTGAGCTTGCTGCCAAATGTCCAAATTGTGATCATATGATTGGATAGATAATAAATCACTTTTCCTGAGGCCTTTGTAACTTTGAATCATTGTTAAATGAACAATTATAAAACAAGGACTACCTGTGGCAATTTGGCAATATATATAGAGAAGTAGTTATTAACTATGTATTTAACTCAATTTATCTGTAATCTGGATACTCACGTCCTTCTGTGAGAGATTGATTTGCCTATAGTATAGGCCCTATACAAATATCAAAAAAGGACAGCATTTTTCTTTGAGATCCCAACTTACATACTAACATTCAGTTGCTTTCTTGTATTTTGTATCTCCATGAACAGACATAAATAATTATAGATCATGGGCTATTCAACTTTGTTTCAAGACTTTGTTGCAAAACTAAACACTGCTTTTATCTGCTTTCAAAAAAGGATTATTATTAAATTCAAATAATATTATCTTTTATCTTTCCTGGAATACATTTTTCATATTCAAAATAAGAAAATATATACGGTATATATATGCATCCCAAATGCTTTCCAGCTAATCTCTTTTTATTTCCCTTTGTCTTGGTATTTCAAGTAATATCATTATTATGCTTCTCAAAATAAACAACTAAACAATGAGTGCTGGGTTGAATTATTATGATGACTTTGTTATTTAAACAAAACAATATGGTTTAATCATAAAGCAGCAGGATGTTCAGCCTGATTCCAGCCAGATTGGAAACATGCTGGTCAAACAACCAATTAATTCATGCCACACAAAGCTAGTTTATTATTCAGTTATTTATTCATCAAATTTGTATGGCCACTCATCTCATGGAAAGTTGATATAGCATTGATGATATACCCCAACATAAATATATGGACCACTTTTTTTTAATTGTACACTTGCCAGATTCAGGGAACTCCACTAAGTTAGCTCCAACTGAAGTAGCAAAATTGGACTCTTTGTGTACTGGAAAACATAACTCTCTGGAAAGGCACATAGATGCAGGTTAAATCTACAACATTGCTATGTAAAGAAGATATGAAATACTAATTCTTGAAGTTTCTAGAAAACCTTTCTGCCACAGAGGCAATAATGCTAAATTAGATGGACCTGCTGACTGACCTGGATAAGAAATGTATTGCATTCTTGCATTACAGAATAGTCAGATTAAAAAAACAGTTATTTCTTGTGTTTAGATTGCATTCCAACGTGATATTTTGGTGTATTTAAGCCAAATAAATACACCCTAAATGTGCTGTGAACCACCATCACTGAGTCATGCAATACGGCAACATCACATAATGAAGTAAATAGGTGTAGAAGGTTAGTTATGGACAGATGGCTCTTAATGTTCTCAATAAAAATACACACAAGACTTTAAAATGGAAAATCATGTTTATTACTATCATCATCATCCTATATAATTCTGTCCTTGAAGCTTGTCAGTTGTATACTAAATGCCTTGGTTAGAAGATGTTTGAGATGATACACTGATACAGTATTCCAGCTAACTGTTCAAGCTGGTAAACATAATCCATATGATACTTTCATATAATGGTAAACCTTAAACTCTAAGACTATTTATTTATTTATTTATTTATTTATTTATTTATTTATTTATTTATTTATTTATTTATTTATTTATTTATTTATTTATTTATTTATTTATTTATTTATTTATTTATTTATTTATTTATTTATTTATTTATTTATTTATTTATTTATTTATTTATTGAGTTCTTATAGGCCGCCCAATCCCGTGGGACTCAGGGCGGCTTACAGCAGAGATCAGAACTACATATTAAAATAACATCTAAAAACATATTACAATTTAAAAATCCATTCATACTTGGGGGATCATCTCTTCACCCCGCCTGCCGGAAGAGCCATGTTTTTACTGCCTTGCGGAAGGCCAGTAGGGTGGGGATAGTCCGGATCTCTGGCGGGAGTTGGTTCCAGAGAGATGGGGCTCCCACAGAGAAGGCCCTCCCCCGTGGGCCCGCCAGCCGGCATTGTTTGGCAGACGGGACCTGGAGGAGGCCCTCTCTGTGGGACCTCACTGGTCGTAGTGAGGAATGTGGCAGGATGCGGTCCTGAAGGTAACCTGGCCCTGAGCCATGTAGGGCTTTAAAGGTCAAAACCAACACCTTGAATTGCGACCGGAGACTAATGGGCAGCCAATGCAGCTGGCGGAGGATGGGTGTTACGTGGGTGTATCTCGGTACACCCACCACAGCTCGCGCAGCTGCATTCTGTACCAATTGTAGTCTCCGGATGCTTTTCGAGGGTAGCCCCATGTAGAGCCCATTACAGTAGTCAAGCCGTGAGGTGACAAGGGCATGAGTCACTGTGAGCAAAGCCTCCCTCTCCAAGTAGGGTCGCAATTGGTGCACAAGCCGAATCTGTGCAAAGGCCCCCCTAGCCACAGCTGAAAGATGTTGCTCCAATTTAAGCTGTGGATCTAGGAGGACACCCAAATTGTGGACCCGTTCTGAGGGAGTCAATTTTTCTCCCCCAAGAACCAAGGAGGGACAGTCGACATAGTCCTTGGGAGGCAATATCCAGAGCCACTCAGTCTTGTCTGGGTTGAGCCTGAGTCTATTCATTCCCATCCAGACCCTTACATCGTTCAGGCAGCGGCACATTACATTAACTGCTTCACTGAACTGACACGGAGTGGAGATGTACAACTGGGTATCGTCGGCATATTGTTGATACCTCACTCCATGTCGTCGGATGATCTCACCCAGCGGTTTTATGTAAATGTTGAACAGGATGGGTGAGAGGACCGAGCCCTGTGGCACCCCGCAAACCAGGGGCCTAGGGGCTGACCTCTGTCCTCCTGTCAACACCGACTGCGTCCTGTCGGAGAGAAAGGAGGAGAACCACCGCAAAACGGTGCCTCCCACTCCCATCTCCCCAAGACGACGCAGAAGGATACCATGGTCGATGGTATCGAAAGCCGCTGAGAGGTCAAGTAACACCAAGATGGAGGAATGACCTCTATCTCGGGCTCGCCAGAGATCATCCATCAGAGCGACCAAAGCAGTCTCTGTACTGTAGCCGCGCCTGAAACCCGATTGAAAGGGATCCAGATAATCAGTATCCTCCAATAGCCGCAGGAGTTGGAGCGACACCACTTTCTCGACAACTTTACCCACGAAGGGTAAGTTGGAGACTGGACGGAAGTTCTTTAAATCCGCTGGGTCCAGGGAAGGCTTCTTGAGGAGGGGCCTCACCACCGCAGCTTTTAAGGGCTGCGGGATGGACCCCTCTCTCAAAGATGCGATCACAACAGCCTGGAGCCAGCCGCGTGTCACTTCCCTGCTAGCCGAAACCAGCCAGGAGGGACACGGGTCCAATAAACAAGTGGAGGCGCTCATCGCTCCTATGACCTTGTCCACATCCTCAGGAGTGATAGGCTCAAACTCCTCCCAAATAACAGGACTAAGACTTTCCCCTGTCATCTCGGCCTGCCCTGTCCAAATGGAGCCCAGGTCTGTCCGAATCTGAGTGATTTTATCCGCCAGGAACTGGGAAAATTCCTCAGCTCTACCCTGCAAGGGTTCTTCGCCCCCCCCCCTTTGCAAGGAGGGAGCGCGTTACCCCAAACAGGGCGGCTGGGCGGGAGTCGGCGGACGCAATAAGGGTGGAAAAATACGCGCATTTTGCCGCCCGTATTGCCACTAAGTAAGACTTAATGCAAGTTCTTAAAAGTGTCCGATCAGATTCAGCTTTACTAGCCCTCCATCGTCGCTCTAGGTGTCTCTTTAGGCGCTTCATCTCCCGGAGTTCCTCAGTGAACCAAGGAGCCCTCCTGGATCCGCTGCCCCGGAGAGGCCGCAAAGGCGCAATCCGATCTAAGGCCCCCGTCGCTGCCCGATTCCAGGCAGCCACTAGGTCCTCAGATGAACTGTGTACTAGGGATTCAGGTATTTCCCCAAGTTCCCTCTGAAATCCTTCGGATTCCATTAGGCGCCTGGGGCGGAACCACTTAATCGATCCCGCCTCCTTGCGGTGGAGGAGTGGTGCCATAAAATCTAACCTCAGGAGGAAATGATCTGACCACGACAAGGGTACTGTGACTAAACCCCTCAGCCTCAGATCATCTCTCCACTGCCCCGAGAGAAACACAAGGTCAAGTGTGTGACCCCCCTCATGAGTCGGACCCTGAACTACTTGGGTCAGGTCCATGGTTGTCATGGAAGCCATGAACTCCTGGACTGCTTCCGAGGTTTCACCAGGAGATGGCAGATTGAAGTCCCCCAGCACCATCAGCCTGGGGAACTCAATCGCCAGCCCGGCTATCGCCTCGAGCAGAACAGGCAGGGCCTTTGCAACGCAGCTAGGAGGCAAGTACGTTAGCAGAAGGCCCACCTGTACCCCTAAGTCCAACTTCAGAAGGAGCGTCTCACACCCAACAATCTCCGGGGCAGGGATCCTCCGAGGACGCAGATTTTGGCGAGCTATAATTGCCACTCCTCCACCCCTTCCCTGGGGTCGCGGCTGATGCTACACTGAGAATCCATCTGGGCACATTTCGGAGAGGGGAACCCCCCCTCCTGGCCCAGCCAGGTCTCAGTAATACATGCCAGGTCCGCCCCCTCTTCCAAGATTAGATCCCGGACCAGGGTGGCCTTGTTGTTAATCGACCTGGCATTCAACAGCAGCAGCTTGAGCCCAGGGCCCTGACATCCCTGGTTACCAGGTACTCGGGCTGAGCTGGATGGAACCTGATCGGAGGGGCCAGAACGAGAAATCGCTTGTAAACAGCGAATTCTCATTCCCCGAGAGCGGCCTACCCCTCTGCTCCCGGCATACCTGCCCCTCCCTGTAATGACCGTGATGCTCCCACTCTCTATCCCACCAGAGATCCCCTCCCCTCCCCCACTGGTCCTCCCAACTCCAGGCAGGCCATGCACTCCATTCATACTGGGCCTGGGGTGGGGCCCGACCCCCCCTCCGCTTTTGTTTTCACACTCAGCGGAGGGGGGAAGTACCCTTGCCTCAGGCTCCCTCTTTCCCACAAAAGTCATCTAAAAAAACTTCAGTTGCACTCCATCCAATCAACCCTATACAACTCAGACACACAATCCATCCATCTAATCCCCCCCCGAGGTAGGATAATATATAAAAACAGGCAAGGGTAAAAAGTAATTAAAAAACAGCTTGCACGTATGGGGGGTACATAAATGCCGGTCTCCTAACTGGTCTGATAATGATTCTAACAGGTGTTAATCTAGCTCTTTCCTCCTAAACTTTGCACCAAAGCTGATAGTAATTCTTGGTGAAGCTTTTAAGTTTCTCTGTGATTGTTCCCCGTTCCTCATCACAATATTGGTGCTAGTAAAGTTTTTAATAAATATAGTCCCCGCAGAGGTTCCACAGATAACGCAAAATCCTCCAGCTTCACTCCGCCAGATCCCAATAGTCCCAATAGTCCTGGACTTCCTCATAAGGCTGGGAGAGATCTTGAACTCGGTCTCAGCCAGAGGCAGCCTCGAGGCCAAAATGGCGGTGGTAGGACTGCGCAGGGAGCACCGTTCCGAATGGGGGAATGGCGACCGAGGTCCGGATGATAGGCACCTCTCGCAAGGTGGTAGTCCGCCAGTGCAGTTGGTAATGTACATAAAAAGTCCCCTAAAACGGGTCAAGTTCAGTTGGTCCACAGGGATCTCACAATCGCGGTGGGGGCAGCCACACCGCCAAGCAGAGAGAGAAAATGCCGCCCCAATCACAAAGGCAGCAGCTGTTTGAGCCCAAGAAACAGCCCAAGAAATCCCTCGAGCCTCAGACCGGATTACCCTCGGTCTGGCCAGTCGATTTTTAAGTTTTTTAAGTTGGTACAAGCGGTCGTGGGGGTGCACGTCCTCGCACCGGCCAATACTATCCCGTGATCTGGGGCCAGACTGTACCTCGCTTCCACTCAGATCACCGTCCCTCTGAATGCCGGGCAAAATACAGGACGTTCCAAAAGATCGATAATAGCCCCCCGTCTCCAGCCGGCAGCCGATCTCAACGCTCGGCTTTCTAATCCGCCCTCCGGGTTCTTCTTCCACCCATACGATACCTCTTGCCTTGTTTGTGCTCTCCGACGCTGTACTCGCTACCATAATGGCGGCCGTACTTTTGCAGCCTGGAGCTCACACGATCCCCCCGTCCTCACGCCGGACAGATTTTTTCGTCGCGGGGTTCCAGAGGGATGTCAGGATCTTCATTCACCTTCTCCAAGCCCCAAAGTTGGAAAAATTGGGGTCGGGGCTCCAGGCTTTAAAGTTGTGGATTCGGGCGAGTGGAGCTCTGCTCTCCCGCGCCCTCTCCGTCGGAGGCTCCTCCTCCTCCTCCTATGAAAGAAAGAAACTTGCCTATGAAAGAAAGAAACTTGCCTATTCCAGCGGAGGGTTCCGGTTATTTTCTCTACCGGTGCACATCGGGAGCATGCGCAGAAGTGAACTCGTGTTCCATTGGGCGATTTCACTTCCGTGCATGCTTAGGATGACATTACAAGCCGAAACACAGCTGAGAAGCTTCTCAGCTGTGCTTCAGAGGAAGAATAAAGGTCGGTATTGAAACAAGGGCGGGTGGGAGGGCTATTGCTATTGCTATTTTTTCCGACAGCTCAGGACGCGGAGAAGCTGGAAAAAAGCGCCTAAAAATGACATCATTGCCGGGCTCCTACCGGTGCGGCATCCCGCACAGCACCAGTAGGAACCCACCACTGGTCTGTTCATATCCAGCTGGTTTCAGCTTGCTCCTAGCTACTTGAAAATAAGATTCATGACATGTAATTGTTTCTTTGAAAACATGTGAGTTAACTTATATAAGTCTATAAGAGATATTCATTTGATGTTTAGAGTTTGTACCAGATTATGAATACTTATGTCAGAGGAAATATTTATGATCAAGATAAGTCCTTTTCTATGTAGCCTGATTTGGGTCCTTGCTCCTTGTATCTTTCACAGCAAGTAGAATGTTTGACTTTTTTAAACCTCCTTTTCCCTTACATTTATAAACATGGCTCTAGTCTTAGTCTTGTTATCTATTTTATCCATAAAGCCTCAATCATTCATATGGCCACGTAATATAGAAAGAAGCATCTATGCTGAAAAACTGATATTTAGACTAACTCACTATGAGTTGTATCTAAACTTTTCTGTGATGTCCATCTCTTCAGGCAAAAATTAATTTAGAGTCATAAAATTTCTGATGAATGACAGTAATATTGATACTTGTTTGTCATATTCAAGTGCTATGAATGTTTGATGTCAGAAAAGAAATAATTAAGAACAGTCATATTTAAGTTCACATTTTTTTTAACTTACAGTGAACACTTCCTTTAATACATTATTGTGCAGAAAAGAAAAGGACGTAAGAACCTAAGCAGTATCATGCTGGATCAGACCCCTGGCTCATCTAGTCCAGCAGTCTGTTTCAGCAGTGGGTTGCTCCCGGTTTGCCCGGTTCTAAAAACCAGTAGCGCCGGCAGCGGGAGACTCCGCCCACCCACCCGGGATGCTTCTGTGCATGCGCAGAAGCAGCGCGCATGCGCGTGGACCGGTAAGGGTTTTGGAACCCACTACTGGTCTGTTCCCACAGTGGCAAACAAACTGCACAAGTCCAGTAGTCTTCCCACAGATGGCCTTCAGAAGCAGTCACACTGCCATCAAGGCTGATAGCCAGTAATCCCTATGACAGTGATGGCAAACCTTTTTTTCCTCGGTTGCCGAAATAGTGCGCGCACGCGCTATCGCACACGCGTGCGTGCCCACACCCATAATTCAAAGCCCCCCACTTGCCTCACCCCCTGTGCATGCGTGCGTGACCCCCCCACTCCCCCGTTTCCCGACTTCCAGTGGGCCCAGTAGGCCCATTTTTTGCCCTCCCCAGGCTTCAGAGGCTTTCTTAGAGCTTGGGGAGGGCGAAAACGCTCCCCCTGCCACCCGGAGGGGGCCAAAATCGCCCTCCCAGAGCCTCCGCACGAGCCAAAAATCAGCTGGCGTGCACGCACATGTGCACTGGAGCTGAGCTAGGGCAATGGCTCGCATGCCAGCAGATATGGCTCCGCGTGCCACCTGTGGCACCCGTGCCATAGGTTCGCCATCACTGCCCTATGATCTTCATGAATTGATCCAGCACTTTTTTGAAGGGTAGCCAAGCTGGTAGCCATTACTATCCAAAATCAATTATAATGAGATATATAAAATAATAATACTTTAACACTGATGCATGTTGTTTTCCATAAAAATTAAGGAACAAATAAGTAATTATTTAAAAAAACACTTTGGCAGAGTGCCTGGTGAGACTTACAATAGCACATAGAAGTTTGACAATCAGTGCTCTAAAAAATAGTAAAGGAGAAATTCAGTTCTGTGTTTTTTTTTCTGCCTGTAATTTTCTTCCAAATATAAAGTACCAAATGAACTTGACTGTAATAACTTCTAATTATAGCGCTCAACTAACTATAAAGAAACCAATTCAGCCTACTATTCTGCCTTCTACGTTCCAGTTAGTGGGACAACATTAAGGGAAAAAAGGTTTGGGAGGGTTTTCATTTTTTACACACAAGTTACTAGTTAGCCATTTTTTCTATGCACAAAACATGATGGGAAGAAACAAAAAATACACAGAAGAATAAAATTGTCAAATGCAGCCAACAACAACAAGAAATCGTCATGCAGACTCAGCTATTCCTCCAGCTATTACTTCATGTCTTTCTGAGTTTAATTCCTACTTTCTCCTATCCTTCGTATTATTGTGTACATCTATCATCCATACTTTCATGGAGAAAACCAGATGGATGGGTGTTTACTTGTTAAAACTTTCCAAGAGATGCAGCATACCACTCTTAATGTAGTACATTTGGCTTGAACTGTTTTTCCTGGAGATTAATGAGGGTCAAATGACTGCTTCATTTTTCAAATAGCTAGGAACACCTGGGACCAGAAATTCAGTGATCTGCCAACATATCCTGCTGTCTGCCAAGGCTTCCCATTTCTTATAAAGAACCCATCTGATAACTTACAAAGCAACATCGTTTCTTTTTTAATTTTGAACTGATTTCTCTGAAATAGGATTTTGATGGAAGTATTATGAGTTAATATTATGTTTAAACATTTTAATCCTAGTTGGAAGGGACGTTGTTTACTTACCTGATACGTCCTTTCTCATAGGGTGGAGCCATCCTCCAAGAATGGGTTAAATCTGCCCTCTAGCCAATCAGGACCGAGTCTAGAAAGTATAAATATGACCTCCTCTGGTTTAGCACCCCCTCTTTTAAACGAGGAACGAAGGTCAGACTCAGCGTGCATTCCCAAAGGACCAGTCAATCAAACAACAGATATACAGGAATGAGAAGAGACATGCCAGCCAGGTCCGATATCAGTGGTGGGACTTGGAGGATGGCTCCACCCTATGAGAAAGGACGTATCAGGTAAGTAAACAACGTCCCTTCTCCATAGTGGGTGGAGCCATCCTCCAAGAATGGGACATACCAAAGCAGCCTTGTCCCGTGGGTGGGCCACTTAAACCTGGCTGGAACCCCCGCTGTCTAGCCCCACCCGGCGTCACACCCAACGTCCAAGGGCCACCTCCTCAGAGGCGCAAGTGACCCATATATAGCGATGGACGAATGGGGTCGTGGAGGGTCCGGCGCCTGCACGACGAACCGCCCTAATGGACACAAGGAGATGCCACGCAGTGGTGGCGGGTCGTGCTGCGTGTGGGATGTGTCATTAGTCCGGAAGGTCAAGGTAATGACAATCCGTCCTAGGCCGAAGAATGGCCGCCGGAGTCCAACGATCCACCGTGTAGGAGGATGCGTTGTGGCACATGGAAAAGGGCTGAAAGGATCCAAAGAACGTCTCTGACCGCTGAAGCTAGAGATGTGGTGCAAGCAAACGTGGAAGGCCCGCCTGATGTCCAGCTGGCGGCCATGTACTGTCAGTATAGACCGTAGGGAGAACAAGCTCCTAGGTGAGCAAGGAACAGGGAACCAACCCTAGAGCAAAGGGTGGACACTATCACCGTCCAACCACCCTGCCAGGGAGAGCCAACTCCTACGGAGAACCCTGCCAGCGCCGATGGTTCCCGGACAGGGGAGTCGCCTGCAACGACTGTCACCCGCTATCCGACGACGGGGCGACGCAGTTTGCCGAGGTTAATAGCACGCCCCTGTACTCGAAGTGATTATTTCGGGCTGATCCCAGGTGGGGGAGATAGCCTGGATATCCGATGACGATCCGGGAGAGACTGTAAGAAGCAACCTGGAAGTGCCGTTGAGTGAGCCGCCGAATGGCGGCGGGTCGAGTGGAAGGGGAGGCGAGCGGCCAACCCAGGCGCCAGGATGGGAGCGCCGAGCCGACGGGCAATGTGACAGGTGATAAGTCACCAGCAGAATCTATCCTGACACATCAAGAAGAGCTCCTGAGTGGAGTGGGGCCACATCTGGGCGAGTCAAGAGGAGTTCCTGAAGGGCGTGGGATCGCGAATAGTGTTCGGTGGCCCATCTCGCTCGTACTGGGGAACCGAGGAGCCTCAGCTGATGAATAGAAGGTAACAGGCCCTGGAGGCCCCCACGAGGAGGACCTTGACGATGCCTAGACCACCGAGGTGCACTGAATACAACCGGGGAAGCCCGGCAGGGCGCCCGTGGGGCTGACCAGCACGAAGCGAAGTCCAGGGGCCGGTCAGCGATCTATAGCCCTGAGAATCAAACTGACAACAGTGTCTATAATAGTTAACCACGGGGAAATCAGAGGCAGTGAAGAGCCCGCTGTTCATAGTGTCAACCGATGTGGCGGCTCGTCTGTGTGCCTTGGAGAGAAAGGTGAGAAAGGACCCAGTGGCCAGATGTTGGAATGTCGTGGCCACATTGACTTTACATGTTTTCATCCATTGAGAATTATTTCCAGCCAAGAAGGCAAGAATAAAGGCAATCGGTGACTGTACTGGTGCACCTGGGTCTATAGCTAATTTACAAGTGAAGTGGTATGAAATAGGTAGGAATGGCGAGTATCTTGCGCCATGAGGATCTCCCTAACCAGAATTGGAGACCCTGGGTACAGTACAGAAGGCCACAGGGGTGTGGACAGAGCATCAGAGCGAGATCAACCCGAATGGACCCTCAAGACTGAGTCGCCGCGAGGGACACCTTCCGTCGACCGTACATGAATCCACATAAATGGCCCGTCTGCCACCGACGGGTAGCACTGGAAAGCACCCACTGGGAGCTGCGGGTTGAATTGCGGCGCACAGCTGCAAGAAACTGCTTACCTGTAAGGGACAAGCCCTTTCCGTCCTATGGTGACGTGACCTATGCAGTCGACCTGACTCCTCATTGAGTCTTTGGGGAAGAAATCCCCCCCCAGGTGTAAGTAATGAGGGAAGTCGGAAAGGAGGGACGGAGTGGGGCTGGGGATGAATGGCTGGGAGACCAACAGAAGGATCCTGGAAAGGCCCTGGCTGCCCGTAGCTGAGCTGCGGCCGGTAATAGTGACCGTTTACATCAGGTGTCAGGCGGAGGGTGGCGGCGCGGTGTGCCGTTGACCTGTACAAATAAGGACGTGGAGGTCTCAACAGCCCCTGCCACTGCTGGGGCGCGCACGACAATGGTGTAGGGCCTTGTGCCTGTGGTGCATTGGTAGCTGGGATCCAAGTTGTCAGAATCCTGCCTGGGCCACATTACAGAGTTGTCTTACCAGTAAAGACGTATCAGACCCTAGCACGGGACTCAGTGGGTGCCTGGACACGGGCACGGCCTCAGCATACGGAACAAGCTCCGGGGGCCACAGGATGGTGGGGAGCTGGCCTGAGTGGCCAGGATCCAAGACTGGGGAAACCCGGGAGAGAGCCAGGTTTACCTTGCGGAATCAAAGCTGGACCAGACCACCTGATGGGAGGGTATGGGAAAGGCAAATGCGCCATCGGCCAGCACTAGGCTGGACACTACATGATTAGAGGTAGGCTACAATCCAGCTAAAACAAGATATTCCGCATGTCCATACCCACATAGGATGTGAACTGTGGCAGACGTGCTGTGGTAGGCTATGCTTACCCCCTTAATCTCACCAGTTCTTACCCGTTTCTGAACTCTGGGATCACATCATCATTGAATGTCCTTAGTGGGCATGGTGAGCTGGCGATCGTCTTGGTGAGAGAGTGCACTGTCAGCATAAAAGTGTCGGAAATAGCCCAGACTGCGAAGCCCCCTGAGCCAGGTCCGTCCAATTTCCCCGATAGGCCGGCTGTATTCCTGGACGGCTTATGAGCCCTCTTGGGAGGCGAGGATGCAGGCAGGGGTCCACGCGATAAAAGACAGTAGGCCCCTTGAGTACCGGGAGAATGCGGCTGAGGGGGCGGTTTCTGTCGCCCCCGTGGGCGTGCGTGTCTTCTGAAAGCTATGGAGGGCCTGGTCGCGGTCGCAGCGGCCCCCAAATGCCAGCTGACAGGCGGGGAATCCTCCGCTGTTGGTGATGACGCGCCTGGCTATTAGGAGGCGTGGGCGGGTCCGGAAAGGCCCGCGCAGGCTCGCGCTGCAAGATCGGCCAGCTGGAGGGTGGGGCGGCCTCCTCCGATCCCGATCGACGAGCTCTTAAGCGCCTGCGCGCGGTAAGCAGGGCCAGCTGGAGGGCGGGGAAGCCCCTTCCGGAGCCGCGATGCCTCCTGACCTCGCCCGAACGAGGTGCTCCTGCGCGGAGCCTTCCCGCCGAACAGATGGAAGGCGGGGCGTTCCAACGTCATTGGAGCGGAGCAAACTCTCAAATCGGGGGCTTGAAAGGTTCCCAGGGCGGCTTTGTTTCATTGGTGGAAGACCCTTCCAAGAAGAAAACATTACGCTGTGATGCGAGGCACGAAGTCGTGCAAGGGGATCCCTATTGGACTGCGAGTCCCATGCCCTAACGACTTGTGCGTCGGGGCATTCAGAAAGGGAGGCTAAAACCCCTCCCCTGAGGTCCGTAGCCCGGACAGCTGAGAAGGGGCAGTACCGTAGGGAATACCCCCGCATGAGGGATCAGGTACTAAACTGCCGCAAGAGACTGAGCCGGGGAGGCCCTGCTAGCTGGCCGAGGGGACCATTGCTGGGCTCCGCGTTGCTCGTTATAAAACCTGAAGGGGCCCAAGCGGTGCCTGACTGAGACATCTCTGAAGTCGGCTGTTTGCGATGCGCCAGAGGTGCGGCCGGGAGGAGTGGCGTCAATAACTACAGAACGTTCCCCAATTGTCCGACCCATAAGGAGGCTGTGACTGCTCGCAGCGGTCCTCCAGCCCGGTGATAGCATAGTGATGGCTGAATGTAGCCTCTTCTTGATTCACCGGGATCTGAGTAATGTACAGCAGTGAGGCGTGGCTATAAGTGGTGTTAATGCCAACGGAACCGTTGCTGATCGGACGAGCCGTAGAGTCTATGGCTGCGTGTGGCTCTCGGGCCCGTGAAGATCAGCCAGCTGCAGCTGGGCAGAGCATAGCTTAAGGCAGCCAATCAAGCCTTAAATGCGGCTGCGCGTGGCGCACAAGGAATCTAATAAGGGCCTCAGTTGTGGCGCAGTTAGGAGGGGCGTTGCCGATGGCTGCATAGCTGCCGTGAGATCCCCGATATAGTAAGTAAGATCCCCTTACTTACTATATTCAAGTAAGGGGGGAAAATCCTTGATCCTAACTGCCCATAGGAACGTGCGATGTTTGCCCCTCTCTGGTGCCCAATTTAGTGTGGTATTGCCCACGTTGTTAAAGGATCGCCGGCAGTTTGCAAATTTGCCAGGCGGTTCGGGACATGCTCGGGGCCGCGGCCCGAGGATTGCGAGCCCGCTAGACCTCATGGAGTGTGCCCCCACACTGATTGCCCTCCCCCAGGCTGACGAGACCGGCCGTAATCCCCTACGGTTGCCTGTCGGTTCTCCGGCTGTGGGGGTAGACTAGAGCCATGCTGGATCAAACGGGAATGGCAGGGGACTCGCCGCTAGTGGGGTTCTGCCCACGAACGGCTTAGGGGAGGGAAAAGGAGAATCCTCCATCCCTTCTGCGTCCTTTGCTGCTGGGACAGCCCGATCGCCCTGAGCCGCTTCCCTGGATATGTTCTCCTCCGCCAGGTCATCTGTGGGGAGGGGGAATTGCAGCGCCTCATGGGTGCGGCTGTAGGCCAAACGGCCCGAGCGAGCTGCCATGGAATGAGTAGCCACGTGTGCCTGCTATCGAGATGATCTGGGGCCACGCTGATGGGACGCTGTCAAGATGGACGTCGGAGTAGCAGTTAATTACCTTAACGGGCGGCAACGGCCTTCGCGCCAAGCGCGGTGGGGCGGCCTGGCCAATCGGCAGATAAGGCGATTTACAGATATTCGCTTCAACGTGCCTGCGTGGAACCTCGGCCTGGCAGAAGGCCTCTGCTGGAACGGCCGGAGAGGTAGGCCTGTCAGATAAGGGAATCTGCTGGGGCGGCCTTGCAATTGGGAGCAGCAATTGCGACCGGCTGTGGGAGGAAGTGCTCCAGCCGGGGGAAGAGAGCCGATGGCCGCCCAAGCGCTGGGCTTCTGCGGCTTGTGAACTAACGTTTTCTGGCTCTCTTCCTGACGCGATGAGTAGCGTTCAGTGTCGAAACCGCTCCTTTTCATTTTTCTTTTCCGCTTTTCCTCTTTCTGTTGCTGCAGGAGTTTAAGGGCAACCAGTGCCAAGTTAAGGTGTAGGGCTCTATTAATAAACCTCTGGCAGCCGGAATGGGAGAGCTAGGTTCTTAACGCTAGATTCCCTAGGCTGGAGGTCCGGCAGACAGCTGGGCCTAGGCCAGCAGCCATCCTCTCCCCAGATGTTGATGACAGCTGCCACTGGGGAGGAACTCACTGCAGATTATCTTAGCGATGCGAAGAATTTACCTCATAGAAAGTGGATGACTGGAGATTCTTCAAGATGGGATGCACATGTCCTGTTATGGCTAAGGACCGAGTTTAAAAGAGGGGGTGCTAAACCAGAGGAGGTCATATTTATACTTTCTAGACTCGGTCCTGATTGGCTAGAGGGCAGATTTAACCCATTCTTGGAGGATGGCTCCACCCACTATGGAGAATAACTGTTTGCCTCAGTTTTTTAAAAGGCAAATAAAAGGTTTTAAAACCTTCAAATAGCCAAATATTTTTTCAATTCTCCAACCTTCAAGTTTTTTTAATCAAAACAAATATATTATGTCTCCATCCATGAAGTAAATAAAAGAGACATCTCTATTTCAGAAAAGAAGACATTTACATTCCAGTTCAAGAACTGCATTTTTTCAGATTTACAAGCTGTTTTTAATTTGAATTTCTCCCAAAAGTAATGTTTAAAAATAAATATGCTAAGTTTTCTTTCATGGTTTAACACATCAGCCACAATCTTTAAAAATGCATGGCTAAATATATAAGGAACATATTGCAGAGTGGAAAGCTGTTAAAAGAATTTTTAAAAGTACAAGTAACTCCTTTGCTACTAAAAATTTGTTGTAACTTAAAAAGCAACAGGACCTGTCTCTCAGTTACTGAATTTTGGAGTTAGTTTTTAGATTCAGAGATATCTTGTAGTGTAAACAGAACTTGTAACATATGTTATATGAAGCCAGAGTACTATTGTTTGAAGAAGAAGGAGAAGAAGGAGAAGGTGTTGTAGAGTAGTGGGCCTAAAACAGAATCTTGGGGTACCCCACTGCTTCCTTCCTTCCATGTAGATGTAGTTTCATTGAGGATACACATTGAGTGTGATTTGTCAGCCAGTTACAAATCCATCTGGTGATGCTGTCTATCCCATATTTTTCTAGCTTACAAGAAGGAGGTTATGATCTACTTTGTCAAATGTCTTACTGAAATCCAAGTATATTATATCCACTTCATTTCACTTGTTGACTAATTTAGTCAATTTGTCAAAGAATGAAATAAAATTTGTTTAGCATGAACTGTTTTTGACAAACCCACATTGGCTTATGGTTATAACTTTGCTGGCTTATAGGTATTTGCAGATCTGTAGCTTGATTATCTTTCCAGGATCTTCCAAGTATTAATGACAGGCTGATTGGTCTATACGGTAGTTTCCTGGACCTGCTTTTTCCCTTTTTTGAAGATGGAACCATATCATCTCTTTTTCAGTCATCTGGTAGTTCCTTGGTGCTCCAGTGTTCAACCTTGGTGTTCAATGGTGTCCAATGGTTCCAAGGTCACATCTGCCAATTCCTTCAGAATTCTGAGATGTACTGTATTTTTTGGAGTATAAGACGCACCGGAGTATAAGATGCATTTAGATTTTAGAAGAGGAAAACAAGGAAAAAAGTATTCTGAACCAAATCACCCCCGTTTTTGCAAAAAACGGCCCTTTTTTGCAAAAATGGGATGCAGGGGCGGGGCTTCGGGAGGCCAAAAATGGCTGTATTTGGTGTATAAGACGCACCGACATTTCTTTTTTGGGGGGCAAAAAGGTGCATCTTATACTCCAAAAAATATGGTAATCTGTGAAGTCCCAGTGATTGGAACTCAGAAGGAGAAGGAGAAGAGGAGGAGGAGGCATCACTAGAAAATGTTATAGATTGCATATACAACAAGCATAGCTATACATTGGAAATAGTATAATGAAAATACTACAATTCAAAAAGAAAATAAAATACATTGCTTTATGGTGAGAAAATGTGATAAGGGACATGTATTATAGATGAGTAACATGAAGGATATCTTTTCCCTCTGTTTATGGACCTCCTATATTTTAAACCTGCTTTTGACTGACCAACTTGACATGTAGATATTTCTTTTTTTTAATGAAGACATTCTTAGACATTCCTTCAAATGTAAACGTTTTAATGTAAATTGGATGACTGTGGTTTTGAAGCAATTTGGATTATTTACATGAAATAAAAGGGATGTTAGGTCTTGGACTGATGAAGTGGGAACAGTGTTTCCTAGGCTAGTGAGAACTATTATCCCAAAGATACTTTTCCAAAAGCAACTGGACTTCCTTGTTTTTTCCTTGAAAATGTTTTGCTTCTCATTCAACTGAAGAAGCTTTTGGGATGAGAAGTGAAACATTTTAAAGGAAAAAAAATCAAGAAAGTGCAGTTGCCTTTTGGAAAACCACCTTTGGTATAATGGTTTTCACTAGCCAAGGAATCACTGGTTTCCATTGTCATCAGTCCAAGATCTAACATCCTTTTCTTGATTTTTTTTCCCTTGAAAACTTTCCTGATTGATTGAGAATCTCCATAGACACTGAGAACCATTATTTTATATTTCAATAATCATCTCCAAAGGCCATCAAGTATGAACCAACTACTCATTAATTTGGAAGGGAAGGAACTAGACTTTAACTTCTGGAGCATAGATATATAAAGTTTCTAATTACTTTTCCCTGAAGTGGACAATCAACTTGTGTGTTAAAGACTTTATTCTTGTCTGCACTAACAATTCTAACCTAAATGAGTCTTGCCCACAAGTCACCTGCCAAGCCTAATAAACAGTTGAATTAAATGTTAAGTGTCTGTAGATCTGCGATTTACTGCCAAGTCTTGGAATGAAATACAGTGGGAGAACAACACTTGTTGGTTTTCTGTACTTCTTGATTTTTATTTCTTTTCTTTTGGCCATACTGTCTGATACTATATGAATCACAGAATCACACAGAATAATTGTTCTGCTTCCACCAAAATAAATATTGCACTTTGCATTTTTGAAGATCTAAAAAGAAGAGTTTAAATTTATTAACTAAAGTTCAAGCCGGATTCAAACCAGTCTTTCCCGATTTCTACTACCCATGACAAAAATAACTGGACTTTATTCCACTTATGAAAGCATAACATGGCATACTACTTTTCAGAGTCTTGACTTCATGAATTGCCTGGGTCTTCACAACTGATGTTCTGACAGAAGATGTTACTACAAACAAGATATCCACTGTGAAGTTTAGATTTTCAATTCCAGCCATAACAAAAAAAAGGTATCTAGTGGTGACATCATATCCACTATTTAAATTAGATGGTTTTTAATGTGAAAGTTTTAAATTATTAACTCCCCCCCAGTGATATTTGATGACAAAAATAATATCTGTGAGGTACTATTAAACGATTCTTCTGAAAAAAAGCTGTAGTAATGTGACAGAACATAATAATTAAGCTGTCAGAGAATACACAACTCTATTGTTGCAGAGCTGTCTAGATCACTAGGTTTCAGTTTCAGGGACCATTCATCAGGATAGAAAAAATATTGTTAATTATTGTGTGGAAGGTGCTATTACAGAAAACATTTCAAAAAAGTTAACCTGTACAGCACAGGAAAAAGAATACTACTGCTTTTAAATGAGAATTTGAGAATTAAAATAGAATGCTCATTAGACATAGGCAGCATAATGCAAGTAGCCCTCAATTTACAACCACAATTGGGATTACAATTCATATCTAAACAATGCAGTCATAAAATGTGGTGTCACCTGACCACACCCCATGGCAATCTCAGTGTCTCCATTGCCAGTGTTAATCAAATTTCATTGGTTGTTAGCTGAGAACATACCCTGATCCAAGCCATTGGTTCCTCCCAGCCCTGAGCCTTGCTTTTCCAAGGTAAGGGACTGTCTCTTCTTCATCTCCCACTAAGTGCCTGTTCCCTCAAATCTCTGCCCTTTTGGCCATGTTGCATCCTGCCTTGCAGGGCAGCAAACAATTCCAGAATTGTGCGACTCTGGAACTACTTGCCACATTGCAGCTAAGGGCTTCTGGGCATGCCATGACTCTGCGGCTGCAGGAAGACCTTGACCTGGAGTGTAGTGCAAAGCCATAGCTGCCCCTGGAAACCTTAATCATACCATCCTGGTCTGCCACATGACAAAAATCTATAGCTTCCTGGGAAGCTACAACAGTGCTACTCAAAGCCACAGCATCTGGGAAGCCCCAGCTGTTCTTGCCCAGTCACAGTCACCTGTCCTATCCTGCTCTGAAAGGTCCCTAATGCCCTGCAAGAAGTTTTTTGCCATCCATTGTCTCAGCTGACCCTCCTCAACTTCTTTCACTTGCTACTGACAAGGTATTCCTGTTGTGGTCCTTCATGAGGCAGCTCCTGGCCACGTGAATCCATTTTCCCCATGTCTTGTGAGGAAAACCGCCATGTTCAAACTTGGAAAGAAAGCCACGTATGGCCAGAAGTTGCCTTGAAAAGGGCCAAGACAGGCATTCTTTATCCATAGCTGGAGCAAGACAAAAGAAAAAGTGTGCTACAGTGGTAGGAAACATGGATTGAGGGTGCCAAAAGGGCATAGATGGGGGAAGATAGGTGGTTGAGGAAAGTTGAAGTGCCCCCTCACTCATAAGTATGGTGGGCTGCCAAGCACTCATGACCATGGGGTCACTGCAATGGCTTTAACTTTAGACACAGATTGTAAGTTGCTTCGTTCAGCTTTGTAATAACTTCAGTCATCAAATTAATGGTCATAAATCAAGGACTACCTATATACAAAGGATTATCCAAATCAATATAATCAGAGGTGGGTTCCTCCTGGTTCGGACCGGTTCTATGAAACCGTTAATAACTTGGCGGCCTGGGTCGCTAGAACCGGCAGTGACCCAGGCCTGCCACACCCCCAAACTGGCTTTCTCAGAGGCTCCATAGGCGATCCCATCTTGTTTTTTAGCACTGTGCTTGTGCGCGCGCCTGCGTGGCACACCAAGGAGCGAACCGGCAGTGAAGAAAACCAGAACTCATCCCTGAATATAATACATACTATAATGGTAGTATTTACTGGATTACCTCCTCTTTACTTTGTACTCAGCCTTTTTTTTTACTTGCTTGGGATAAATAGAGAAACTCAAGCTTCAATGAATATGACTAAATTAGTGAACATCAGTAAAGATTCTCCATTTCTAAATATTTAAGTTTCCTTAAACTTCAAGAAAACTAAGATCATGGCATCCAGCCCTCTCAATTCCTGGCAAATAGATGGGGGGGGGGAATGGAGGTAACGACAGATTTTATTTTCCTGGGCTCCAAGATCACCACAGATGGGGACTGCGCCCAAGAAATTAAAAGACGCTTGCTCCTGGAGAGGAAAGCTATGATAAATATAGACAGCATACTAAAGCAGAAACATCACCATGCGAACAAAAGTGTGTATAGTCAAGGCTATGGTTTTCCCAGTTGCAATGTATGGCTGTGAAAGTTGGACCATAAGGAAGGCTTATCGCCAAAGAATTGAGGCCTTTGAACTATGGTGCTGGAGAAGACTCCTGCGAGTCCCTTGGACTGCAAAGTGATCACACCAATCAGTCCTAAAGGAGATCAACCCTGACTGCTCTTTAGAAGGCCAGATTCTGAAGATGAAACTCAAATACTTTGGCCACCTAGTGAGAAGGAAGGACTCACTGGAGAAGAGCCTAATGCTGGGAAAGATTTAGGGCAAAAGAAGAAGGGGACGACAGAGAATGAGGTGGCTGGATGGAGTCACTGAAGCAGTCGGCGTGAGCTTAAATGGACTCCAGAGGATGGTAGAGGACAGGAAGGCCTGGAGGAACATTGTCCATGGGGTCATGATGGGTCGCAACTAACAACAACAAAGCTTCATTTCTAAAGCATTGGCAAATTGTTGTTGATTTTAGTACCTGAATAACATTTTAAATGCATTTTGTTTTTGTTCCCTTTGACGTTGACATTTAATGTAACTCAAGGAAAAATAAAAATTTGTAAAAATAATTTATTTGTTTATGTCTCAGAAATAACTGGCTGGAATTTTTTAATCTCCTAGAAAAGAGTAGGGGATAATATATATTCTTGTGAGATGATCGAACATACTTCGAAGCATATAGATCCCGAGATGAACATGTGGTATCAGTAAGAGTCCAACAGTGCTAAAGATGAGAAAACATTTGTCAGCTAGCACTAACTGCTGCATTTTAAATCAGGCTTTTACTTATGTATGGATCTGAATCAAAATGTAGGAAATATTCAAAAGGTTTTCAACAGAGACATGGAAAAAGTCACATGCTTTGGCTGCTTTTAGGTCTCACACTTACCATATGACAAGGTATGCCTGAAAGCACAAATCAATTAAATTCAGAGATTCAACTTCTCATGCTTTCTAAGTAAAAAATAGAGTAAATCAAAGGCAGCTTGTGAGGCAGTCCATGTGTCAGTGATGAACAAATTAAAGGAACAAGTATGCCACAGATTTCAGTATGTTTTGAAGTGCTTAGAAGGATGTTTTCAAAGAACAGCTTCAAAAACAAACAAACCCTGCAACTCGATTGAGAATCAAACATGATGACATTTTTACTCATTGTCTTCCAACACTAATAATCATATAGAACCGTGGTGGCGAACCTATGGCACGCGTGCCACAGGTGGCACGGCGAGCCATAGCAGACGGCACGCGAGCGTTGCCCACCGGCAAACCGGAAGTGCGGAAAAACGCACTTCCGGTTTGCCGGTGAGCTGTTTTTTGCACTCCGGAGGGTTCAGGGAAGCTTCCTGAAGCTCCGGAATGCAAAAAACTACAAAACGGACAAACCAGAAGTGCATTTTTCCGCACTTCCGGTTTGTCCGTTTTGTAGTTTTTTGCATTCCGGGGCTTCAGGGAGCTTCCCTGAACCCTCCGGAGTGCAAAAAACAGCTCACCGGCAAACCGGAAGTGCGTTTTTCCGCACTTCCGGTTTGCCCGTTTCGTTGTCCCAGGCTCTGGTAAGGCCTTTGCGCGGGGGGGGGGGGTGCGCATGCGCAGGGGGCAGCATGGGGGGTGTTGTGCGCATGCGTGGGGGAGAGGGAATGGGTGTGGGCACGTGAGCGCGCGCTAGCGCGCGCACCCCCCCTTTTTGACACACAAACCTAAAAAGGTTCGCCACCACTGATATAGAAGGACTCATAGCAGGGGGAAAGGTTTAATTTAGGAGGTCTAGCTTTTTAGTCCTATTGAAATCTTCATGGAGGTCAAAAACTTTAAAATGCAGTCAAGAGCAAGGTTTCTGCTGGTAAGAGGAGCAAAGATTAGTACAGGGAATGTCAAACTCACAGCATCACATTGCTGTCACGTGACATATCACAACTTTTTCCCTTTCGCTAAACTGGGGGTGGGCATGGCCAGCACGTGATGCATCCGGCCCACGTGCCGTGAGTTTGAAACCCCTGAATTAGTAGATCCTAGAGATCCCAGCTGGGAATCAGGTACTGTTCTCTGCTTTCCTCCATGCCATCGGTTTGTTTCATTTCTGCAGTATCACAACAAAGGATTGTGGGTTTCTTTTTTAATTTAATTAGCCAAATAGAAGATTAATTATGACTGGAACATAGAATACCATGTGTAAACAATGAGGCATGTTGGTGAGAACATCAACTTAATACTTTTTCTTTTTACATTAAAGCTAGATAATTTATTTTTGGAGTTCATAAAGGGTTAAAACAATTTTTAAAATTAAAAAATATTTTTATAACTTCTTGTTGTATTTTATAATTCCTGCCATATTTCTTATGTAATACTACGGTATTTCTATAACAACATAATTAGCATGAATCTAAAATTATAGGGAAACTTTTTTGAATTTATGAATACAGTCCCTTATTATACCCCTTATTATAAAAGATAGTCCCCTGTTTCAGAAAGCTGTTCTTTAGATGTAATAGTTTGTTTTCTTGGTTTTGCTCATGGATTTCCCTTTGTAAAGCAAAATTATATGCATAAATAGAGAGGGTTTTTTTTAAAAAAATCCTTATGAATCTCTTCCAAATTTGTCCCTTTTTCAGGTTTGTTCTCCCCCCCCCCAAAGACAATATGTACTTATGAAGCAACTATGTAAATTATTATTTGCTTTACTTTAGGATGAGGTCTCTATAGTTTGGACTCAGCAAGTTGATGGTAGAAAAGAATAGGAAAGAATACCCAAGTTTGATAAATAAGGTCACATCTTTATTAACTTATAATAGAGATAAGCAACACAACCAATACATCCACAATAGCTCCCTGACTAATTAAAAAAGATTAGATGGGTATCTAGCAAATTGCAAAGTGAAGTGTTGGCCTCATTTACAACAATGCCGCTGTGCCTCACAAAGGTATGCTTACAAAATAAAAACGGGCAGTTGTAATCCTGTGTTTTGTTTAGAACCATGCCATGTTTCATAGAAGAAAGAGCCGGTACTAGACAGAGGTACTGCATTGCTCTGTCTTTTGGTAGGGGAGTGTTTGTGACTGGCCCTTCTGTTGATAATTCTCTCTCTCAATGGATTCAATCTTGTGGAATCCCAACTCACTATAATTCCTTATACACTTTTCAGAGCAATAGGTTATCTGTTTCTGAGCTATAGTTTCTACAGGGTTCTTGATTCAAAATAACCAAGGAACCTCATATAATCTATTTACTACCAGTGGTGTGACATTGGTAGTTTTTATTATGGACAGGATTATTTATTATGCATTATTTTTGTATGTTTTTCACTGCCCTTTTTTTCTATATTTAAAGATTGACTGAGATGTGTGGACTTCAAATCCCAGAATTCCCCAGTCAGCATGCTGCCTTACAATATTAATCTGGCCATGCTTTAAGGTAGACTCTGCAGGGGTGGGTTTCTCCCAGTTCGAACCGGTAGCAACCCACTGGTGATGTCATGATGGCGTCACGGATCTGGTTTGGTCGCTGCCGGTCTGTGGGCGCCGCCTTCTTTTTTTAGGAATTTTTTCTGAATTTTTTACTGTTTGGAAGTTTTTTCTTCTGCTGCTGCTTGAAAAAGGGCCCTCCTGCCCGCCCCCGGGTTTATAGTTACCTTTATTCCTTCGTCTGAAGCACAGCTGATCAGTTCCTCAGCTGTGTTTCGGGCTGATTATAGCTACTGAGCATGCGCGGAAGCAGAATTGCACGAGGGGACGCACACGTGCAAGGGAGTGCGCGAAACATCACGATGCGAACCGGTGGCAAAGGTAAGTGGAACCCACCCATTGAGCAAAGCAAATCCTGAAGAATAGCTGTAACTAACCAGTTTGTGGCCTTCAGTAGATTTTAATAGATCCTTCAGACCCTAAAATTTTGTTTGGTGGAAATCACTGATTATGCTTTAGAAACTGATTGTGAATATCACTGTTTTCTCTTTGAGCAGATCACAGTGTTTTTAAGTGCTGAGATTTTTCACAAAAGCAGAAAGAAAATTATATTAAGGAAATTGGGAGTTCTCAAGAATTGGTGCTAGCAGGCACAATTTTGTTAGGTAGAATAGTTGCAATCTTTCAGCAATTCTATACCATGTCTCTCTGGGTAAAACAAATAACAGAAATGGAACAGGAGCAGGTTTAGTAGGGGGAAAAAATAAAAAATCTCTAGATGTTTATAGGGGTCTAAAAGTAATTATTAAAATGCAAAATTAAGTTGTGATGTACAGACACATGAATATAGAAAAGATTTTTTTTTTGACTCTAGGGCATGTTTTATAACGTTTCTGTCAGGCAATTTTGGGTCTTTAAGTGATGATCCTGCTCTTTTAATAGATAATAGGACAAGAAGCATTTGGTTACGATAAGGATTTTGTATTTTAGAATAGCTTTAGGGAAATTTACCAGCTGGCCAATTATTGGTTTGTTAAAAAAAAAAAGTCCCACAAAAAACTGCAATTTCATTTAGGTCAGCTTAGATGTGATTTTTTCCCTAAAGGAGAAAAAGTTAAAATTACTGAGGACTTTTTAAACTTGCTTATTGCTCTCTTTCTTAGAATAGACATACATTGAAACACAAACAGATGGGCCAGATCTAATTGTCAGATGGGGTCTTAGTGCTTGCTGTCTGTGAATCTGACAAAAATATAAGCCAACATGTATTTATAGTTATCAAACCACGCTTAGCATTGCGAAGGTGTATAATAAGCAGTGAATGCTGAAAGTTTTTAAAAAGTTAGTCATTATGTTGAATTCTATAATTTCTTCCACAGAAGCTTAGTATATACATGATTCACATTTATACCTATGACTTCAATTAAGAGATTCCCATTAATATTTTCCAATATATGCACTTTTTCTATTGTCCCCTAAACACGGCTGAATTAAAATCCTGAGTGCTTTCATAATTGTAGGACTCAAGATAGTCAATTAAATCAATATTATCATTGTATAGAATGCCTAGGTATAAGAATGCAGTTAATGCAGGAATGGGTGTGTAAGTTTTGATAAGAACTTTTGAACCTCACGGGATCCATGCCGAATGAATATTTATACCTGCCACTTAGTAATGATAATACAGTGTGAGTTGGTTTTCACTTGAGAATTCAAATTGCAATTTTAGAATCCATCAGCTCTTAGAACCCCTGAATAGGAAATAGTCAGGAAATAAAGTTGTTAGTTTCACTTCAACAGAAACCACACAAATCTGAAAATTTTTAACTAAACAGTTGCTGAGCTGTTCAAGAATTCCTTATATCCTGTTTTTTTGTTTTTTCTTTGGGTTTTTTTCTAGATCCTCTGTTTGCAACTGAGTACTATCAGTAAGGTGATAATATCCAATTATAAGTTTCTACTTCTGCCCAGCAAAGGGAAGCTGTTCAGTTTGGAGGCCATAGGGTTTTAAATGGAAGGAACTGTCTATGATTCAATCATACCAAGATTGAGATTTGGGTCTTCTCAATCCTCAATATTTCATCTCTGACCTTGGATGAGATTGCACTTCCCTATTGGTGGTGCACAAATTAGAGATCCTGAACTCACAGCTCCTATTCAATGAGCAGGTGGTAGCCATGGCCAGGAAGGACTATGCAAATAATAGAAATAGAAAAAGAAGTAGGAGTAGGAGTAGGAGTAGGAGTAGGAGTAGGAGTAGGAGTAGAATAGAATAGAATAGAATAGAATAGAATAGAATAGAATAGAATAGAATAGAATAGAATAGAACTGAACTGAACTGAACTGAACTGAATTGAATTGAATTCAGTGTGATTGGACACACAAGCTGCATAAGCTCACAGTGTACCTATAAGCTTCCTCTAGTACACCATTTCCAGGATCAGGAAGTTATTCAGACAGTCACTCATGCCCTTGGCACTTTATAGTTGGTCTAATGTATTGGCCTGTCCTGAAGACCAGCCAGCAACAGCAGCTTGCCCATCTGTTGTTTTTCTCCCTTGCAAACAGTCTTTCTTTAAATGAATCTTATCACCATAGACGAAACACCGCCGTTCTGTTTTCTTCTTAGAAAATCTTTGCTGAGCTGTAATCGAATCTCTTCTATTACTTTGGTCTTTGCAGACATCCTGTCTGTTGCTTTTCTCTCTCTGCTCCTTGGGCCTCCACCTCAGTAATTTTTCCTCATGGCTTTTTCTAAAATTGTGTTTGTTTTCTTCAGAAATCAAAGAGGTTTTAAGGGCTTCCATTCGTAAGTCCTATTCTGGTTTGCACTCAAAAACAGCTAAAACAATGTCCCACATTTCACCAAGACTATTTAACACCAACAGTACCTTCTAAGATTCAGGAATCTGCATTCCACACTCTTCCAATTCAATAAATAAAATTTGCATATGCAGCAAATGCCTCTCTACACTCTCTTGTGGTTACAACCAGGGTCTGTATAATTGTCTTGATAATTGCACATGCTGACACACTCACATGCACACTTCTCAATTTCAGCCAAACCTCTTTTTAAATCAGTTAAATCAGTTTAAACAGTTTTTAAATCATCTTCTAAACTTAAGATGATGTAGGCCAGTGCTTTAATGCTGCCTTTGATCTACTACTGTTAATGGTGCCTGGGGTGGATTAATCACGGATCCACTATTAGACCCCTTGCAATTTGCCTACCAAGCAAATAAATTGACAGATGATGCAGTTAATATGACTCTGCACTACATCCTACAACATCTTGAATCTCCAAAGACCTGTTGTGGCCTGTCTAGCAGCCTGTGCAGTCAGAGCCTTTGGAGCCTTCAGTGCCTTGTGGCAGTGATAGGAAAAGAGTAGCCCCTCCTTTCCTGAATGCCAGAGCAATGCTGAACTGCCGAGATGCAGAAAGGTCTAGCTGCCGAAATGCAGAAAGATCTACTCCAGAGGAGGTCTGCTCGGGGCTAATTGGCCACCTGGGGCTAACTGGCCACCACGCCCTTAGGTCTATTTAAGAAGGATCGCTGCAGCTGGGAAGCTGCAGAGAACAACGCTTGACCAAGAGACTTGTCTGATTCTAGTCTGTTCCATGACTTCAGTTCCAGTTTGTATCCTGAATCATAGTTTGTATCCTGAACCTGGCATCTTGACTTCAGTTCCAGTTTGTATCCTGAATCATAGTTTGTATCCTGAACCTGGCATCTTGACTCCAGTTCCAGTTTGTATCCTGAATCATAGTTTGTATCTTGAATCTTGCATCTTGACTCCAGTTTCCAGTTGTATCCTGAATCTTGCATCATGACTTCAGTTTCCAGTTTGTTTTGTGACTCTTGACTCTTGCATCCTGACTTCAGTTTTCAGTTTGTATCATGACTCCTGAATCTTGGCTTACACAGTTCCAATTTGCAATCCAGCTCAGATCTTGTTTCTGGCATCGTGGTTTCTGAATCCAGTCCTCCAGTATGGCCAGTTTGCATTCCAGTTTCCGGTTCTTGTTCCTGGCAAACGTGGCCTCTGATATTGAGATGTCGGTGAATCCACTCTGTAACTCCAGAACGGGTTTTGGGTTTGGCATCTGCTAGCTTTGCGACTTGTGCCAAGGACAGGGAGACTTGTAATTATATCTTGGACTTCTGCCTATCTTGTTCAGTGTTCGTGTTTAATGAGGTGTTGCTTTACTGACTAAAAGACTCTGTTTGAAGGTTTGTGTGTTGTGTAATTATTGATATGTCGGTCGTGGGGACAGAACAAGACCTATGCAAGGGTCCTCTTTGTAGACTTCAGCTCAGAATTCAATACCATCGTTCCGGACATTCTTCTAACTAAATTAAACCAACTAGCGGTACCTGAACACACCTGTAAATGGATCATAACCTTCCTAACAGACAGGAAGCAGAAGGTAAAGCTAGGCAAAATCACATCAGATACCTGCACAATTAGCACCCAGGGCTGTGTGCTCTCTCCACTTCTCTTCTCTCTGTACACCAATGACTGGATCTCAAAAGATCCCTCTTATCCTTTTATCTTAGGGAGATATTTACGCGGGCAAGATTCGAACAGCTTGACACAATGGTCAGATATGGGATTCCATTCTATATCCTACAATGAGCGTCTCTGCATTTGCGGAGCGGCAGAGATAGAAGACCTGGCTCACATCCTATTTGATTGTTGCTTGTATAAGGGGGTGAGAGACAGGTACCTTGGTCTATATACCAAATGAATGATCCATTGGGATCCCCATATCAAAACAACTTACCTTATATGCAGCCAGAACCTGAAAATAACATTTAACATAGCATAGTATTTAAACAAAATGGTTCAGTTGAAATCTGCATACGTGGGACTGACAGGGGTGACACCAAAATATAATTTTATCATATTTTATCTATATCTTAAATTATTGTATTTTATTCAATTTCTAGACTGTATTTTACTCCAACTTCATTTCAAATCATATTTTATTCCAATTTCATTTTAAATTGTATTTTATCAAATTCCATTTTAAATTGTTTTTATCAAATTTTAGTAATAATTTGTTTCTGGAACTTTGCACTTTGATATGGCCCAAGGGCTAATCAATAAAGATTGCATTATATAATGCTAATATAGTATTAGAAAATAAAAGATGCACATGAACTTTGAAAGCAGACATTTAAAAAAAGAAATGAATTAGAAATAAAGCATGTCTGGCTAATTCAGGATTGTAAACAAAACATGCTTAAAATTTATGACTGTGGCTCAATAGAAGTACAAGGACAATGTTATCAACCCCCAACATCTCTAAGGAGCCTTCTGATCTGAAACCTGGGGGAAAAAACCCAGACAGCATTGGCTGCATTTGTCCATGAATTATACAATATGGATGTTAAATCCCTGCATCTCCAACGTACGTCCCATGGATGCTTGTTTATATTTTATTATTTTAATGCAAACATTATGCAGAGCAAAATGCAAGACTCAAGCAAATCTTATTTCCAAGAATGCTTTTGAGTTTTGCATATAATTTAGAACATGCTTTAAAATAAAAATATATTAAAAGTGTTTTAGGTGGTCTATATAAATAACATGCTCAAGCTGAGGTTGTTTTTTTAGTTAGAAGTTATAGTAGAAATCAAAGATTATAGAATCAAGTCTCTCTCTCCCTCTCTCCTTCTCTCTTATATGCAACATTGCAGTAATAAAAGAGTAACCTTGTTGGATCAAAATGAGTTTAACTAACTGAAATCTAGCTTAGTCCAATGTTTTCTTTCATACATGCAAGTGAAAAACGTTATCTTTTATTTAGAAGAATACTAACTCTAACCCATAGGTATTATTCAGTCTTGAGGCTAGCATCTCTGACATTAATTCAGCACATTTCCTTTCAGAACCACTCTAAATGTACGTTAGTGCCACTGCCTCCTCTTATGGAAATTAATTCCACAGGTTAATTATGCACTATGTGGTTTACAACTTACATTCATAAAAGATAGTCAATAAGTTACAAAGGTAGCATACAGTGTTAGATATTCTATGCTACTCTAAAGTTTGAAATGTGCGGATAATACATATGAGTTTCTTATAATTAAAATAATCAATTTAAACCATGATGTATCTTTGTTTGTAGCCGCTCCCTGTGACAATGGAGTAATGCAGAATTTGTTAGAACTCATTGGAGCATTAAAAATGATCAACTAAAAATAATGTCAAGAATAATTAGCATTGTTGCTTTTTGAATACTTTTAATTTAAGAATTAATTTAAGAAGGATCTTGACAGACTTGAACATTGGGCGCGATCAAACAAAATGAAATTCAATGGTGAAAAAGTAAGGTTCTACATTTAGGCAAGAAAAACAAAATGCACAGGTACAGTATATGTGGTACCTTGCTCAACAGTAGTAACTGTGAGAGGGATCTTGGAGTCCTAGTGGACAACCATTTAAATATGAGCCAGCAGTGTGCAGCAGCTGCCAAAAAAGCCAACACAGTTCTAGGCTGCATTAACAGAGGGATAGAATCAAGATCACGCGAAGTGTTAATACCACTTTATAATGCCTTGGTAAGGCCACACTTGGAATACTGCATACAGTTTTGGTCGCCACGATGTAAAAAGGATGTTGAGACTCTAGAAAGAGTGCAGAGAAGAGCAACAAAAATGATTAGGGGACTGGAGGCTAAAACATATGAAGAACGGTTGCAGGAACTGGGTATGTCTAGTTTAATGAAAAGAAGGACCAGGGGTGACATGATAGCAGTGTTCCAATATCTCAGGGGTCGCCACAAAGAAGAGGGAGTCAAACTTTTCTCCAAGGCACCTGGGGGTAGAACAAGAAGCAATGGGTGGAAACTAATCAAAGAGAGAAGCAACTTAGAACTAAGGAGAAATTTCCTGACAGTTAGAACAATTAATCAGTGGAACAGCTTACCTCCAGAAGTTGTGAATGCTCCAACACTAGACATTTTTAAGAAGATGTTGGATAACCATCTGTCTGAAGTAGTATAGGGTTTCCTGCGTAAGCAGGGGGTTGGACTAGAAGACCTCCAAGGTCCCTTCCAACTCTGTTGTTATTATTATTATTATTATTATTATTATTATTATTATTATTATTATTATTATTATTATTATTATTATTATTATTATTATTATTATTATTATTATTATTATTATTATTATTATTAATTTTTGGGAACTCTTATAAAATTACTCTTCTCACATAACTCTGTTGTAATGTATTACTAGTTTCTCACTCGAAACGCAAATGACCAGCCTCAAATTAACATCCTTTGGACACATTATTGTTAGAATATTCATGAACTGGGAGAGCCAATGGTAACAAGGTCAGCCAATGAATAGGCATAGCAAGTAAGTCAGTGAATGGGAGCTAAACACATCTGAGTCTGTGCAGAGAATCGAAACTGAGGCTAGAAGGCTGGGCGTGGCTCAGCCCACTCTGTACTCTTTCTCTGCTCTGAACTGCTGAAATGAAACTAACTGTTCTCTCCTGCCTGTACTGTAACTGCTATTACATTGAAGAAGAATCTATGTTGGTATTGTATATAGTATATATTCTTGTATATAAAGAAGTTTCTTATTTAAATCAATCCTGCTGCATCAGTCTGCCTGTGTGTGCTTTCTGGATTTAATTTTCTGCAACAAACTCAGATAGGTTATGGTCCCAGAGCACATAGAAGATTGCATTGTACTTTAAGCTGAAGATACTGCCTATGTTAAATAAGAGAACAAGGCAGAGAGAAAGCTTGCAGGATGGCTGCTGTTGAATTTAAGGAAAGCTCTGTGCCTTGTTTGGGGCAGAAGAACTATATAATTTGGGCTGCAAAGATGGAATGTTTTCTGAAGGCTAAGGAGCTGTGGAATATTGTTATTAATGCACTCCAGGCACCTTTAGCAGCTGTGAATATCTAGCTGTCTAGAGAAGGTACAGGGAAAGGTAGAAGAGAAGAAAAAAGTGGAGAGGTAAATGGAGTCAGTTATAGTACAGATGGTGTATCATTTGAAAACCTGAAGGACCAGGTTAGGGACAGATCATCTTGGATAAAATATATGTGGTTGCTAAGAGATGACACTGAGTTGATGGCACATAATCAGTCAATCAGTGTAGTACTATGATACTGTATCCAGGAACACATGTTATTTTTATAGAACCATTTCAAGAGTAATTTCATTTTGCTGCAGTTACCTTGGAAGTAATTATTAGTTTTGATTAGCTTTTCTTTTTCCAGCTTTAGGATGGCAAGCTATTCCAGTCTATAACTTCTTTACCTGATAGAAAACTTTTTCCTCTTCAGATCTCTTCAGGAGGTATTCATCTGGCTAGTGTCCTTAGTCTGGTCAGCTTCAGCATATTATTTTATCCCCTGGTTAGGACTTAAAAAAACCTTCTTCGGAGAGAGTAACAATGAAAGAGCCTGCAAGCTGGTAAGAGCTGGGAAGATTGTTAGAACCTGGTTAGGGCTGAAAAAAAACATTCGGAGCAAGTAGAGCAATGAAAAAAAAGCCTGCAAAGACTTAGGGCTGGAAACACCTTCTTCGGAGAGAGTAACAATGAAAGAGCCTGCAAGCCTGTAAGAGCTAAGAAGATCATTAACACCTCGTTACGGCTGAAAAAAAAGCTTTGAAAAAGCTACATTCAGAGTATAAGATGTACCCAAATTTTCAGTCTCTTTTAGGGAGGAAAAAGGTGCGTCTTATGCTCCGAAAAATAAGGTAATTTCTTTTCTTGCACATTCGATCTTTGAAAAAAAATCAAAAATGTTGAGCAGTCCCCTAAAATTGTTGGTTTTGCTGTTCTTAATATTAATGTGCAAGCATCCTGATCCTGGGAATACAATTAACAAGGGTTGAAATTTAATGCATTTTTAATAGTTAAGTAAATAACATGCCTTTGGATTAGACTCTGATATATTATTTATTATTATTATTATTTAATTCATTACATAATAATGTTTTTTATGATTTTATTATGTTGCACAATTCATTCATTATGTATAAATTGCTTAATGCCATGTTTCACTGTTTAGCCTACTACTATCACGTCATCTCATATTCCAGTAAAATCAAAATGATTTTTGCCACTTTTTTTCAATCTTGATCCAGCAGTTAGCACCATCAGCTTGCTAAGGCAATCTAGCATAAAAAAGATTTTTTAAAAAAATCTATGTTTCTACATATAAAGAAATAATCAGATATTGACACATGACAAGTAATACAACTATCTGTTCTCCACTATTCTTTTTTTTAGGATGTCTGTCAAAAGTCTGTCAAGAAATTACAGTTTCTATCACCTGTTAACCAGAATCTTGGACCACTAAATTTAATTCTAACATATTCAAACTGAATCTGAATGATTCTTTGAAAATATGCTGAAAGAAGTTATTTCATATTTGCTGGAAAATGCTCCGTGACCTTTGAGGTCTTTTCTGCTTTTAATTTGTAGATTGCCATAATATTCCCGTTTTATATTTGTGAAGGACTCTTATGCCTAATGTACTAGAATTTTTAACAACCATTCAAAAATTAAATTATCCTCTTCTTCCTTCCCACAGCTTCTGACATTAATACTTTTTATCACATTTTTCATATTTTATCACATTTTTAGCTGTTGCTGTTCTGACCATTTGAAGCAGCATTCCCTGTGAGATCCAGCTGCTCCTGACCTCGCCTGCCTTTAAACAGCCATTAAAGACCTTCCCCCCCCCCTGGGAGTGATATGACGCATTGAATGAGTTATTTTCTCAGCACTTTTATGTGTTTATATAGCTCTTTTGGTTTCTGTTTTTTCAGGTCCTTGCATTATATGGTTTTAAGGCATTAATTGTTGTTTTTAATGATTTGCACCAATCTGAGGTCTGCCCCGAAAAGGGAGTTGTATAAATGATGCAAGCAAGCAATAAAATAAAGATCACAAACTTAGAAACTGAAATATACAATACACCCTAACTTACCTCTGCATATCAGTTTATGAAGACAGATGAAAGGCAACCTGACAGATGTGACATGAATAATATTGGCTTGGCCTTCCACAGACCTTTTTTTTAATCTTGCAGAAGACAGCATGGGGTTGATGTTCTACAAAATACAACAATGAAACAGATTGAATACATCATTTAGTTATTTTAATTATTAGTTTTGCAAAACTGTTTCGGATCACGAAAATATTGTTAAAAATGTATGGCTCTTCAATCATTTGTTTGCAATCTATTTAACTTCACAGTTATTTAAGACTGATTTCATACAATTCCTTTATATATTTCATGTAGTTAAGGACTGTTTGACATTAGCATTGAAAGTTGTCACTATTTTAACTTCAAGGTTCTATTGATGAATAGCCTAGCTAGTTTAGTTGAATGTATAAATTCAACTTGAACTCTTTGTAAATGAATTAATATTGCTTTTTAGTTTTTTAAACAGTTTTTGAAAGAAATATGATCCATATTACATTGGAATTTGTCCTGGATTGTCCTCCATATGCAAACAAACCTGAAAGGACATCTTCTTAACAGTACACACAAGGAATGAAAATGCTTTCTTTTGCTGAAGAATAGTTGGGTTGATCAAATCAAAAATCTTCCTACTCAAGGATCAGCTAGCCATATGTATAAGAAAACTCTAGGAACAGAATAGGAGTTCAATAGCATCCTCTTGCTGATATTTCCTGGAAACTGATACTTATAAGCATTTACTTCGAAGTTGGAGGCAAGTTGGAGGCAATAAATAGGATCACGATGAACAACTATTGATAGGTTTACATCACACACTTAACACACAGAGAGACAGACACTAATGCACCACAAGCATCATACTGACAATTTGTAGTTATGTAGGGAAGTAGGAAAGGAATATAGGAGCTTCCATAGTCATAACTCCTCATGAGATATGTTTATATACAACCTTTCTCTTAGTTATTGCAAAATAGTTATAAATACGGTTGAAAATACTATTGTAAACAAGCACCCATCACTATAAATGTATATTTATATAAAATAGCATTGCAATTAGGGCATAACTGCAATCCCTTGAGGAGTTCTTTGAAAATGAATTCCATTTAAAAACCTACTTCTGACTACATAGGTTAAACTTGTAGCACAGTAAGCTTTTACAAAAGATCATCAGCCAACTGAAATGTCAAATGTAATTTTGCATTAGAACTCTAAGAAATATTTCAGAAAAGTATTGGTTTTTTAAAAAAATCACATGAAGTAGAGATCCCATCAAAGCAAAAGAAAGGAGTATCCAGCCTGGATTTTATTGCTTTTCAAAGTAATTAATTTGCTATATGCTAATCTGTATTAAAAATTTCAGACATTACCATCTCCTTTGCTCACCCAAGCAAAAGGAGGTCTAATGCTCCTTGCGATACTCCAGCTTGTACAGACCAACACTTCTAAAAGGGAAAACCAGTCCTATTATTATGCTGTCTTATGTTGCGCCTTCACGGCATTACTTCAGGTGTCAAGAGATAGTTCTGTTGATAGTGGCATGACTTCAACAGGAAAGTTTATACTAAATTATTTTAGGACTACAACCATTTGTGTGTGTGGGGGGGGTTTCTCAGCCAAAGCAAGATTTTCTCTGCTCTCAGTATCCTGTTAATCTTCCATAAATGTTTTCTTTCTAAAGTAACCAGTTTATACCTTCAGATGTAAACAATGCTAACCATATTTGTTATTAACAACCTACCATCTTTACGATTATATTTTTGTTGACTATGCCACTAAATAACATTCTCAGGCTGAACTTTATTCAGTATATAAATCTTTATTTTGTATATAAATCAGAAAATTGTGTAACAGAGTAGATTACAGGTTTTTGCTTCTATGACTTTTAGTGATTAGCATTTTGGTCTTTTTCATGTGTATACATCTGTGTACCCATAAAATATGCTTTTTATTTTTTAAGGAGATGTATGCCTGATATGAAAGAGACAACAAAGTTTGATAGTGCAAACAATAAAGCATCCTGTACTTTAAGAAAGTCTGTTAGTAAATACTTGAAACTGTTCAAATATTTACTAATAGACTTTCTTTTCTTAGTTTACAAACCATCTTTTTTTCTGCCTAAAAGTGCGATGCTGCACTTCTAATATGTAATTAAGACTATATTTTCACTTGAAAAATTGAGCTCTCCTAGGTGCTGAAAGTAGGGAACAGTTTCTTCATGATCTCCTTATTGTGGAAATCAAATATAAAACAGATTTAACTCCCTCTCTTCTCAAAATTGATCAAAGAAATATTCCCCTCCAGAAATACTGCTTTTGCTTTAGTGGTGATTCCTAAAGTTCTTTAAAATGCCCTTGCAGCATTTGCAACAAGCAGAATTGACCCTGAGTGGTGAAAGGAGAAGAATCAGTCAAGAAAGTCCGGCCTAGGTAAGCCAAATTGTTTCTCTTCACTGGCGTTGTCTCACAGATAGTATGGCTATTATGGTTGATTGAATAGGAAATACTAAAAGCTAGTAAGAATATATGGATTGGTTTATCTAAAATATTCCAATGTCACATTGTAATTTCCACTGAGTTTGCTTTTTCCTTTGTTTTGCCTTTCACCTTGCAATGTAGGAGGCCCAAGGCATATAAGTTCCAGTTCTGTTTCTGTTCAATAGCAATAGCAATAGCACTTTACTTATATACCGCTTCATAGTGCTTTACAGCCCTCTCTAAGCGGTTTACAGAGTTCAGCATATTGCCCCCAACAATCTGGGTCCTCATTTTACCCACCTCAGAAGGATGGAAGGCTGAGTCAACCTTGAGCCTAGTGAGATTTGAACAGCTGAAGTGCCGAACTAGCAATCAGCTGAAGGTCGCAATGCTGCTTTTAACCACTGCGCTATCTCAGTTCATAGTCACTTAGAAAAGTATCAAAGCTTTCTAATATATGCTGTATTATTGCTTGTATGCAAATAAAATTGTGTTTAACTTTAATGTGAGTTGGTGTTTTATGTTTTTGGGAACAACATGACACAAGCCAAATCAACAAACAAGCTAAGATCTTACAAATAAAAGAGACAAAGGATGTATACATTGGAAGGAGTGTAATTGATCATCTGTTAAATGTAACAGTCCAGTCAATGCTGCCTTTAGCCATTTAATACCTATTTCCTCGTACTCCACAATTTCTGGAAAAGATAGTTGGTAAGGGCAACTCTCTACTCCATGATTCTCTCTACTCCATGGTTCACACAAGAGTTTCAGAAAATCAAGCTAAAGAGTTGTCTAGAGTACTAGTGATGAAAAATGAAGGGAAAATATGACTACATACAAATATGAACCCATATTCTGGCCTATACCCTGGCTGTTAGAATGACAAAATGGAAATATTTCTCTACCCCACCTTGCTTATGAATATTTCAGTCTTTTCAAAATGACTCAGACTCTTTTATGAAATAATATCTGAGAAAAACCTCTCTGGGGCTGGTGTAATTTATTTGCAAAATATTTTGAAAACAAATTGCTTCAAATTCAGGACAGAATTCATTGAGGTGATCAGAATAATATTATGCCATATGAGCATGTGAAGTCCAAAGAAGTGGACTAAGTCTTCTGTAGAAAGAGCTCATCCACTTGCAGACTAGATTTCTCCCCCCACCTGACTTGTTCAAGTTGCCAAAGATAAAAGAGATGCTTGGATTTGAAGAATAATAGATGCTTCTTTGAGAGAGGGAGTTGTTCCCCTCAGTAAGGAATACTTCCCAATAAGCCCTGCTTTCTCCAGAGCTTTAAACAACTTCTACTCTGCCTCCTTCTTTCTTTTTAAGGAAAGGTTGTTGACTAGTTGGCACTAGTTAAACTACAGAACGTCGTTGGGAAAAAAAGTTGTCTGGAGCCTTTTAATTCCGGTTTCAGGCCTGGAAAGGGTTGAAATTGCATTTATTATTTCTATTGATGACTTACATCCAGAAAGTACAACCCTTCTAATCCAGATCTTGCAGTAGCATTTAGTAATACAGTAATACTGCCCAACAGTATATAAAACTCTTAACATACCATTACAGCCTCTAAACAATCCTCCTAGATTGATAATACATTTAATCATAAATTTATCCAACCCTCACATTAGAAACCAATTTATGCAGATTTTCAATGTTTTTTTATTATTGTACAAGATTTTGATTTGGGGACTAGTGTACTGGGAGAGGAATACCATCTTCCTTTTTTTCAATGAGATATTGAAATCATTAGAAGAATTAAATTCCTCAGGTTCATACAAAGAACTCACCTTCTGTTTTGTCTTTCATCCCCTTTATTACTACTCTCAATGGGTATTATTTTCCAACCTAGAAGCCTATCACAAAACAGAGCTAATGGCTATGTTTCAGAGCTATTTAAGCATATCAGTTCTGTCCTACAATGCAAAGCTACTTACACTCACGATGAGAATTAACAATGGCATGGAGCATAATGGATAGTTATCTGAATGGATTTATTTTCTGAAAAGCACTTAATATTGGTACTTGTATGTAATATAGTAATTGGCTGCTTCAGCATTATATACAGAGTAATATACAGAAATGGACTCATGTTCTTTCTCAATCTAATGGAAATATTGGTGGAAGAAGTAAATATCCCTAGCAAAATTCTATTCACTACTAAACACTGCCCTAGCTCCTGCTCACCTAGCAGGTCGAAAACATGCAAATGTGAGTAAATAAATAGGTACCACTTTGATGGGAAAGTAACAGCGTTCTGTGTGCCTTAGCATATAGTCATGTGGGCTACAGACCACAGAAATGTCTTCGGACAATGCTGGCTGTCTTGGCTAAGAAACACATGAATATCACTCCTAGAGTTGAAAATGACTGGACGGGGAAACCTTTACCTTTACCTTAGTACAACTGATTAGTGATTAGATATGCTTTTTCTTGTTTATTCAGGAATATTCTTATATTCCTAATCCTATCCTATAGTCTCCATTTTATTTTATAATGCTGCAAACTGATGCTACACTTAGTTTGCATGTATTCTTTCTTAATGGTATTGATTTTCATTCATCTGGGGAAAGTATTTTGAATATTTGTGAAAACAATACCTTGGAGGCTTGAATCTTGGAGGACTTCTTGATCCACTTATTACAGCTTGTATTCATTTATCAATCCATCCGTCTCAAGAATAAATTGGCATTCTGTACTGTATATGCTCATTGGATTTTTCTTACTCTATTTTTCAGGGTTCCACCCCAATTTATTTTTCTAAAACTGTTTCACAGTTCATATGTCAGGATTTGTCTTAGGCTGATTATACATTTCTCTCGCATAAACGTTAGGTATGGGAAAATTATATTTGGTCTAGATTTTTAAACAAACTGATTTAAACAGACAGGTATATTTTACCTTATTTCCACACACTTCCCATTTTTCTCCAGAAATAGAGAAATGACTACCACTAAGAGGATGGTGGAAGAAGTAAACTTACGTACATGGGGATATTACATAATGTAACTAACAGTTCCTGGTGGAGAATTTGAATTCCATAGAATGACATCTAGCTACCCATATCTGATAAATCCCACATATGACAACATTAGCCATGTAGAGCCGATCTCCTGATAGTTAATGCAATTTTCCAAAATTTGTAATTTCGCTGTAGATTCATAAATTGCATAATATATAAAGTTACATTTTTTAAAAAATGCAATTCTTTCTTTTTTAAAAAAAATTGTATATTGGTGCAGGAATTTGGTGGAACAGAGTTACTGAATAAATGCAAAACTTATATAACTAAGATATATAATACTTTAATCTTTCCCTGTTTGGAGAAGCTATATTCTCTATTTAAGGACTAGCATTTGAAGAACTGTTTAGCATATATCTCACTTGTAATGTACCATTTTGTTATAGTTCTTGTATTAGATATGTAAGATACCTCTCAGGAACCAAATTCTCTAATGGAGCCCAAAGTCTGATTCTTTTAACAGAATCAAAAGTGGCTTTAAAATCTATAAAAGCAGGAAAACATTTACTTTTCTATTTAAAGGAATAGAATATTTTCTTGCTTGGAAGCAGTGGTGAAATCCAACTTTTTTTACTACCGGTTCTGTGGGTGTTGTGTAGCTTGGTGGGCGTGGCTTGGTGGGCATGGCAGGGGAAGGATACTGCAAAATCTCCATTCCCACCCCATTCCAGGGGAGGGATACTGCAAAATCCCCATTCCCTCCCCACTCCAGGGGAAGGATACTGCAAAATCTCCATTCCGACGCCACTCCAGGGGAAGGATATTGCAAAATCCCCATTCCCTCCCCACTCCTGGGGGAAGGGTATTGCAAAATCTCCATTCCTACCCCACTCTGGGGCCAGCCAGAGGTGGTATTTGCCAGTTCTCCAAACTACTCAAAATTTCCGCTACCTGTTCTCCAGAACCTGACAGAACCTGCTGGATTTCACCCCTGCTTGGAAGGCTAATACAAACAGATCAATTGTTGATCTGCCTTTTCTAAAAGCAGAACAAAACATTAAAACAAAATGTTTTTCAAAGTAAGAAGATCATTTTCCATTTAAATGCCTTGCATAAGGTTTCCCAGGTCTGACAGCAAAACTTTAAAACAAGGCTTTTATCAGCAAATCAATGTGCTTTAAATCTATTATGCAATATTTACTAAACGTGTTACTTGTTAAACTGTTTTATCCAAAGCTAAGTTTAGTTTATATTTGTAAGTTCCTTTTAGGCCTTTTGGACATAAATAAAATTTATTAAATTGAATCGAATTGATTAGCATACAAAATAAATAGTAATGTGAGATGTATGATAGATCTGCTTGTCATGATTGCAATCTGAGAATCACCATACGCCATTTCAAGTGTCAAAACAACAAAATGTCTGCTATGAATATAAAACTTCAAAGATTGTTCTGGACTCATGATCAGAAATTTTTATATTAAAGTTGTGATAAATTTGTCACGTTCATCTTGCAATAAATTCAGTCTAAGTGTCATATGCATACAAGCAAATAGATCACTAAGGCAACATCAAAAACAAGCAGACAGGAGAAATGTCATATAAATCAATCCAGGAAGTTTTGGAGTCCAGAGTTATGGAATGAGAGGTCACAAAAGCTTTTAGTTAGAGACTAATATTCCAGGAACTTTTACTTAGTCTAGGTTCTTCCAAAAATAGTTCGCCCTACCAGAGCTGAAGTGGTGCAGTGGTTAAATGCTGCAACTGCAGGCTGACTGCTAGTTCAGCAGTTCAGCTGTTCAAATCTCACTAGGCTCAAGGTTGACTCAGCCTTCCATCCTTCTGAGGTCGGTAAAATGAGGACCCAGATTGTTGGGGGCAATATGCTGAACTCTGTAAACTGCTTAGAGAGTGCTGTAAAGCACTATGAAGCGGTATATAAGTAAAGTGCTATTGCTATTGCTATTGCTAATTAGGTGTGGCTTTTTTTAGCTATTTATTCCTGAATAGCCTTGCCAAATCCAGTTGTGCTCTCATGTAGCCAAACACTTCCAGTCTTTTGATGCCTAACTTCAGATTTCTTTTCTTTTTTCTTTTCTTTTCTTTTCTTTTCTTTTCTTTTCTTTTCTTTTCTTTTCTTTTCTTTTCTTTTCTTTTCTTTTCTTTTCTTTTCTTTTCTTTTGACAGCTGAGGAAAGGAAGCTGCTGGTCTGGGTCAGAGTTTCCTGGGAACCTGGCAGCCTAAATCTAATTCTTGGGCTGCTTTCTCCTGTCTTTCTCTATGTTATTTCTCATCCAGAATCTTATAGTATTCTTTTAGAATCCATCATAAAAGGACTCTTGCTATCTGATTACTGAAAAATCCTCCTATTGTAAAGAAGTAATATTTTGCTTTCTTAATGTTCTTTTTGCATTAAAAACAGCCTGCAAATAGGACAAAATACAGAGGTAATATTTATCCGGTTTTTCTGAAAGATCTGTCTTACTAAACATTTACAAAAACTAACAATAAACAAGGGTTACATATGGAATTAGGTTTTTTCAACAGCTTCCCCTGTCAGAAGTTGTTCAGATGATTAGTGAATTGATTGCAAATCCCAGAATTCCCAATCTGTGTTATGATGAACAACTATAAGGATAAAATTTGTGGAAAAGACATAAAATTAGTCAATAGTTTCAGATTCCAAAGAGTTAATGTTCCTTTTGGAAAAGGAGTAGCTGCTTGTGATATTTTTCCCCTACTGAGCCTAGGCCTATAATCTTGTAGTCCTGGAAACACTTAGTATCTGATAATACACCTGCTTCACTACCTTATTTCTCCTTTAGAAAGCATAGCAATTATAAAACATGTCTCTGTTTTATCAATCTGGCTTTTCTTTATAGATATCCCTTTGTTAGTATGATTTGTATGAGTTATTTGCTCTTCCCGTTGTCATAAATGAATAAGATTCTCATAATCTGTGATTAAATCAAGCGTAGGTTCCTACCGGTGCGGTCCAGTACGCAGCTCTGGTAGGAACCACCGATTACGCAATTTGCATGTGACTGCTCCGGTGCCGTCTTCACCAGACAGTTGCGCACGTCGCCATCTTTTTTAAAGGATTTTTTTTTTGCTTTTTTGCTTTTGCGCATGCGCGGAAGCAAAATCTCGCCAAAATCTTGCAAGGATTGCGCGCATGTTTGAGATTTTGGCAAGATTTTGCTTCCGCGCATGCACAGAAGTAAAATCTTGCCAAAATCGCACACACACGCGTCCCCTCACAAGATTTCAGTGAGATTTTGCTTCCGCGCATGCGCAAAAGCAAAATCTCGCTGAAATCGCACAAGAGGGTGGGCGCACGTAGCGAGGTCAGGTATGCACGAAACGTGGATATGCACGCGCAGCGCACCAGTATCGATAAGTAAGCAACCCGCCCCTGGATTAGATTATATCAACCTCATTTCTACAATTATGTTTCTATGTTGGATTCATCTAAAATATGTTGGGGAAATTTGGACTAAGCATCTGTATTCGCACCTCTATTAACCTGAATGTAATAGTAATCAACAAAGTAGATCATAATCAAAACTTTATTGGAACAGTTCCTTGATACTTTATCTCTACACACATTCTCATCTTTGTTAAATTTATATATGTTTGGCATCAGCAATCAAAGTGGCCAAACTGGGAAGGTATTTAAAGTGAACATTGATTGGATTTATAAGGAGGAACCCAGATTTTAATCATATTTTTCTCTTTGATTTAAGAGCGAAGATTATACCACCCTACATTCCAAGTAGAAACTTATTAGATGAAATATAATTTGTTCCAGGTGACTTTTAAAAATGAATTTTTGGCAGTCAATCTGAGTTCAGGCTACTGCAATGAGATTAGAATCACTCCAACATTGCAGTATACCTTATCCCTGGCTTGTGAAGATAATTCTAGGAAGAGGATTGCAGTCAATTTTCAGGACTGAAGCTCCCTTTTTTAGAAGCATCCAGAAAAATAATTCCTAGGAACTAAATCTGAATTATGAGCAACTTTTCTGCTGGAATCAGGCACTAGATTGATGAGTATAATTTAAACTAAGAATCCATCAGGGATTAAAATCAAGGCATGAATAATTTTAATAGAACATAGCCAGAACTGCTGAAAAAGAAACCAGCAGTAATGGTTAGAAATGAACATAAAGGCAACTTCCACGTAGAGGAAAATGGTGGACTGGTGTATTACTGAAGAGTGGGGATGATGCTGAGGCAGAGAACTGTGACTGGGTGGACCCAGACCAGTGAAGCTTCTCCAGAGAAGGAGACATCATGAGGAAACTACAGGCACCTTGTGATAGAATGCTGGGAGCTGAGAAATAAAAATCAAGACTGCAGTCTCAAATGATGCCTCTAAAGGACACTGCATCTGTCCAATTCCACTTTCTCAAACATATTTGGACTGTAACTATTTAGAATCTACAGAGATCTTCAGAAAAGCATAGTAACTAAAACCTCATAGTGAGTGTTCCTGCAGCTTGGGTCATTACTAAAGGCAATCCAGAGTCTCTGTGGAGTGGGCGGCATACAAATGCAACTAATAAATAAATAAATAAATAAAAAGAAATAAGTAGGACAATTAAAAAATATTCTGCAGCAAAAAGTGTGCTAAATATTTGGATTATGCTATTGGATATAGCTTAAAACATTTATGAGTTAATTTAAATAAATAAAACAACGAGGGAGGGAGGGAAGGGAGGGAGGGAGGGAGGGAGGGAGGGAGGAAGGAAGGAAGGAAGGAAAGAAGGAAGGAAGGAAGGAAGGGCTCCCCTTTCCCTGTTGCTTTCCCTTTTTGGACTTTTTTTTAAATGGCTATTTTAAGAAAGCAGCAAATGGAGGAAAAAGGGGATTACTAAAAACAATAACAGAAAAGGGGACTATACCAGAGATATTACAAAACATGTTTGAGGAATTGGGAAAGAATATTATAAAGTTAGTGATGAGTTCAGTGATTGAATTTGTTAAGAAAGATCTGACTGAAAGTTTTGCAAAGAATCTGCAGTACAAATGATTGGAGAAGTTCAACAAATTTAGATAAAAATAAAAACAGACTCTCCAAAATAACAACCAGAGTTTTTAACTGCTATAAACAATTCTGATGTCACTTTTTTAAAAATATATTTTTTATTTTTTATTTCCTGTACTTTTTCTTTCATCTTTTTTCTTTGCTATCTTTTGTATTTTTCCATGTTTCTTTCATTCATGTAAAGTTTTCAATAAAAAATTATATAGAGAGAAATAAATAAGAAATTTTAAACATAACTAAACTGGCTTCCAAATTTAAAGGACTTTGTATTTCTTCCTTGGATCCTTTCATAAAGTGATTTTATTGTTATTGGTTTTCATCAATTTCTGTAGAGAACATGGTACTAGCATGATTTATATTGGGTTTTTTTTCCAAGAGCCTCATGCTGTAGTGCTCCTTGGGCTGGGCTGGGTTGAGATGGCTTTCTAATGTTTGTTTGACAATTGTCATTATCCCTTTCTATACCTTTTGTGGTTTCAGTGTTCCCATATCTGAAGGAAGGCAATATCATTTCAGGACATGATAGAAAATCCTGCAGCTATTGATTCACAAAATTCCAGGCTCTGAGGATCTACCAGTATCTCATTCTTATAATCTTCCTTAAATTAGCTCATAGAATAAATCTACACCTTCTGTTTTTTCAATCTGTTTCATTTCTCTCTATTTGCATTTTGGATCATTGCCTCTTTTAGAAAACAGTCAACTTCATTAACAAATTGAAAAAAATAATGTAAGAATTAAAAGCTTTTTAAAATCTTGTCTGGAATTAAAATAGTTTAAATTTACTCCTCCATAATTGATATGAATATAGATCCTAAAAAAGATCCTTAATTTTCTTTGCACCTGTATAACGAAAACCAGGTATATATTTATATATACACGAGAAACAGCTAAAAATGCTTTTTCAAAAAGAAATATATAAAAAGTAAGTCTCTTTACCAGTAAATTATAAACCAAATTTCAGCAAAATTACTTAAATAATCAGAAATTGCCTGTGGTATTAACAGGTTTCTTGGCTTCCTGATCAGAGAATCCTCAGAATCAGAAAATGGAAAATGTTTTGATGGTTTAAGAATTTGGCATAAACTCTTAGGATTTGGCTTGATTTCTTCAGCCACAACTAATGTTCTTGCTTTTTACATTAATCATTCCTACGTTTGCTGCTACAAAAAATGCTATTATGCATTTTTTAAACATAAACATTAGAATTATATAAAGCTACTTTCCAGCTTCAACTGAGTCATTCCATTTCAGCAGTGGGTATCTGCTCTAAAGCAACATAGCAAATGGGTGACTCTAAATTGGATCACTAGATTTGGAAGCACTCTGCAAATTATGTGGCTTTTCTGCAGCCTCTGATGTTCTTATACACATTACACGATGATGAAACTTCATAGAGAATATTGAACATGTTTGAATGGTGCAGTGGGTATTGTGATATTGACATGAGCAGCTGACCAATGAGATTTATTATCTAATTAATCCCATTAAAATTCTGCACTAACCTAGGTGGGTGTTAGGCTAAAACAGACCTTGGCTCAAATATTTGTTGACATCACCCATTTATTCTTGGTCTCTTTTTGTTCATACCAAACTGTCAAAGGGTTGGAAAGGAGCAGAAACTAATCCAGACATACACATAATGTTGTTGTTGTTTTTTGCCAGCTAAAGTGATTTTTATTGTTACGGTGAAAATAGAGTAAATGATTTGTACTTATATTTCCAATATTCAATTATCACAATCAGGAGGTTGTGAGTTCAATCCTAGGTAGCAGCAGATGTAAGGATCTCCTACTTGAGAGGGGGTTGGACTAGATGACCTGCAAGGTCCCTTCCGACTCTGTTAATCTGTTAAATCTTATTTCTTTTATGTAATATCTATTCTATGTAATACCCATGTAGTGTCTTAGTAGGAAACCTAATTTAGCAATCTAATATACATTCATTTACAAACAATCCTTGAAGTTCCTTAACTGATTTAATTGTTCTTATATCTACATAGGTGTTAAATATTATTGCTGGACTTTGTCATGTTAACTCCTTTTACAAAGGAGAAAATTTCATCTCTTTCAAGCCCTAGTGCAAAGTAATCTTCTGGATCATTTTTCTACACTCTGTTGTGATTTTGGATCTGGATTTTCTAATGCTGTGCCTTTTTTCAGTGGTATTTAGACCTATTCCAGTTACTGCATTTACAGAATTTATATTATTCTGCATGGAGAGGAGAGGGAGAGAGGGGGAGGGAGGGGGAGGGAGGGAGGGAGGGAGGAAGAGAGAGAGAACACAAAAATCCCTAACTTAACAATTCTGCCAGTTATAAATCTTGTCCTAGGAGTCCTTGCTCACATTGTTCTGATTCAACTAAACACCTTCTAGCTGTCTATGTGACATTTCTCTTATTCCAGCTAGAAGACAAAAATGTCTCCTTGAAATAAAATACAATCCAATCTCAATCATGGCAGTTTGTTCTCACATACAAAAACACACATTTCTTAAGTAATACAGTATATTCCCATTGCATTCAATTACTTCTATGTTTCTCTTGGAGGATCCAACTCTCAGACCTCTAAAAGAATGTGAATTCTTATAGACAGCCATTCTCATCTCTTTACTTGCAATAAGTCACATTCCATCCATTCTTTTTCTACCAACATGTTTAGTAAATGTTCTATCAATCTACACAATTTATTAACTTTCCATCATTATTTTACCATTTATGTCTATCTTGCAATTGTTCACTCATTTTTCTCTATCAAACACAGCTACCTCTGTTTTCAGTACAGGTAGTCCTAGACTTATAACAGTTCGTTTAGTGACAGTTCACTAGTTACAACAGCACTGAAAAAAGTGACTTATGACCATTTGTCACACTTATGGCTGTTGCAGGTTCCTCATGGTCACATGATTAAAATTTGGATGCTTGGCAACTGACTCATAGTTATGACAGTTGCAGTGTCCTGGGGTCATGTGAACAGCTTTTGATAACTTCTGACAAGCAAAGTCAATGGGGAAGACACACTTAACAATCGTGTTACTAACTTAATAACTGAAGCTAGAAAGGTCATAAAATGGGGCAAAATTCACTTAACAAATGTCTCGCTTAACAACATAAATTTTGGGCTCTATTGTGGTCGTAAGTCAAGGACTACCAGTACATTAATTTTTAGATTTGTTTATGCTGGTTCTTCTACCTTCATTAATAGCAAATTATTCAACTTTTTTGGCAATAAAACATTGACTAAATATAAAACTAAATTCCCAGAACCAACATGGATCTAATGTCATCATAAACATTTTTATACACTTAACCATAATACAGTAAACAAGCAAACCACATCCTAGCATTAGTTCTCCACTGGTCAATGTTGAACCATGTATATTTATTCAATATTTTTTTAAAAAATTACTTGCTTTTATGTGTGTGTGCGTGCGCACGCACATGTGTGGAGAGAGAAAGAGAGTATTTTGTGGCCTTAAGTTCCTTTACCTCATAAAACTTGAGACATTGAAAAGTTTTTCGCATAATAAAGCTGTCATAAATGATAATTTACAGCAAGAAAAACATTCCAAAAGATAGTGGCACACAAAATAGGGATTTTCAAGTTAACATTAGCAGTTTGAATTGAAAAATATACCACAGAGCATGACAAATATAATCACTTACAGTTCTGGCTTTTAAAGGTGCATAAATCTGAAAATCAACAGATGTATGAAAGGAGGGAAGTTAGAATTTTTCATTTCCCCCCCAGTATTTAAATTGTTGTTAAATTTGTTTTGCTATATATTTTTTTCTTTATGCAAAAAAATAAAAATAGTACAACGGAGATCTTAACACTAAGTTATCACTTTAATATTACCTTTATTGTACAATAAATACCGTATTTTTGGAGTATAAGACGCACCTTTTTCCTCCCTAAAAGTGGCTGAAAATTTGGGTGCGTCTTATACTTCGAATGCAGCTTTTTTTTCCAGCCCTAACTAGGTGCTAACAGATCTTCCCAGCTCTTACCTTGCAGGCTTTTTCATTGTTACTCTCTCCAAAGAATGTTTTTCCAGCCCTAAGTCTTTGCAGAATTTTTTTTCATTGCTCTACTTGCTCAGAGTAAATTTTTTTCTAGCCCTAACCAGGTGCTTACTATCTTCCCAGCTCTTACCGGCTTGCAGGCTCTTTCATTGTTATTCTCTCAGAAGTTTTTTTTAAGTCCTAACCAGGAGATAAAATAATGTGCTGAAGCGGCTCCGAATAAGTTTTTTTTTTAGCCCTAACCAGGTGCTAACTATCTTCCCAGCTCTTACCGGCTTGCATGCTCTTTCATTGTTACTCTCTCAGAAGAAGGTTTTTTTAAGTCCTAACCAGGGGATAAAATAATGTGCTGAAGCTGACCAGACTAAGGATGCTAGCCAGATGAATACCTGGTAGGCAGATTGTTTCCCCCTATTTTCCTCCCCAAAAACTAAGGTGCGTCTTACACTCTGGTGCGTCTTATACTCCGAAAAATACGGTACTTGATGCAGTGGTGGGATTTTTTTTTATGTTATATTCTGGATGATGAATTTAAATAATCTTATGCTTTTAATGCTATCATTCTAAATGATAAAAATATTAATATTATTTTTTATTTCCAAACAATAGAGTATCAATAATGTTCAATTAATACTGTATAAATTTCATTGTCTCAGAACAATGCAATGCATTTAGATTTACAAAAACAATATCCAGTGTTTCTTGTCATCCAGAAACACTTCAAAATGGCTAACAGTTGAATAAATTTGGGTTGTCTCTTAGCTGGGGGATATGGGATCTCCACTATAAGTTGATGATACAGTCACCCCTTCAATGTAGAGATAGTGTAGCTGCTTCCTCTTTCTCCAGACCTTCAACAAAATATGCACACTTTTCTGGCAAGGAAGAAGATTCAAACAGCTTTGCAGGAGAAAGAGAGAGAGAAAAAGAATGAGATGCCTGCAAGTGATGCTGTTGGTTCTTTTTAATGGACAAAAAGTAATCCTTTGTCCCTACCAGATATCTGAATTATGAATTTGCCAGCCGTCTATTTGCTGCCCAATATTATAACGATATATAAAAAATATGTGATATAGAGTGTCAAGAATTATGTGTGATGATTTACTCTCAGTTGTATGATGCAAAATAGAACCAGTATGAAGCAATTGCCCATCAATAATTTCTACAAGCATAGGTTTCTCTAATACTCTGTGGGCAATTTAAATTGACATAATGTAGTCTCATCTATGAAATTGGCTGTTGCATCAGAGTCAAAGAGAAGTGTATAATCTATTCCTGAGGGGATGCAAGTATTACAGAGATAATAAAATGTACTTGCCTGCTGCTGGCTGTCTGAGCTTTTAATTGTCTGAAGTCTTCTGCTGAACTTTTGGGAAGGAAGCCTGCAATGTTTCCTGCAGATGACATTCTGAGGTAATTTGGGCACTTGCTTGCCAAATGGCTCCAGTCCCACAAGTGCAGCACATTGTAACTGAGTCTGAGGTTTGTATGTTAACAGTGGAAATATTAGCTACATATTCTGAAAGTCTATAATAGAAACCCAAACCAAGATCTATCTTCTGTTTCTCTGCTCCTATTTGTATATTTCTGGAGAACAGAACAAGCCGGAGTCTGAGAAAGCTATAGGGTAGAAGTAGGCTAAGAGAGGCTATAAAACCTCTTTCTCTTATTATTTCAATTGTGTCTCAACACTTCAAATCACCCATCAATTAACACTTAATGTTGGAACAATTGTTCTAAATTCTCCAGAGTGTCTTTTCCCACCATTTTTATTGAAACTGACCAATTAGGAAAATAATTCCACCCCACATCTCAGGCATATACCTGGAAATCCAATATGTACCCATATACTTCGTGGTTTCCTTTTTTTCAGCTTGCAGTTCTCCCTATTTTCTGTTCCTTTTCTGCCTGCATTATCAAATGCAGTTCTAAATGTTTTAATGAAGTTTTGGTGGTTTATCCACCAATGGATCATTGCCTTTAATGAGGGGCATAATCTATTTGGCCAAATTGTTCTTTCAGCAAAGGCATTCCATATATTGGATTCCATTGGCCAACAAACAATGAAACATTGGATCATGAAAGTCAAAAACTGATTTTGAGGTTCTCCTCTCTACCACAATTTGTTTGATAGATTTCTGCAGCATTATATATAACTACTTGCTGTTGAAGTTGTAACAATATCTTGGGAATTTGTTCTACGGATGGAAGTATCTGCCATATTCATGAAGATCTAAAGTAAAGTTCAGTGCTCTCTGACAAGAAAGTAGTGAGGCTTTATTCCTTTAAAGTAAACCAGTTCAATAAATAGACATCACAAGGTTTCCAAGAATGCTTTATTTTGTAGATATAGTAACAAAATCATATTTATTTATTTATTTATTTATTTATTTATTTATTTATTTATTTATTTATTTATTTATTTATTTATTTATTTATTTATTTATTTATTTATTTATTTATTTATTTATTTATTTAGAAATGAATAAGGTCATTCATATTAAATACATAGCTCTCTATAATTAACAGTCATATTTAACCTATTATCAAAGTTAAAATAATCCAATATAAAAAGACTGAGGCAAATTCACAAACACACACAAACATATTGGACACATAACCAACTACAAAAGCCAATACAAAAACTTATGCAAACAAATAAAGACTGAATGCACAAATTATCATATCAAGAGGAAAACCTCCTGTGCACAAATTCCAACCGAGCATTCTACAAGTTCATAAACAACAAACTCAAAGTGATGAGAACTATCCCACCCCTAAAAGGCCCCAACAATAAAGACTGTAATGATGAAGCCAACAAAGCCAACCTCTTCAACACATTCTTCGGTTCAGTCTTTATAAACAGCAACAACTCATGTCCTATATTCCCTAGTCAAACCACAAACAATTACAATGATCTAATACAAACCGACTTTACAGAAGACAATGTTAGAAAGGCTCTACACAACCTAAAACCATCCCTATCCATAGGACCAGATGGACTTTGTGCTTACTTCTTAAAAAAATTTTCCACCTCCTATCAGAACCTCTAAACATTATTTTTGACATATCTCTCAGAACCAGAACCCTACCCAACCTATGGTCACTAGCCACGGTTATCCCTGTCTTCAAAAAGGAAGACCCCAACCTAGTTGAAAGTTATAGACTAATCTCCTTATGTTGCGCCACCTGCAGAGTCATGGAATCAATCATCAACCAATCCATTACCCTCCACTTAGAGACAAACAACCTACTCTCTCACAAACAATTTGGTTTCAGAAAAAAGTTATCCTGCAATCTACAACTTCTACATTGTAAAAACATATGGACTACAAAACTTGACCAGGGCAAAGCAATAGACGCAATCTACATAGACTTTTGTAAAGCCTTTGACTCCGTAGTATATGACAAACTACTCCTAAAACTAAAATTGTTGGGATGAGAATTATATCTCATAGAGGTGATTTGGATCTTTGCTTGGAATTCAGACAGTTAGAAATAAAGCCGAGATTAAAAGTCTAATAGAAATATTTATTTTGGTATAAAACCAATAAATCCTGAATAATTACATCTTTGCTAAGAAAACGCGACCGTTCAGGTCAGAGTCAAGTCAAAAAGTGATTAATGGTGGTTTAGGAATGTGGACATGCGCACTTCTCATATCACGTGTTCTGCTTATATTGGAATATACCATAATATTAGAATAGGGGTGCATCACCCTGCATAGACATACAACTGACAATATTCACACCGTGACAAAAATCTTATGGCATCTCTGGCCCCCTATACAAATGGATAACTGCATTCCTGTCAAACAGACAACAAGTGGTCAAAATAGGATCAGCTCCAAGGGGAGAGATGAGAGCCTGACAGGAGGGGTAGAGCCCCCCCAGCGCCTTAGGAGCCATCTGGCAGGGCGCGAAGGGAGAGCTCCCCATGCAGCCTGTCTCCAGCTCCGAAGATCCGGAAACCTCTGCCTTTTGCAGAGCTAGATGGAGTGACCAGCCGCTGCTTCAAAAATGGGATTTATAACTACATTTAAACTATAGAAGCAGACAGAGAGAAACAGGCGTGAGATGGGCAAGTACTGAAACCTCTTTTTTTCTTTTTTTTTTCAACTCCTGGGTAAGCTTTCACTTCGGCAAGGGAACAAAGGAAACAGAGTAACAATATGGCGATTGAGAAGTGAAAGTGACTTTCGTTTCCCCAGAGGCTTTTTTTTTTTTTCTTTCTCTCTCTCTTATGGAAACTTTTAACTTGGAAAAATGGTTTTTTCTTTCTCTGTCTCCTAACTCTGGATTAAAGTTATAATAGAAATATTTTCAATAATAAAAGACTATCTGATTTTTAAACTGGAAAGAACTTTAATCAGGCAACTGGCTTTCTTTCTTTTTTGTACTCTTTTGAAACACCAATGGCTTCAAAGTTTGGAAAGACTGTTTTGACTAAAAGAAATGACTATTCATCTGGATATATTTCTAAAATGCAACTTAACACTGAGCTAACACCTCCACAGCTTTTGACACCTGAAAATTTATTAAATAATTTAAAGATTATGAAACATGAACTTACTTTGGAATTTAACCAGAAAATAAGTGAGATAGACCATAAGATGCAGGCTGCTTTGAAGAATATGAATCAACAACTAAGATTTGATGTGTTAGAGGTTTGCAAAGGCTTAGCAACAAATATTGAAGTTTTGGCAGAACGTATTGAAACAAATAAACAAGCTTTGGCAACTTCGGTGAATTACATAGATAAAATTCAAAATGACATTGCAAATTTTGAAAAAGAGGTCTTAATGACTCAGTTCAGATCTATGGAAGTTGCTATAAGGATTAGAGGTTTGAAAGAAGGATTATATGAAAATTTAAAAGGCAGGATGGTTGACATATTGGATCAGGTGTCTGGAATTTCTAAAGCGGAATTGGCTACACAAATCGACAAAACATACAGAATCAACTCGTGGTACGCCAAACAAAAGCATCTACCAAGGGATATTGTCATATATTTTACCACAAGAGCTCTATGGAACAGAATTATACAAGCAACGTTTAACAATAATCTTATGGTGAATGGTCAGGAACTAAAGATTTGGAAAGAAATCCCCTCTAAAATGCTTAAAGCCAGGAAAAGCTATACTTTTTTGATTGATGAATTTAAGAGATTAAATTTACAATATAAATGGGAAGCACCAGTTGGAGTAACAGTGAAATTTTCTGGAAAAAGATACCGGCTCAACACGATAAAAAAAGCTACTGAATTTTATGTCAATGTTCTAAAGGCTGATATATCCAAGATTCCAGAAGAAGGGTGTATGAAAATAAAAGAGGAGGAGGAGGGGAAGCCACCTTCGATGGATCAAAAAGAAATAGACTCAAAAATCCAAAAGGAGTGCCTGAATCAGATAGCTGGGGAAGAGGAGATGGAGGTTTGGGAGCAGACGGGAGACGACTTGACAAATTTGAATTTATTGAACTATTAAAAGATGAACTATCAAGATACAAAACAATGTGATGTTGAAATATATTGGATGGATAGAAACTAATATGATTGTATTTTATCTTTTCCCTATCTAATGATTACTTATGCAATATTTAGTTAAGTTTTATATAATTTTGAGGTTATTTTTAATGTTGATAATATTAGATATATATAGTTTGTTGAAGATTTGTTTATTGTTTATTCTTCTTTTATTTTCTTTTTTTGTTTTTTGAAGTTAGCGAATTAATTTAGAATAATATTATCTTATTAATATCATGATGAAATTTAATATTTGATGATTACTTATGTAACATTTAGTTAAGTTTTATCTTAGAGGTTATTTCTAATGTCAATAATATTAGTTTAAGATTTGTGTATTTTATATTTAGTTATTACTTATGTAACACTTACCTTGTATAAGATAGAGGACTGAAGGGAGGAGGTAGGAGGTTTGTTTGTTTGTAGTGTTAAAGAGTTTTCTCTTTCTTTCTTTCTTTTTTTTTATTCTCTTTCTTTTTTTTCTCTCTCTTTTTTGTATCTTTACTATTGTATACAAATGCGATATATTAGTACTGTATAGTTTGGAGTTGAAGTTTTTTTAAAAATAGTGTTCTTTTTTTCCTTTTTCCTTTTTCTTTTTATTAACAATTTAAACTTATTATTATGCCCTGTATTATCTCTGGGAAGTCCGGGGGGGGGGAGGTGGGGAGGGAAGGGGGTGGGTCTGGGGGGGGGAAATAAAAATGTTTGTACTTTGGATTTAATATTTTGTTACCACTTATGTAAGTTTGTACTAATAAAACTTTTTTGAGAAAATTGTAAAGAAAACGCGACCGTTCAGGTCAGAGTCAAGTCAAAAAGTGATTAATGGTGGTTTAGGAATGTGGACATGCGCACTTCTCATATCACGTGTTCTGCTTATATTGGAATATACCATAATATTAGAATAGGGGTGCATCACCCTGCATAGACATACAACTGACAATATTTACACCGTGACAAAAATCTTATGGCATCTCTGGCCCCCTATACAAATGGATAACTGCATTCCTGTCAAACAGACAACAAGTGGTCAAAATAGGATCAGCTCCATTAAACCCTGTACCTGTTAATAGCGGTGTTCCCCAAGGAAGCGTTTTAGGACCTACTCTCTTCATTCTTTACATAAATGACATTTGTGATATTATACAAAGCAACTGCGTCCTCTTCTCAGATGATGTAAAACTATTCAACACCACAGACAATACTACAACCCTTCAAAAAAGACCTTGACAATATATCTGAATGGTCAAACAAGTGGCAACTACCAATCTCAATCAACAAATGCTCAGTTTTACACATTGGCAAAAATAATCAAAACACAAAATACAAACTTGATGATCATGACCTTGATGATGATCCTCACTCAGTAAAGGACCTTGGAGATCTCTAATGATCTAAGTGCCAGAGCCCACTGCAACAACATAGCTAAGAAGGCATTAAGAGTGGTTAACCTAATCTTGCGTAGCTTCTTCTCTGGTAACATTGTACTTTTAACCAGAGCATACAAAACATTTGCTAGACCAATTCTTGAATACAGCTCATCTGTCTGGAACCCACACTACATATCAGACATTAACACAATTGAGAATGTCCAGAGATACTTCACAAGAAGAGTATTACATTCCTCTGTTCACAACAGAATACCTTACGAAACCAGACTTGAAATTTTGGGACTTGAAAATTTAGAACTACGCCGCCTTCGATCTGACCTAAGTGTAGCTCAAAAAATTATCTGCCACAATGTCCTACCTGTTAATGACTACTTCAGCTTCAACCGCAATAATACACGAGCTCACAATAGATACAAACTTAATGTAAAGTGCTCCAAACTTGATTGCAAAAAATTCAACTTCAACAACAGAGTGGTTAATGCCTGGAACACTTTACCTGACTCAGTAGTTTCTTCCCCAAACCCCAAAAACTTCAACCTCTTATTATCTACCATCGACCTCACTCCATTCCTAAGAGGTCGGTAAGGGGCATGCATAAGCGCACAATCGTGCCTACCGTTCCTTTCCTAATGTACCCATATATTCATACCTCTTTTACTCTTATTCATGCTTGTACTATTACATATATATTCAATCATGTTTTACTGTTTATACTTTGCTTATAATCATATATGCTTGACAAATAAACAAATATAAATACAAATAGTATACATGGTGGCATCTAGTAAGATATAAAATAGGGTAACGTTAATATATTGACAGAAACACTTTTCAATTATGAAAGAAATTTTATTCTCATAATCATAACTAAAAATTGCACCACACTGCTAGGTTTAGCCATGTGTCCATAAATGTTTGCATTTCTTCATATTTATTACATATAATTGTAAACTGTTCTGATATGTTCTACAATGAAAAATACATACGTTCTGTAAATAAATAAATGCTTATTCATTTAAAATAGTGTATGCTCCCCTGCAATACAGGATTTTCCCAAGGCTGTTCATATAGCATACAGCAAATGATGACAAATGAGTTGCATTTCCACCCTTGTGGCCTTTGTGGCCCTCTTTTGTTAGAGACACAGGTCAAGGGAAAGACTATATCTTTTGCAATTAGAAAATGAAATATTTGACTATAGACTGCTATAGTTCTGCTAAGAAATGCAATACAGTTTTGCTGAACAATTCTTTAAGCAAAAGCATAAAACCATGACTGCTCAAGAAGGGAAATTTGCAACATTTAAGTACTTCAAACCCATTTCCTAAATCCCGAATATCTGAAGCCTTACAAAGCTGAGAATGTTATTTGTGTAATTGAACTTGCTGCCACAGGAGATTGAGTCAAATTCTGACTACTGAAGCAACATTATATAGAAATCTAATGTCCTTCAGCAGATAAGCTGATTGAAAGGCCTTCAATAACTGTTTATAAAAATACATAGCCTATCACTATCAGCAAGGCTGCTGCGGCTTGAAGAATAGACAAAATGAGAAATGGGTAGTCTTTCTTTGAACAAGGACCAAGGCCTGGCTTATGCTGCTTGTTAACAGCTGAACATAAGAATGTGAGTGCCAGGAAGGTAAGTGATAAGATCTCATCACTGATCTGGGGATGAGCAAAGAGAGTGGATTGATCCAAAAGGGGGGGGGGGGTAAACAAATAAAAATTAACAGCCCTGGGTTAAATTTAAATAAAACTTACACAAATGCAAAGCAGATATTATCTCATTAAGCATTGGTCCCACTCAACAATAACAGCTGCTTTGAATTTGACATTTCTGTCTGCATACATTGAAAGTGTAAAGTACAGGGAACTCTAATAAGCAACCTTCAGCCAGATGAAATGTAATCTTTACACCAGCATATCCCAACCTTTGGGGCACCAGGAACCGGTACCATTGGAGAGAAGTTTTTCCGCAGACTGGAAGGGCAATGGTTTCGCGTGCCTGCATCCTTCAGATGGGCTTCGCTTGTTTACGTGGCCCAGTTTCTGGCATGTCCCAGTCCGGTCCCAGTCCATGGACTAGAAGCTGGGGACCCCTGCTTTACACAATCCAGTTCACCTTATAGTAAAATCCATTGAATCTGATGAAACTTATTTCTGGGCAATATTATTTTCTAATTAGAAATGCAAATTGTCTTTCAAAGAAGTATTACATTTGAATTTTAAATACATTTTATTGCTTTAAAATAATGGAAAAAAGGATGCAAAACCCAAAAATGTATAACATATATAAAATATAAATCAGATAACAAGTATTTAAAAAAATAAGTGAACAAATACAACAGAAAAAACAACATATAAAGTATAACACATCATTAAGCAATTACTTCTATAATACATACATTTTGCAATACACACACATTTCTAATACAATTATATAACTATACAACCTATTGTATTTTGTATAAATGTGTTTATTAACCTACTGTATTTTGTATAAATGAATTCCATATTTCATTATATTTATCCATACAAAATCTATGTCTATAGGTAATCAAATCTTCAAATGATTAGGTTAATAGGGCCATACATTTATCTTTCCAATGTTGGAATATCAGTCTTTTGGCCATAGTAAGGACACACAGAATCCATTTACTTGTATCAAGTTCCATTTACTGGGTATGTAATTCAAAAGAACATTATCTTTTGAAACAGCTTTTTTCTCACAGTCACATTTAAATAATCCACTACTTTCTCCCAAAACATAATAAGTACAGAACATTGAAAAACCCATTTTAAGGAAACATTGTCTTCTTATATCTCCAACAAAATGGTGTCCTGAACAATCCTCTTCTATATAGGCATAATGGAGTCCACTGATTATAAATATTTTTCATTGTATAAATCATAATGTAAGGTCCATTGACACTCTTGATATAGAAGTTAAGAGTTTCATATGTATTGCAAACAGTTACAATTCTATATATAATTATGTAATGCAAACATTATGCAAATATGGATGTATTTGTATACATGTTATTAATGAAAGGAGAATTTTTGTAGCTCAGGGTTGACATAAGGGGTCGTTGGTGTTTTTGAGCTTGCTTGTTTTCTTACAAACATTTCATTATCCAAACTAGGTAACATCATCAGTCCTAGTAAGGAGTGTTGTTTGCTGTCAGTTTATATTTTAGTGGCTTGCCTGTAAGTGTGGTGACCTGGGGCATGGCACAGAGGCAACACAGGCAGCTGGCAGTTCAAACTGCCCCTTTATTGCTCCAAATTTTCCCAAACACTCCCACATTTCTGGCAAATCCCAGAGCAAAGTGATGACACACACACACACCTCCAGCAGCCTCTGGATGCAAGTAGTCCAACCAATGCAGTGAGCACAATGGCTGCAAAGCAAGAAATCCAGCAGGGCAAGTCAATGAGTTTAGGAAGCAAAAGAGCAAGGCAATTAATCCAGGAAGCTTGGTAGAAAGCAGGAAATCCAGGAAACTTTAAACATTGACAATGGCACTCAACACTCCAGGAATTCAGTGTTTGTTCCTGACAAATGCCCCTCCTCACAGCATTTCCTTAAGTCTCAGACCCCAGGTGTGCCTTGTGAAGAGGGGCGGGGCACTCTCCATCTGAGTAGTCAGGTCAGTCGGTGCTGTTCTTGCCTTCTCTCCACTCTCCATGCTCGAGGATCAGGAGGGGGTGGTCCTTGCTCATTGCCTGAGCTCTGTCTCTCATGTTCACTGCTTAGCCTTTCTTGGTTATCCTGCCTCCATTCCTCCTTGCGTACAAGCAATCCCAATCCTGAAAGGCTCTGGCCAGACTCAGCCTGCTCCTCCCCATATTCCTCCAAAGCCAACGAAGCTTCCCCCTTGATCTCCATCAGCTCCAGTTCCGGTTCATCTTCCTCCACAGATTCAGGCTCCAATGGAGGCATGACAGTCAGTGTTGGTGGGGGAGGTCTTAGAGATTCTTTGATAGTGCTGTTTGCTGTTGGCTTCTTTGGCAGTTTCTTGATTGAGGTATTGTTTACCCAGCAACACTGACAGGCAAGCCACTAGAATATAAACTGACAATAAATAGCACTCCTTACTAGCACAGATGATATTACCTAGTTTGGGTAATGAAATGTCTGCAAGAAAACAAGCAAGCTCAGAGAGCACCAAGGACTCTTCATGTGTGTGTGTGTGTGTGTGTGTGTGTGTGTGTGTGTGTGTGTGTGTGTATACATATACATATACATATACATATACATATACATATACATATACATATACATATACATATACATATACATATACATATACATACACACACACACACACACACACACACACACACACACACACACATACACACACACACACACACTATGGGGAGCAGTATGCTCCCTCCCATATATGGGTATACCAGGGTAATTTGACAGGAAAAACATTTAACCCTTCCCTGGTACAAGCTGATGTAGGAGGAGAGCCTGTGGCTTGGAGGTTAAAGCTACTGCCTTACAGGCTGCCCAGGTTCAAATCCCAGTAAGGGTATAGCTAGCTGATGAGAGCTAAATAGCTTGAAATAGATCTATACTAGTCTCCCTTTATTTTCATTATCAGCAAAAATGTGTTACACATAGAGAAAATAGTTTATCGTCTATAGCAACTGCCTGGATGGCCCCTGGAGGGGCCGAAAGGCAAAAAAGAAGCAGTATGCTCCCTCCTATATTTGGGTATACCAGGGTAATTCGACAGGAAAAAACATTTAACCCTTCCCTGGTACAAGCTGATGTAGGAGGAGAGTCTGTGGCTTGGAGGTTAAAGCTACTGCCTTACAGGCAGGCTGCCCAGGTTCGAATCCCAGTAAGGATATGGCTAGCTGATGAGAACTAATATATATATATAAATTTCTAATACAGTTATACAAATATCAACTTTAAGTGTTACTTTTGAATTGCTGAAATGAAGCAACAATCCTATCAAGAAAAAGAATCCAGTTTGTGCTTAATTGTACTCTTCATTGGGTACATTCTAATTTCTAAACAGGAATACTTAAAAGCTGTATTTCCATATCATTTATTTGCCAGAGCAAGAAGTCAATTATTCAGACAGCCTGGCAGATGCCATTACTCCTGCTTAGATGATATTTCAGTTTTACAGAAGAGACGTCTGTTCTTCTTTGCTCACATGTTCAGGTGATACATTCATGCATAGATCTGAACTTAATTGCAGAAAAGAACAGAACTTCCCTTCCATAAAATTGTAGTGTGATTTGAACCAGTGGGAAAAGTAAAGTTATCACTAAACCAACAGAGCAATCTCAAAAGATAAACTCTAACAGAATTTTCAGTTTCTCATCTTTAGCAGCTTAATTCTACTATGGTTCAGTTCTTGACAAAACAAATATCCAAGATTTCCCATCATCTCTACTTCAGGTTTCCTGCCTTGCTTTACAAAGCTGGAGGATAGAATATTATTGAAACAAGCTAGCAAATTTAGGAGGAAGGAACTATTTAGACTTTCTTTTTTAGATAAAGTAGTACACATCTACTATTGGGGCAGTGCAATGGCTCAGTGGTTAAGACACTGGGCTTGTCAGTTGGAAGGCCAACACTGGACTTGATCACCTCTTTGAACTTGAATGTTCAAGACCTGAGTGTCATGCAATTTGTCCTTGCCCTAGCTCCTGCAAACATAGCAGTTCAAAAGCATGCAAATATGAATACCACTTTGACGGGAAGGTAACAGTGCTCCATGATGTTATGCTGGCCACATGACCGCGGAAATGGAGATGAGAACTGCCTAGTGGAGTACAATCTGCAGAGACTCTATAGTACCAATCTAAAGACAGTCCTGAAAATGGCCTGTCTTATAACTATTTTCAGGAGACAGATAAGGTTGCATGACTATAGATCAGAACTTTGGGTGAAGTTTTTAGTAAAGAATAAAAACTGTAATTCAGTGAGAACAATGAAGACTTTACTCTTGAAATATTTAATTACTTGGCTGAACTGTGAATTTCTCAAGTTTATATATTAAACCTATATGAGTCATCCCACATTCAATTAAAAAAATAAGATTTTAAGAGTATATAATTCAAGTATTTCATCTGAGGTCAAATTGATTTCCTTCATGAAGGTTTCATAAGAAAGAATCTGCATCAGCGGTGGATTGCTCCCGGTTCGAACCAGTTCTTAGAACCGGTAGTGGCAGCGGCAGTGGCAGGAGGCTCCACCCACCCGCTCGGGACACTTCTGTGCATGTGCAGAAGCATTGCACACACGAGCGTGAGCGAGCACAAACTGGTGGCAAACTAATTCAGAATCCACTACTGATCTGCATCTGTTTCATTTGGGGTGGGGGACAGAATGAGATAGAACCAAACCCCAAAAACTTTAACTTCCCCAAATCCCAAAAACTTTAACCTTAGACTGTCTACAGTTGACCTCACCCCATGTCTAAGAGGTCTGTAAGGGGCATGCATAAGTGCACCATCGTGCCTACCATCCCTGTCCTTCTGTCCTATTGGCTAATTTTTACCTATACATACTTTGCTTTTGTTTATGTTTATATCCTACCTGTTATCTTGTACACGTGTTGATTAAATAAATAAATAAATAAATAAATAAATAAATAAATAAATAAATAAATAAATAAATAAATAAATAAATAAATAAATAAATAAATAAATAAATAAATAAATAAATAAATAAAACAGGGACTCAGTCCCAAAACCAGGGGTGAAATCCAGCAGGTTCTGACAGGTTCTGAAGAACTGGTAGTGGAAATTTTGAGTAGTTCGGAAAACAGGCAAACACCACCTCTGGCTGGCCCCAGAGTGGGGTGGGAATGGAGATTTTGAAATATCCTTCCCCAGGAGTGGGGAGGGAATGGGGATTTTGCAGTATCCTTCCCTTGGAGTGGGGTGGGAAGGGAGATTTTGCAGTATCCTTCCCCCATGCCATGCCCACCAAGCCACGCCCACCAAGCCACATCACGCCCACAAAGCCACATCCACAGAACCGGTAGTAAAAAAAAATTGTATTTCACCACTGCGCTAAACAATATTATACTTGTCATTCTAAAAAAGCTCAAGTTGTCACTCATATCACTTAACTGTCCCAGCATTTTCTATATTGGAAGTGAAATTACAATATTGTATATTGTTTGTACAACCCAAGAAGCAACAGAGAATCCATCTAATTTACAAAGCACTTCAAAATATTATTAAGGGCTTTGAAGCCATCTGATCCATCCACCCCTTTGAAGCAGGTCCCTATTTCAATTCATAAATTTGCTTCAAAAGAGTGATTTGATCAAGGCTTTGTTGAACCAAAACACTTCTTCAAAACTTTGTGCAGCTTTATCTGAGAATTTATCATTACAGCCCTTTTGTATTTTCCTGCACAACAAGATTCAGTTTTCAAGCCAGGAAGGCTGTTTACAAGATCTTGCACAACATTCCTTGATGTTAATCCTTTGTTGTCATTGTAGCTCTCTTAATACAATGAGACCATCTAATCCCTCCCCATTTTGTGAGTATTGTGTTCTTATGAGATCTTGGGGAGAAAGTTGTACTGTCTCCCATAGCTAAAATCTTATCTTGTTTACCAGGTATATTGCTTTCAGTGTGATAGTTGATTTTTTTTAAAGTTTTCTTCCCAGAGGAAATATACCTTTATTGCCAGGGCCACGTATAAACCTTATTAGAAAGAAGCAAATTCTCAGAAGGTAACAAATTCTGTTTGTCAGATGATCTGCTAGCAAGAGTGCTGTATAATCTGTATAAGGTGAGCTAAAACGCACTTGTTCATTACTAGTATTTTCACAGCCCTATAAATATTGTGTTCCTACAAAACGAATTACTGTATATAGTCTTTGTGTGTAAAAACTGTCCATTATAGGGAGGATAATATATCATTATGATATATAATAATGAAAATATGTGTTTATTATTAATTGCTTTAAGTTTGTTAATACTTTTCCTCAATTTTATCTGTAGGTGTTCTTTAATTGTGAAGGCACTTGCCAGATGTGTCTAGACTAGAATTACTATGTTTGAACCCCTAAATAAGAGTGATATGTTGTTTGTGTTCCAGCTAATGGAAGCAATTTTCCTTTGATCCCTGTCACCTACTTTCTGAATAAATATTTATGGTGTAGTTTTGGTTGCCTTTCTATGTGTCATTTCTATGGCTAGTTCTGCTTTGGCAGCTATTTTGTATAGTCCTTGCCATTTAGCTTGTAATTCACATTTACGTAGTAACAATACATTTTTTTCCTACCTGTAAACCTTTGCGTTTGTGAAGGGATGTTTGTAACTTTGATCTCTGCTTCCTTTATGGGATACTTCCTCTCCCACCACATCTTCTGTCAAAGGATGTTTTCGGACAGGAATGAAGTCATTCATACATGCATGCTAACAAGTGAAATACAACAATATTATTATACAAGTTTAGAGTAAACCATATGTACAGTCACTGCAGTAACTAAGGTTTGCATATATAGTTACCAAGCATCTATATAATTATCCATTAACAGAATTCTATCAAAAAGCATTCTAACAGGATTTTAATTAAAAGATTCAAATCTCTGGTACTGTACTTTCTTTAATAATTCAAAACATTTAGCTGCTCCCTTCCTCTCTCCTCCCACAATTACTTACTGTATCTATAGCACAACTTTAGGAGTCCTACCAGATGTTCCTGTTGGCATGACCATTAATGTACCAGGGTTTATTATTACGTCTCCTTCTTAACACACTCTTGTCTAATTTTCCAGTACCTGCACCATCTGATTTTATTTTTCCATAGTATACAATCTGGACTGTGTTCTCCTTTTTACTACTTTTTGTCTATTTCTTTTTTATCTTCAGATGCCTCAAGCTTCCTTTGCTTGGTTCCTGGCTCATTCAGCCACTTTCTCCTCTGCTTAATGTCATGTTCAATCACCTCTCACTGCAGCAGTATTTCCTGCCAAGCCTAGAAGATCCTCCCCCTTCATTTTTGGCTACCTGCTCTGCTTTCTCTTTACATTTTATTCCTATGAAGCCTCCAAACCAAACAGGCAATTCTAAAGAGTTTAGATGTTCTAAGTTGTTTCTTCATTTGCAACTTCCCATATGTGCCTAAGTTGTGCATCTCACTGTCAGACTAACAAGGAGAAAAACCTTGGCTTTTGCACTTCAGAATTTCTTTGTTGCAGAGCAATTTATCCTTCCACAGTGAAAATCTAATCTAATTATTTAAACTGAGTCAATAATATTTTCAGAACCCTCTACTTATATAAAAACTCTTATGCACCATTTGTTGCTTAATATCATAAAGAACACTACAGATCAGTCAAGTGTGAAGTATTAATTTAGTTTTATAAGAAAAGTAAGATAGTTAAGTGACTGTTCTAAAGTTTTGATAAGAAGCAATCCAAGACCAAACCAAATGTAAAAATGCTAAGGAATTCCTAGAAATTTATCATTCAGACAAATCAGCCACTAAAAGACACATAGAGATAAATCACATTTACAAACCATTAGAAAGAGACAGTAAAAAGGCAAAGAAAAAAACAAAAAGACAAGAACACATCCTGTCCAGCAGCCTAATCCAGATAATCAAGGATTAACACTAGACAAATAAGCAGAAAACAATATCCTAAGCAAGGAATTGCCAAGGAGAAAACCACACTTCTACCAACACTGGTAGGAGAAGATTCAATATATAAACAAGGAGTAAACCTCACACTCACCAGCACTGATGATATCCAGGTAGTGAAATGCCTGTAAGCAAACCATCAAGCTTAGAGAACACCAAGGAGATCAAGAAGTACTCATAACTTTGAGAACATGAGCAAGATGTTTGAGCATGTAGCATATATGGATTATGTATATATTTATTTGAACTGCAGTTTTCTCTAGAACAGTACATATTCAAATTGTAATATATGGCTTTAGTCTATGATTAAGATATTGTTCTTATCTTTACAAGAATTGAACAGAGAAGAGATAATTGTGAAGCCGTTATTATGGCAATTTCTCTAAGTACAATCAAGATGTTAGTAATACCTGATGTTACTATGTTTTGGTCTCATTGCAGTTAATTGACCTTCATTTTTAGACTAAATGGTTACACTATTTATTAAAACAATATTCACTCAATAACTATCTTTTATGCATATTTTATGTATTAGTAATCTATCTGATACATTTCCAGGTAATGATTGGATAAATCAGGTTGTATTACAAGTGCTCAGAATTATGTTAAAAATAAAGGTAACCTATAGTATATATGAGTGATCTGAAGTAAATTTTATGTCACTGAGGCTTTTAATGATTCCTAGTTTTTATAAGAATTTGTACTGGTTCTCTTTGTAAAAAAAGTATATCGAAGCAAAAGTTATATAAACATATATGCACTATTGGAAGAACTTAAGTGCAAATAACAAGAATGACTTAGCATATCAGATTAATTGACATGGAAGTAAAGCTAAATATTATTTCTCTGTCTGGATGAATAGGTTGCTCCTAGTAGTGAACTCCTGACCTGTGAATGGAATACTCTCACAATTTTGTTTTATATTACTCAAAGTAGAAACATAGGATTCATGCAAATATGAAAGATGGACTAGATTTTAATTGGAGAAGGTTTTTTATGAAATCCATACCCCTGGTAGGATAGGGCTTGTAGTACTTATGTCCTCAAGTTTGTTTAGAAAATTATTTTGTCTTGATCTGAGAGATTGGCAAATGTATACATGCAACAAAATGAATATTGCTTTGACTTCAGATTGTATCAGTCCCATTTGGAAAGTTTTATCACTACATTTTTAAGGAATTGTATTCCATCAAATGGAATTTAGAACGTTCTGACTGTTCTGCTAGATGGATCAATACATTTCAAAATAAAGCATTTTGTTCTGTCCTGAAACACTGAAAATGACCACTCTGTGCTAGAAATATTTAACCTTGGAAAATGTTTTTCATACCTCTAAGGTTGGATTTATATTCTGATTCACCTATGATCTTGGACATCTTTTTTTGGCTCTGAGCCTACTTTATCTCATATCATTGTACTGAACACATTTCATCAACATGGCACTGAAGTGGAGAAATAAAAGAGAGAATACAGCACAACTTAACAAAGAAACAACATATTTCTATGTCCAGCTAGCTAAAATGATTAGCAAATTAGGGAGAATAAGAATGCTTGAATACAATGCTTCAATAAATTATTTTATAGACAGTGAAATGTAAAATTCAAAACTATATGAAATATTCCTACATATATTTTAAATCATATATGGTAAATATATGAAATTAACATATGAAAAAGATCAACATTAATAGACTTGATTGTATTAGTCACACGGCTGGTGAAATATAGAAAGTCACCCTCAAGAAGAAAATTAGTCTTTGATCTTCTAGAAGATGCATTTCATATTCAGAGGTCATAGTATTTCAACCAAGAAGCAAGGGTTGTGATATTTCATTCTCGAGACTGTAATGGTTCTGCCTCATTTAAAATCTTTTCAATATAACCCCATGCTCTTTCTCACCTAACTAATACATATATTTCCATAGTTAAATATTTGAAAAGAACTCAAAATCTTCTAAAAATGTAATGCAACAAAAGATGAATGAAAATTGAATTGTTTCAAAAACTGGAAAATTTTAAAAGAATGTATATGTAGAGAATATATTGTAAATATGATATATTTAAAAGAAGTTAATTAGACATATCTAAATCAATATTATATCATATTCATAGATTTCCTTCCAAGAACATAGCCGGAATGTTTTAGTAGCTCTTCATAAATGTCATAACCCGATGACAGAATATTTCAGTTATTCTGTCCTTTATTTTTGGGGTGTTCCTATTTAACTTGTCCATCGGAATTCCAATTACTCCTTACTCTGTGATGCTTAGTCAGGTATGAAAGTTTTCTTTCTGGGATCAATTAGACATGCAACTCAATGCCCATTGACAGTTCAATAACTGTCAGATTGCATTGACAGTTGTAAGTGAACCAACAACAATCTCAGCACGGATTTGAATTAGCAAGTAAAGAAATGAGAAGCTTCGCATAACTAGCCTTGGAAATCTTTGAAACAAAAATGCTATTAAGAACAGTCAATGATTCTGGCATATATATATATATGATGAGGAATGTTGCCTAATTGGGCTAGGTTATCATATTCAGCCAAATCCAAGAAACAGAGCATCCTCTAGATAATAATAAACAATTCCTTATGGTCCATATGAATAATAAAGGACTTACTCAAGGATTGACAAGTTTATTAAAGTGGATAAATGAGAAAGTGAGAATTAATTCTGTTTCTGCAGGTACATTCTGATAACACAAAGCCATGTTGTGAAAACAAACACGCATGAAAAAAAAATCTAAAGTATATTATATAAAGGATTGCATGTGCATGTGTGTGTGTGTGTGTGTGTATGTATATGTATATGTATATGTATATGTATATGTATATGTATATGTATATGTATATGTATTATTTACTTAGAACCAAGGCAAGTAGTTAAATGTACACAACAGCACTCTGCATGTAAATGTGGCTAGGCATCTCAGATTTTCCTTGGGGAGTTAAAAAATGAATCACATTTTAAGCAAAATGATGTGAGTCACCGTACTATAATCCATCACAGCATGAAATGGGCTTAATTAGTATCTGTCTTAAAATGTTTGTCAGGTCAAAATTAGCATACAAAAGGGCACATATTGACAAAAGCTTCATACAAAATGCATGGGAAGCTGGGGAAAGGTAAACACAAAATATTATGTCAAGAAAGTTGTACCTGCTTATAAAATGCATGTGGTCTGGTTTTGAATTTGAAAATGCTTACATCCAATAAAAGCTGATACATGCTTCCCCCCCCCCCCCCATTATTTCTAAAGACCTACTATCTGACTGGAACTATGTATGGCATTCATATCAGCCATATAAAAAAGGCTAAAGACAATTCAGATCTCAACATAACAATCAAGAAAAAAATTGAAAAAAGTGGAGATCTTTTTTTGGCAAGTTGCTAAGAAAACACTATTGTTTCTGCCTAAATATGAGAGAGAGAGATTTATATAAGTTTTATAAATAAAAAGTTCTCTCACCTACATGGAATAATAGATAGATGAAACAAACAAACATGAAGCCCACAATTAAGTTAAATTTGAACTAATGATAATTAAAAATCAAACTAGAATAAAATGTAGCTCACAAACTGCAGTTCAATTACAATCAAACATAAGAAGAAAAAGATATTCCAGACAATTGGGAAATGACGTTGAGAAGACCCAATTCAGACTTCCAAAACACATCTTATTGGCTAGAATGGGCAACATCTACTCAAAGGAGACACTGCCGTGGATAACCAGGACTTTTGCTCTACAGGTTTTTATGAGTTTTAAAGGGAGCTATAAGAGAGCAGCTTGAGTTCTCCCTGGAAACAAATTAGCAACTAACACAATACCTGCAGCACAGAGTTTACTCAACTGAATCATCACCATGCTAGTTGTTGCATGTTATACCAACTTAAGCTGCTAAGTAATTCTTAAGAGCAGTCATCTAAACTTAAAGTGATGAGAAATTGAGTGACTATCACAAGATGGTATTTCTCACTCTGTCAGGTCTTTTCATTTAGATTTAAGTCAATAGACTAAAATATTGCAAATTCAGATACTTTCAACTGAAACTTGACAGATTGCATCCATCAGTCCCATTTTTATTATATTTCAATTTTGTAAAGTTACCCCCTAAAGTATTATATTAAACAATATATTACTTATTACTGGTATATGTTAGAGAGTCCTAATTCTGCTATCATTTTACTTGTTTGTTTGTTTGTTTGTTTGTTTGTTTGTTTATTAAATTTGTTTGCCCATCTCGAATCTGGCCGGCTTACAACAGCAAAATTAAACTCTCTCTCTCTCTCTCTCTCTCTCTCTCTCTCTCTCTCTCTCTCTCTCTCTCTCTCTCTCTCTCTCTCTCTCTCTCTCTCTCTCTCTCTCTCTGTGTGTGTGTGTGTGTGTGTTTACACATGTATAGGTAGATAGATAGATAGACAGACAGATAGATTAATTATAGTATATATAAATATATAAAATCACAATAAATGCAATAAAATAGAGGCTATAACTAAAAGATGGGATGGAAGAGAGGAATTTATGCATGTCATATTGAAGCCTAATATTCTCCATTAGTTTAAAAAATTAACTTAAAATAATATATCTTGATGTTCCATTGAACTATATGAGCAAAGGAATGGCATACATATTTTCAATAAATATTTTAGTTGCACTACCTGGTTTTATGCATATTTATATAAAAGTTGTTCCTTATAAGGTCTGTTGTATTTGGTCCAAAAGCTATAAAAATAGAACCTAAAGGCTATTTAAGTTGGAAGTTATAAAGTAAAGGAGAACAATTGTAATTCATTGGAAAAAGTCTATATGCTTTATTTGAAGAAGGATTGTGTGAACCTGAGTTTAGCTCTTGAAATCTTCGAGCATAATTTTAAAAAAAACACAGGAAAAGAGAGAGACAGAAACAGAGAAACTGCCATTCTGTATAGGCAATATTAATATTAAGACAAATTAATGCTTTTACTTTGCATAAACCTGCTGCTTCCGCATAAATCTTACTACACTTACTATGCCTTGTCATTGTCCTTGTATGTGTGTGTGTGTGAGCATATTCCTGGGAAAGACAAATGAAGAATACTGGGAGTTTATGCAAAGAGTATAGAAAGCCAGTTTGGTCTAGACCGGGCTAGAAAAGGTGAGATCATGAATTTAAGTATAGCCTTAGGAATGAAAGCCAACTGGCTGACTTTGGGTCACTCACTTTCTCTCAGCCAAACCCACCTCACAGGGTTGTTGTTGCGTAGAAAATAGGAGGAGGAAGGTGTGTTAGATATGTTTGCCACCTTGAATTATTTGTAAAATATTTTCAAATATTCAGTCAGCAAGGTCACTCAAGGCATGAAGATCATCCCAGCTCCTTAGATAAAGCAAGCAGAAACCAATGTCAAGTTATACCTATATAGGAAGATGGTGGAGGCAGATAATCACTTCAGAAACAATGACAAAGATATTATTTTATAGTATGTTGGAGAAGGCATGGTCAACCATTCTTATATTTTACTAAGAAAACCTTGTGGATAGAAAAATGAAATGATGGACAATTTTTGCCTGGATGCAACATGATTAAGGAGAAGTTGGCAATGGAATGAGACAAGACTGTATACACTCTTATTATTTCTTCAAACTACATGCTGAATATATATATTGAGAGAAACTGGATTGGAGGAAAATCAGTTCTATTTTTAAATTGGAGGAAGATATAATAATAGCCTGTGCTATACAGATGACACTACTTTCACAGTTGAAACTTAAAATAATCTGCAAGCAATAGTAATGAAAGTAAAGGAACACAGTGGGAAAAATAAGATTAATTAAGAAAGGCCAGATGAATGACAACAGGTATAGGAACCTGACTTGGAATTGACAAATAAAGAATATATATCTTTTACCTTTTAGGATTTACTATCATCAGTAAACAAACTAGCATTCAGAAAATATGCCGCACCTAAACCTTGGTAGGATAGCAAGGCTTGGAAAAGATATTCAGATGCCATGATGTATCTGTACATACAAAGATCATAATGGTGTAGTCAATGGTTTCCCTTATAACATTTCATACAGAAGTCAAAAACAAAACAAAACTGGACTTTCAAGATGCAGAAGAAAAATAATATTGATACTTTTAAACTGTGATGTTGGAGAAAACTAATAAAAGAAGTTCTTACTTGAGAAATAAATGACAGGTTCAGATTATCATGTTATCTTATTTTGGAAATATTATTAGAACATGAATTCCCTTGAGGAATTCATAATACTAAGAAAAGGGGAAGAAATGAGAAGAAAAGGTTGGACCCCATTATAACAATGATGGGTAAACTGCTAGAAGACTGAAGGGCTAAACTGGAAACAGGTTCACCTATGTAGTTGCTAAACACTGACACCAATCCGATGCCACAAAATCAAAACAACAGCTTTGTGTTCAATGAACCAGATTTTGAATCTAAGAAAATTATTCTTTAAAAAACAAAACAAAACCTTGTACTGAATTAATCAATTCAGTTAATTGTTATTTTTTCCAATGCAAATAGCATCTTCAGAAAGGGGATTTTCCTCAGAAATTGAATGGAAAGGGGAGAGGTTAAAATCTTCCACATCTACCATCATCCTAAAATCATCATCTCTCTTCTTTATCTGATTTTATTGAAATTTGGGGGGGGGGGAGAATGATGTTAAGTACAAGGGAGATATATGGTTTGGCCCTCGGTAACAATCCCATTATTATCAAGCACCAAAGGTATTAGACATCAACTATTCCAAGTTTAACTAGTGAGCAAATAACTTTACCTATAAAAGTGACAATTATGTATAAAATATTTAATGTATTAGTTATAACAACAATAAAAAGCAAGCATTTAATGAGTGTCTGCTCCCTTGCATCAGTTGGTAATCTGCTTATAGTACCAGACATTATTCAGCTCAGAGAACTAATTTAGCAGAGCAATTTCTTTCAACAATAAAACTTAAGTGAAGTTGCAAAGATACTGTCACAGTCCTGACAGATTTCAGTGAGCATATATATATATAAACAAATAAGGGCAGCCCAAAGGCAAAAACTTTTGACAGTAACATCTGAAAGTAATAGAGAGGGAAAAATGTTTAAATAACTTAAAAGACTTATAAACAAATTAGAAAAGACATGTAAGCTGTCACATGATCATCCATTTATTGGCATAATGAACATAATTTGATATTTGGCAATCTGCTTTTTAAAAATCGCTCCACAATGTTTTAATTTTCCAAACATAATTTGGAAGGAAAGAAATATGCTTACTAAAGAAGAAAACTGTAACTCTTCCTAAACCAACATGTCTCTGATTATTTTGATTTGATCCATATATAGTATATCAATCTTATATATTCTATTTGTCTCTCTGTTATGTGACATAACAGAAGGTATAACCAACCTCATAGCTTCACAGGCAACTGGATGTTGAGCCATATTCTGTACTTACTTTAATCAAAAGACCTTAATGAGAATCAAAACACAGAATTAAAAAAAATACATGTTTGGTTCTGAATATAGTTTTTTTTTCGTAAATTTGGAAATCCAACAATTTAAATTACCAGTGCTAGTAAGCTTCAGATACAAACTCACCTAAGTTCCCAATTTTGTTACCAATCTATTCATGCTAAATGTTCATGATTTCATGATATCTATGAAGTCCTTACAGATATGAAATATTACTATAGCCAGTTCAGATACTATCTACTATCAAATAACATTACATCAACCATCAAGCACTGTAAAATACTATTTTACTAATCTTTTCAAGGTCATTGGAAGCTTATTGCAAGCTAACCACAAATCAGAAAATCAACATAAAGACACCTTGTTTGTATTTTGTGCTTGTGAATTTCTCTACCTAGTACCAACTGAGGATAAATTAAATATAATAATTGTTTCACTCACATAGTAGCAAAAACTACCCTGCACCAACCATCAATAATTTAGGATTACTCTGTCAAGCCAATGGAATGCATTTACAGGTGCTATTAAGCCACAGCATTGAACTATACAACAATGATCAATTGTCTCGGTTGTTTATGACCTTGTAATATATTACATTGCCTTTCTATTTTGTCAGATCTAGGATGATGTGACTGGTTAAGCACTGAAATAAGCAAGAAAAATGACTAGATGTTAATTCATCGGTAATGAAGAAAATGAGAATAAGAGGTGATTAACTATTTGCATATTAATTTCAGTTAAACATGATTTGTTTGGGGAAAATATCTGTCCACCAAGTGTAACTATTTTTTTCGAAAAGCCTTAAAAGTTAGCCCTTCATTTCCAAGGAAAATTAAGACTACAATGCTACATACATGGACTTTTAAATAAAAACCAGGGAATATTTCTGAGTAGATATGAAGATATTGTGCATATTAATCTTTTTAGCACTATTCTCTGTATCTGTATCTGAAATTATCTGAAACAAGATTGAAAGGCAGCTTGTATGTCCTCCAGTCCAACTCTCTGTGTGGACTAAAATCCTCAGGGCATCCAATAGAAATGAATTCCTATTTTTGTTTATATTTTTTATTGATACATTTCACTCAGGGTAGCAAACATCCAGTGATACAGCACTCAGACTTTAGGAGGTAGACTCTTCTTTAATCACTTTCATAGACAGGAAATTCCTCTTTATTTCAAGTTTCAATATACCTCTAAAGCTTCTGTCCATTGGTTTTTGTCTTCCCTCTACTACCCTACTATCATGTTTGTCTAAGTCTTTAATTCCTTAGGCCAAAGATATCAAACTCCTTTAACTCTCTTCATAAGATTTAAGCCCCTAAGTCCCTCACCAAGTTTATCACTTTTCTATGCACTCTGAATGTATATTAATCATTGTTATTGATCAAATTGCTGAACATTGTTAAAACTCATGTAGAATTGCATTAATCATGACAAATATAAAGACAATTCTAATTGGTCAAGAGTGTAATCCTAGTATGATTATCAGGAATATATTCAATTGAAATCAGTCAGATTTAGTCCAGAATAAGTGTTATTGTATTGAATTTAAACTGCATAACCGCTGCTCCTTGAGAAAACCTGATGAATTATAGATTAGCCTTCCCTAACCTGAGTGTCTTCCAGAAGTATGAATGTCAGCCTGCATGATTATCTGCATAGTGGATGGGGAATTCTGGGACGAAAATTTGGGCAGCAATCGAGTTTGGAATACTGACGCAGACGGATAATCTATTCTGGCAATAAAATAAGTGAGCAAATCTCTTAACTTTCATATTATAATTCATTCTTGGCACATGACTAGACTACAAATCATTTAACAAAAATGGGTCCCAAAGTGGAGAAATTAGAATCTAATGTACAGAAGCCAGCTAATATAAACTGTGAGGAGAGTCTTCTTAGTATCATCATCAGTTACTCATAACCAGCAAACAGCAAGAAGGATCAAGATATTGGAAAACAAGGTAACAAGAACTACAGGATAAACATAAAATATGAAGGGCAATATGAAGGGCTTTATGCTTCAATGTTTATTTATCACACACACACACAGAGACACACACACACACACACACACACAGACACACACACACACACACACACACACACACACACACATATATATATATATGTGTGTGTGTGTGTGTGTGTGTGTGTGTGTGTGTGTGTGTGTGTCTGTCTGTCTGTGTGTGTGTGTGTGTGTGTGTGTGTGTGTTCCATAAGGAGGGCACCCTGGTGGAAAAGGCTCACCTCCTAGGATGCAGCAAGCATAATTGCCTTACAGACAGGACCCACAGCGTCCCTCTTCTGCTGAATCTAATCAGTCAGGCAAATGTAATCAGGAAGAGATGGTTCTCCCACTAACCCAGTCCTTATGGAGGGTTTTAAAAGTCAAAACCAACACTTTGAATTGGACCTGAAAGCAGACTGGGAACTAATGCAGCTTGTGGAGAAGAGATGCAAGATAATCAGTTTTAGAAACATGCAAAGCCACCTGTTCCACTGCATTTTTCACCAGATGAAGCTTTCAGACACTGTTCAGGGCACATTACAGTAATCCACATCATATTGAGCACATTACAGTAATCCAATCAGAAGATCACTAGGGCATGAGTGACTGTGAATACAGCCCTCCAATATAGGAACAAACACAACTGGCCCACATCATGAAACTGTACAAAGCCCTCCTAGGAACAACTGCTATCTGCTCACAGTGCCACCCACTCCCAATCTTCTGAGCTGATCCAAAAGGACATCATGGTTAATGGTATCAAAAATCAATAAGGTCAAGTAGGATGAGAATGGATGCACATCCTTTATTCCATCCTCTCCATAGATCATCTAAAAGTGTAACCAATATCATTTCTGTCCCATAATCCTGCCTGAAAGAGATCCAGGTAATCCATTTCATCCAAGGTCCTTTGAAACTGCTGTGCAATCATCTTTGCAACCACATTCCAGGCAAAAGGGAGACTAGATACTGGACAAAAATGGATTAGTATGCTGGAGTCTAGCAATGGCTTCTTGAGGAGAAGGATCAACCGAAACCTCCTTAAGAGATAAAGAAATAACCCATTCAATCTAAGAATTCACCACTAGCAGAACACACTCACATGACATACTCTACAACAAGCCAGAGGGTGTCATAAATCTAAGGCTCAGGTGGCTGAGCCTACAATGCTAAGGACCTTGTCCATGTCCTCAAGCCCAAGAGGTTTAAACATTTCCCAGGCATCTCCTCCAAACTTGCAACAAGGCCAAGCAAATCTGAGTGACTTTGACAGATACTGAACAAATTCTTCTGTACTTTCCTATAGGAGGTTCTCCAAGCTCCCTCTACCCAAGGAAGCATGTGTCACTAAAATCAGGGCCATGGGTTGGCTATCTGCAGGTGCAATAAGGGTGAAGTACTGGCACTTTGTCAACCTTAAAGCCATAAGGTAGGCTTTAATAGAAGTTCTATCCTATGTCTATTGCTGTTCAGTAGTGTCAAATCTAAATCTTCAAAATAGAGCTCATTGACAGATTTCAGAATGGTAGCTGTAGGCAATAGCAGCTGGCAATTGATTAGTATGGCAAGCAAATTAACAAGGGAGACAGCAAGATATTTGCAGCTCTGACAAATGATTGTATGGATAAGACAAGAATAAACATGGAATAATGCAGAGATTCCACCCCCACTTCCACCAAAAGAATAATATAGACTATGTGGAGTAACATGGAGAAAATCTAGCTAGCTACCAGTAGCTATCAGCTGTCTATATTTTTGTCTATCTGCCTATGTATCTACCCACTAGTGACTTGATAGCACAAAATCAATCAATCAATCTATCAATCTATCTATCTATCTATCTATCTATCTATCTATCTATCTATCTATCTATCTATCTATCTATCTATCTATCTATCTATTTATCTATCTATCTATCTATCAATCAATCAACTCTATGGTCTAAGTTATATTTGGGGAATCCCTGAGATCAGGACATATTCTTAATGAGACAGCAAAGTAAGTTTTTTGGGGGGACAATTGAGTCAGAGACTTAGTATGTGAGCAATAAAGTGTTCTTTATATGTAAAATGTCAATTTCAAGCAAAGCAAGCTCATTTATTTCTAAGATGTGAATGTTAATTTTCTATGAAATTTAATTATAAATAATTGACTTTAAGAGCTTTAGTTTTACTCCATTTCCTTTTTCAGTTACTGTTACATATTGGTCTTAAAAACAAGCAAAGCATATAACGTTTATGCTCCTTTTTAAAAACATAAAGTAAAATTTCTTTCATCGGCAACATATCCAATGATGATATTAAAATGTAAATTGCAAAGAATGTATATCACAAAAGTAGAATGAAGAACATAATAATACCGACAACCAACATGAGAACTAATTCATAACCTCCTGTCTAAATAATGAATGCAAAGTAACTCTCAGAATTCACATGCTATAAGTTTGGAAAATTCAGCCTTTATAATAAATATTTATTTTAGATCTACTTTCTTAATCTGGCACCATCAGATGTATCTTTACACACTCCCTTCAAGAAAAGTTCAATGCTTTTTCAGTCACAAGTCCTGAGACATTTTTCCTCCTTTAGAATAGTGAACATCTATGATGCAACATAAAAATAAATTAGGAAAGCTACCCAGAGAAAATAAAAAGAGGGGTGTGGAATAAAGCCAAGCTTTTTTCACTTGTCTCCTCATATCTGTAAAATCTTGACCTTCAGGGTTGCCTTTCCTGCCTTCAAAATCTAAATGACACCTCAGCTATAATCCTGATTGTAGTGCAACATCAACCTGAAAAGCCAATCCACATAAAGTATTGTTGGAGAAATGAGAACTGGCAGTCTCATTCATTCTAAATCAGTCTAAACCATAGAATTACATTCTTTGTCTGCATTCCAGATTGCATTTAATAATTCTTTCAGTATTACCTGCAAGGAGTACATATGGGGAATGGCACAAGAATACTTTTCATTTTTGCATTTTCACTTTTAACGAACAGTAAATAAGTTTTCAGAGTGGGTTTTTTACCCCCCCCCATCAATCAAATTGATGTTCTAGTAGTATGAAGTGACCTTTTTATAGACATTTGTGAAGAAGATGGGAATAAGCAATGAAGGAAGCCTCTGTAGAACATGGCTCAAAAGCATTTATTGTTTTATTTTGCTTGCTTTAAGAGCAATAGAGACACATTTGGAGACCCTAACTAACTTCCTAAAGTCAATTATAATTAAATGTCTACTCAATGCCCTCTCTGCACCAAGATATACATTGAAGCAGCCGACATCCTATTACCATAAAGGGCAGCTTCTTGTATGTTGTGTAGACCATTTGGGAGTGAATGGAATAGTGTTTGGAATACAAACAGTACCAAATTTTAATATAATTCTGTTAGTAGAAAGGTTCTCCAATTCAAAGGAAGTCATGCTACTCTTTCTGAAACACAATAATAAAACACTGGTCGGACCTACTTTAATACTGTTGTAATCCTAACTCTAAAAGCATGCCCCTGAATTGATAGTTCTGCTGAGAAACTATAGAAAAGGGCTTGCTGTCCTCTTGTCCTACATGTGGACCTTCCATATGCTTGACCACCATGGAAACATTAAAAGGCAATATATATAGCTCATGTTTGAGCTGTGGAGTCCTTGGTGCTCTCTGAACTTGTTTGCTTGCAGGCATTTCATTACCAACTAGGAAATCTGCATTACTCCAGTGATTCATAACACAATCATCTAACCGCCCCAGGAGATGTAACATATCCACAGCTTCTCTTGCTGAAAATGTTTCTGGTGTATATATCTCCTGGACTATTAATAAAATTCTAATTGTGCACCCTGGTAGGAAGCTCTTAATCACCATAGTGATCTTAATTAGGATTGATTTGCAGTCCAACTGAGAGTTCTTCCTTTGCAACAAGAGATACTTGCTTGCCCACAAGTATGGCATAAATCTAAAATGGAGTTTTTATTTTTGTATATTTCTAAATCTGATAATAACGAAGAAGTGATGAACAGTAGTGGCATGAGTCATAACAGTAAGACATGGAATGAAAGAAAGGAGAAACTTGGTAATCAATGCTTTTTTTCCTGTTAATAAAAATTGTGCTTTTCTTCTTTCTTTAAAAAGTATCCAAAAAGTATTATCTATAATATGAACCATTCATTTATCAGATTTACACATGACCAATATGAATGAGTTTTAAAAATCTGTAGTTATTTCTAGGGTAATCCTATTAGTAAAATATAAGTTAAATCAGTTAAGATCTGAAGCAAGATCAGTTTTTTGCATGAAGTTGTATTTCTCTACTGGTTTGCATTAATTTCTGAAGAACTTATAATTCATATTTTAGTAGCCAAAATATTCATATGGATATGAATATTGGTTAAATTTAAATGAAATGAATTTACTTAAACTATAGTATTTGAAATGCACATATGTTATTCACATGGTATAATTACATATTAAGAATTTCTTGAAGTATAGTTCATAGGAATTATCTCCTTACTGCTCAAGTATATCAGGCCTTAGTACATATTATACCAATTGATTAACCCTTTTTCTGTCAGCATGCTTAATTTTCCCTTTTCGGCTCATACTCCAGGCTGCAAATGCCATAATTTGTGGCAAATCTTTGGATTTGCCTAAGAAGATATGGATGTTTTACAATGGACCTACTTGCAATATCCAAAGCTAGCCTTCAGCTTACTATAACTAAGGCTAACCTTGCTTTGAATGGACAGACCTTGATATCCTTCATCTGCTCCATCACCCACCAGAACGGTGAAGAAACCTGAAAGCCAGGTGTAAGCATTATAGAACCTACATGGTAATTTTGACAGAACATCACCTTTATGGTTTTGCCCCCTCATGATGGTTATACTTTGGCATTCAGCTCAATACTGCTGATGTTATCAGCACTAAGATGATGCAAGATAATGATGTTTTATCCCCCTCTAATGGTAACTAATAGGTACTCACATGTATTCCTTATATTTATACCTTGATGTAGAGCAAAAATCCAAGGTCTGAACTAGATTTTTGTTTGGTGGAAATATGAGGTTACTTTTTCAAAGCCTTAACCTTGCTCACATAATGTATATATTTGGCATGCAATTGTCTCTTGTCTTTTCCAATATACTGTCATTTCCCATTTGGGGAAATTAATGGATATTGTACAAATCTTCTTCCTGTCAATCCAAAAGTATTCATTTTATTAGAATGCATTTGTTATAAAGTCATTAAGACCCACGACATAAGAAATGTGACCAGGAAAAAATGCAATGTTTTGATTTTGGCTTACAGTGGCATATGTTGATTCATTAGCCATCGCTTTATATGGATTAAATCTGATTGTCAGTTATAGTCCTAATATTCAGGGCCAGATTAATTATGTTAGGGAATTCATTGAATTAGTAATTAAAATGTTAAATAACTATGACATATAGATCAAGTAATCCAAAGGCTACAGAATGTTCCATCTTCATTAATGTATGCAATTATTTTCTAGATACAATACCCTTCAAATTTCCTACAAAACAAACCTAAAATAATTCAAATAAAATAATAAATAAATAATCCTCTTCACCCCAAAATTTCCCTTGGAGATGCTTTCATTAAATTTGCATTTTCCACACAGTAATGACAGGAATTATATTTTCAATTAAAAGAGACCAGCTTTTTTTCTCATATCTAATATGATACTGTGACAACCTCATTTTTTAAAAAAAGTCAGACTTCATGGACTACATATCAATGAGAGATTATATCACAGTATGTGTATGTGTGTATGTGTATTCAGAATTAAATTAATTCTGCTGATCATATTCACCACTCAACATGAAATATGACAAAAAAGTTTTCTTTGGAGATAAATTCATAGTAGTTTGTATAGCAAATAGCATTATAAACAGACCACTAAATTACCCACCTTCAACAGAGTGAATAGATGAACAAGAACTAGACACAGAATAATAGAATGGCAGAGTTAGAAGGGACCTTGGAGATCTTCTAGTCCAACCTCCTGCTCATGCAGGAAGCTCTATACCATTTCAGACAAATGGCTGTCCAATCTCTTCTTAAAAACTTCCAGTGTTGGAGCATTTACAACTTCTGGAGGCAAGTTGTTCCATTGATTAATTGTTCTGTCAGGAAAATTCTCCTTAGTTCTAGGTTGCTTCTTTCCTTGATTAGTTTCCACCCATTCCACCATTGCTTCTTGTCCTACCCTCAGGTGCTTTGGAGAATAGCTTGACTCCCTCTTCTTTGTGGCAACCCCTGAGATATTGGAACACTATCATGTCACTCCTAGTCCTTGTTTTCATAATACATGAATAGAATCCTCTGTTATTGTACTTAAAAGTCAGCACATTTTATTTGACAGTAAAATAGTGATAAAAACATTTTACACTCACACAAAGAGAGAGAGGGAGAGAGGGAGGGTGCACTCGTATATCTAGGATAGTTTATTTTTAATGTTCACTTTTAATGTCTTGTAGAAATTGCATTTTGTTCTGTAAACAGCACTGGTGGTCCATTGCATCAAACAATAGGTCAAAAAATTACATCAAAAGATGGATTCTGAATACAGATTAAATACTTTTTGAGATTTTCTTAAGAATTGGCTTGCATAAAAACCAGCGAAATAAAATAATTATGATTAAAAATGAGTGCCGTGCCAGCTCTGTTTCAAGTTTTATCTTGGTTATTTGAATGATTAATTTATTATAAAAGTGCTCTATTTTTGAAAATTTTAAACTGATTCAATTGAGGAATGTCAGAAAACATTCATATTATTGCTGTGCTATGCAGAATTGGGCAAACAGTAATGTATGTCTAACCTCTACATCATGTGTCTCGATATCAGTACCCTGACTGGCTGCTAGATATAGAGTCCTAGAAGTAGTATTTATCTATCGATTATGGGTGGTGCTCCAGTGCCAATCATCTTCCCACCAATCCTGGAAATGGAGTTAAATGTCAATAACAAAGTATAATTCTTGTCCATTGAAGCCTAAATCACAGGCTGTGTAGTGAAACAGGGATTCAGACATGGACTAGAACAGTTGTATTGCTATCCATCAGGAAAGAAGGATAATTTATCATGCAGACTGTCAAAAGTTAAACCAATCAACTCCTCAGAATGCACCAGGGAGGACTTACAAGCTTCATTAGCCTGTCTGATGAGATACAATTTCACACATATAAAAATGAAACATATCCTTAAAATATTATTCTTGGTAATATCAAATGAGGTCACCATTTGGGAAAAGGTTTTCCAACTGATCTCACATGTAAAAGTATTAATAAGGAGTGAATATACTTCCACTATTTGCTAGCTCCCTCAGTATCACTGCTAAAAATATAAATATAAATCCCAGACCTAAACAAGTAAAACTGCCGTAGAAGAAACTTAAGTGCCAGATGGTAGGGAGATAAGTGCAAGTCTTCCAAAAAAGAACTTTATGTTAAAAAGAAAATTGATATTAATTGAAAATCGTAGAGGGGAAATGAAAGTAAGGAATTTATTTAAATGATATGGGACTGGAATTCTAAAGCCAAAGGAAGAAAATGAAGATTTACACAACTGTATTTGCAAATAAAGACCAGTATGACAAAAAAAGAGGGAAAAAATGTTCAATTTTCAAAAGCTCACATTTCTACCAAGAAAAATGGAAGGAAAAATATTGGCTGGATAGCATGGTAGTTAGAGTGCCACCTTTGATTCAGAAAGCCAGGTTTTGTACCTATAAATTAAAATCCAGGAATCCAGACTTGTGTACACCTTGCCAGTGGTGGTCCTTGGATAAAGAGCCCCTGACAGTTCACCTGCCTACCTATTACAAGTCCCTTGTTCCTACAGTGACATGGGAACCATTAGAGGAGGCAAGGAAGACAGCAACAACCAAGTACCAAGGAAGTTTGTACATCCATGTACAAAGGATAAGATAGGCCCTCAAAAGCCAGCTCAACAAGAAGAATAGGATCCACACAATCAACATATATGCCCTGCCAGTCATCAGATGCCCTGTGAAATAGGAGCATATGGAAGCTGCCAATGTGAGGACCTAGGAGCTCCTCACAATGTAGAAAGGTTTTCATTGCAAGCCCAATATCCAGACACTACATACTAGCCAGAAAGAAGATTAACGGGTCTGATGTGTGTCAAAACCACTATCCTGGATGAAACCCAGAGCAAAGATGAGCTGGTAAGAGAATGCTGAGGCAGCAGCAAACATGGGAGGAAGATCAAGCAGAGGAAGTGCCATGGAAAGATAAGCCCTTACTTGGGATGTACCATTGACTGAAAGCTGAGGTAGTTTGGCAGAAATCTTGCTACTGGCTGGAAAGTACTGGACTAAAAGACAACACGGTCATAGTAGCACAAGAACAGTAACTAAGCACTAGATCCATAGACGCAGGGACCTAACAGTGGTGGGATTCAAAGAGTTTTACTTCCGGTTCTGTGGGTGTGGCTTGGTGGGCATGGCGGACTTGGTGGGCATGGCTTGGTGGGCATGGCAGGGGAAGGATACTGTAAAATCTCCATTCCCACCCCACTCCAGGGGAAGGATACTGCAAAATCTCCATTCCCTCCCCACTCCAGGGGAAGGTTACTGCAAAATTCCCATTTCCTCCCGGTCAGCTGGGACTTGGGAGGCAGAGAATAGATGGAGGTGGGGCCAGTCAGATGTGGTATTTACCAGTTCTCCGAACTACTCAAAATTTCCGCTACTGATTCTCCGAACTACTCAAAATTTCCACTACCGGTTCTCCGGAACTGGTCAGAACCTGCTGAAACCCACCTCTGACCTACCACATTATTTATTGTTGTTGTTGTTGTAATATTTCATGAGTACCACTTGAGAAGGAAGGAAGGAAGGAAGGAAGGAAGGAAGGAAGGAAGGAAGGAAGGGAGGGAGGGAGGGAGGGAGGGAGGGAGGGAGGGAGGGAGGGAGGGAGGGAGGGAGGGAGGGAGGGAGGAAGGGAGGGAGGGAGGGAGGGAGGAAGGGAGGAAGGAAGGAAGGAAGGGAGAGAGGGAGGAAGGGAGGAAGGGAGGAAGGGAGGAAGGAAGGAAGGAAGGAAGGAAGGAAGGAAGGAAGGAAGGAAGGAAGGAAGGAAGGAAGGAAGCCTGTGCAGAAGGTAGAATAGAGTAAAACATTAAAAGAGAAGCTGGGTGAATTCCAAGATTTAAGCTGTCTGATAGTAGAAGAAAGTTTTGCAGTTGTAGATACAGTGTCCAAACTCTGAACTCTAAAAAAAGAATATCACAAAGATAATTTTGACATATGAATGATTTTACGTAAGTCTTAGTAATATGACTTGCTATCCTTTTGTATGAAAATGCTTAACAGAATTTCATCTTTATACTAAATGAAGTGATGTTTGATTTTAAAGGCAGAATACAAATGTGATGGAGATTACTAAGACTATTTTTATTTTCTAGGGCAGTGCAGCACTTCAGAAATTATTTGGAAAAGGTGTTTTGAGACTTAGTATTGCATATCTATCAGAAACTCTTCAAAGCAGTTGCATCTTTTTCTGCAGTTGTACAGATGCCAGAGCAACCTCGAAAATAAGGTAGTTGCTCTAAGCAGTGTTTCTCAAACTTGTCAACTTTAAGATGTGTGGATTTCAATTCTCAGAACTCCCCAGCTAGCTTCAACTTCATTTTGAGTTGAAATCCACACAACTTAAAGTTGCCAGATTTGAGAAATACAAGTAGCAACAAGTTAATATGTTCATATCCCTATGCATTTTGGAAAAAAATCTAAAATAATGCACTCCTACTGCTGTAAATTTTGAAAGAGATCTGTGACAAGTTCTCAGAAGGATTGAGACTTTTTGAAACATACAAATAAAGAAAGAAACAATAAATTGTTAAAACAATAAGGGACATGAAGAAAGAAAATGGTAAACTGCCTTAAAAGCTTTATTATCTCAGAAATGCTGAAGTAAAGAATTTGTTCCATCAGGTCTAATTTTGAAGAATCAGCCGCCCTAAAAAGATTGCTTATGAATTGTGATATCAGGCTAGTCTGATTCAATGGGAGAATAACAGAAGTTTATCATATAAATCGGTGTAACAGTAATAATCAGTAACAATGTTTAGATGATATACTTTGGTTCCATTGCTACCTTTTCGGAATCCTTGGTTAACTTTTAAGAAAGCAATGATCTAGCCAATCTGTAGTGCAGTAGACAATATAATGATTCTGAATGCCCTTGTATCTAAAATTATTTCCCTTACAAACTTCTATGTTAATAATCATGATGTGTATTATTTTACTTTATTGGAGGCAGGAGGGCCAGCTGGGTATGTTTCAAAAGCACTGCTCAATAAATACATAGTGCATGTATGCGTAATATTCCTAAAAATGTTTTGGATACCATGTGGCTTCTGGCCCATTCTTAGAAAATCAAGGTGGAAGGTGGCCAGAAGCCAATGCTTTATTTTGTTGTAGTCAAATGATCACTTTTACTAACACTGACTAGGTTGCTTCTAAAGTATGTCAGGCCATTGCCATGTAAAGCTTGACTTGTAACTACCAAGAAGAATATATTTTCCATTACTCCAGAACCGGGCTACAATCATATATTACAGAAGCAGTACCAGATTTTGGAGTCCTGGGCACATGCATCTTGGTAAGCCCTCCCATATCCTCAATCAATCCACTTTGTCCTGAATGCCGCAGGCTGTTCATTTGTTCAGTCTTCAGTGCACCCAAGTAAGAGGACAAATGAGATAGTGCTGTTCCTCTGTCCTCTTGCTGTTGTTGTTGCTTTTGCTATTAAAGGGAAAGGTTTCCTCTGCTAATAAAGGTAAGGGTAAAGTTTTCCCCTGTCCACTTGTGTTCGACTCTAGGACACGGTGGTCATCTCCATTTCTTAGCCTTTCTTGCCAGCATTGTTCAAAGTCATTTCCATGGTCATGTGGCCAGCATAACTATATGCTGAGGCGCATAGAATGTGGTTACCTTCCCACTGAAGCAGTACCAATTTATCTACTCGCATTTGCATGGTTTCAAACTGCTGGATTGGCAAGTTCTGAGACAAGTAACAAGAGCTCACCACCTCGTACAATGCTTGGGTCTTGAACCTGTACTGTCAACTTTCCTGCTGAGAAACTCAGTCTTTAACTATTAAACCATCATGTCCCACTGCTTCTGTTACTATGGACATAGTAATTAATAATTATTATATTAATTATAATTATCCTTGTGCAAGAAGATTGCACAAACTGGTTATAAACAATGACATACTGTAACACAAAAATGATTCACTGGCACATCGGTAAAAATTATCATGTGCCAGTAATGAAAAATTGGTGGAATCAGAGTTGAAAAAGTAGTCAAGAATGAACAGGTTAAAATATTGTGTACATGTGCAGTTTTAATTTTAATAAACTCATTTCTATATAAGAAATAGCAATTTGTTAAATGCAACAGAAATAATTTGTTCAATATTTAAATTAAATAATATTGGACAAAATTCTAGGCAAACAAACAAACTTAAACATAACTGCAGGACATGTTCAGTGAAATACAAAATTAGGCCATGCTTTGAATTCAAAATGAAGTGGCTATGTTGAAAGTTAACGTTTTTACAAATAAATATGTTAAATTTAAATACATTTTGTCTCTATTTCATTTCTCAGATTGTTTTTTCTTACTATATATAGTAAGTGTTTTTTCTTACTATATATAGAAGTGAAGTTATTAACATTAAATTTCACAAGGAATTCATAGACTCTGCATATCAAGTAGGAGGTTATTCTTCCCGCTATCACTTCAGCAATAAGAAAAATGTTGGAAATGTTATTTCATTAAGAGAAAAGGCTGCATTTAGAAACAATATTAAAAAGTTGTTGCTTGCATAACTGGGCTAATGTTTTGAAAATAAGTTGATAAGTTCAATTCATAATAGATAAAATCTATAAAACTAAACACATTTAATGTGTAAAATGAATAATTATAGTACATATGAAATATTTTAGAGATATATCACATAATTGGTTGTTTTATCAGATCAGTTGCTAATCTTATTAATATTTGCGAACTTACAGTATTGAACTTCTATCAAGTCCATAAGGGTTCGTGAATATCAAGTAAGGTCAACTTAAACAACTATCTGTGACCTTAACTAGGAAGAATATACTAATGAAATCCTATTGGATTAACAGGAAAGTATAAATCTTTCTCAGGATTAAAAGCAGTATATATCTTGATTTCAGAGCAACAATGATGTAGATCAGTGAGTGGCCACATATCACATAGTGAGAAAGTGTAAGTCAATAGAAAGGAGGCTCTATAACATAAATAGAAAGTGACTTTTATGGAACTGCTACATTACAATCAGCAGGATTTGCAGCAGTTAAGGGATAAATGACATTAATACATCTTGCCATTATAAAGCAAGTCCCATCGCTTTCATGTATTGTGAAACGACAAGTATATATGAAAGGCACCTACAGTAACTTGTTGCACAAAAGCAGCACATGCTTAGCTTTGATACCAAACTAGACAACCCCAGTGGGTTATTGCTTTGGAGATACATCTTTACCTAGACAAAGAAAAAGAATGACCATGGGTGGGCAAATAGCAGTGGGAATGAGAGCAACTTCCAACATCCTTCCAGTTTTCACACCGAGTTTCCTTGTGGGAACCTGGCAGGGAACATTGAAAGGATAAACTTGTGATTTATGGTTTTGATGATTAGACAGGAAAGAGAATAGAAAAAAAAGAGGATATAATTTTAGAAAGAGAAGTTAAAATATAATTGTACTTATAACTGCTGTGAGTAGGTACTGCTTTGTGTCTTTATATCTTTTTTATATCTTGTTCTTTCTTTTTCTATTTTCTTCTATTTTTATTTCTTATTGAACTTTTACCTTTTATGTTCTCTCTTCTTTACTTTTTCTGGTCCAATTTAGTTCTTACTATTGTTTTTAAAACTTTTAATACAAGTTATATGAAAATCAACCAAGCAACCAATCTGAAGTTAATAAAAACCAAGTTCTGGGGGTTATTTAACTATCACTATATAATCACTTTGGTAAGGAGGATTTCAGCTTTGATGACCACTTCTCCACTATTATGTTATTAAATTAAGTACAGAATATCTGAAAGCCCCCAATGATAATGTTATCAGCATGGTTTTAATTGACACAGTTTTATGTGCAAGGAAGGTCTCTTTTTTCACAAATGTTCATGGGAAATCATTGATAGAATGCCAGAGTCCCACTGTGAGGTGAAGCGATCTATAGCTCAGTCAACCCTGTCTGGCTTTTAATCTATACTGGACATAAATATGACACAGATTAATTTATTCCCCTTGATTTTAGTAGTAGGAGTGAATAAAAACAAATGGAGTGAGGGTGGGGAAGAAATATACAGTCCATTTCATTTTCTATTTCAAGTAGTCACAGATGCACCAAATTCATTTGAGGTGCAAATTTGAATAGCTAGAAAAGTTTGGGTATAAAACTGATAGATAAAATAACTGTTCAATAAGGTAGAACTTAGCAAGCACAGGCTTACCAGAATAGAATTATCTTCACCCACTTCAAGAAGAGGTCCTTTACCTAGAACACAGTTCTATTATATTAGAATTTTAAACTGCTTAAAAATTTCTGTCAAATTGTTCATAATTCATACAAAGTCAGAAATAATAGCAAAGAATTTAAAAATCTGTTATATGATAAGATTTGCTGTATATTTTTTACTTATTTTTAAAGTAAGTATTTCCCTATTATCAGTTGTGAATCAGGAGGAAGAATAAGAGGAGGAGGCAGAGGAAACCACTATGGTGTACTGGAATATATACATAAAGTATGACCTAAAGTATTACTGTGACCATGTAAAAAAATTATGGAATTAATGAATTCAAATGAAGTGATATCTAGAATGCAATATCCTAGACATCACAATAGTTGAAGAAAACCATTTCTTATTTATAGATAAATATTTATATATTTTTAAAAAACAGCAGAGTACCGGTATTTTAAAGGAATCTGGAATATTATGACCTACCATCTAAAATACAGAGTATAGAATAAATTGGCAAATATTTTCCCTATGATTATGAGCTGGAACAAAGGAATAGTCAAATGATGGAAAAATATTATTTGATCTTACAACATTTAGTTTACAAAAAAACCCACCTTTGCTTTGATCCATATATATACTGCATGTGTGTGTAAATAATGGTGATATTTGGACAGTTTTTATTTGGATAAAGTTTTGAATGGAGTCTCAATTATCAGCAATTGTCAAACAGTATTCAGAGGTACATGTGTGTGTGTGTGAGAGAGAGATAGAGAGAGAGAGGGAGGGAGGGAGGGAGAGAGGGAGAGACAGAGAGAGATACAGTGATCTTGTCTTTTGAATCTTGTGATGTAATAAATAGAGGGCAAATGGAAAAGGAAAAAATGTCATGTTGAGTTTAGAAGGACTTAATCCCAGCATAAAATACTTTTTCCTACCATGAAAGGAAATATCAGACAATGAAATTTATTTTAGATAATAAATTGAGTTTTTGTTTGAAGACTGGCACTATTTGCAAGCTATTTCTCCAAGGGGTTTGTTTTATTACTGAAATAGGATAATAATAAGAATCTGAATCCTTGTTTACATGGTTGGCTGCTTGCTCAAGCAAACTATTGACCATCTGCACAATAATTATTTCAGGCAATAGATTGGCCTAAAACATGCAGTGATGATCATACGGTGGCAAGCAAAATAAAAGTACACCAAAGAGGAAATCAAATATATTGTTTAATAACACTGACTTCATTTCAGTTTTATTTTTCAGTTCATGATAGTTTGCAGATGTGATGAATGTGTACAATTATAAAAGACAGAAAAGATATTAACACTTAATTTTGTTTTCATTCATATGAATATTAAGGAAAGGTATTTGAAATATTAACCTTGCAACTTTTTTTACCATTTTTTCCAATTTTTATTTTTCTTTAGTTTTATTTTTAAATTTAATTTGATTTAGAGAAGTAATCTGTTAATTTAATTCAATTAACGATGTATTTAATTACATTTGACTTGGGGCAGTTGGATAATTCTGGGGCAGAGCCTGGTTCAGTTGGTAATATCTTGATCCTGAAGATTTTAGATTTGGAGCTCAATAATGATTTGAAACATACACGGCCAGAACCTAATATCTCAAAATAAATTTCTATAAATAGATTAGGGATGCTAACAGTTGTCATTTCATATATTCATTTTTCATATCAACATACATTTGCTAAACACTTCAATTCTTATAGTTTTCGTAGACTTCTAAACACAAGTTTGAAATATAGCTAGCAATTAATAACGTGAAGATTTTTATAAAGAGAAAATAATCTCTTTATGAACCATGGCAATGCTGAGTATAATTGTCATGTGATAAATGAACTAAAATCAAACATATATACGATTTTAGAAAATATATATGTCAATGAATGAATGTGGGGTCTGGACAATTGCCATTCTCAGGTTTGCACTGTGTGACTTAATTGGCTGTAGTAATATAATACAATACTAGGCAACACAGTATCAACAGTAGAGTCATTCAAGTTTCTAAGTTCTATCATATCTCAAGACTTAAAATGGACACCTAACATCAAAAATATCATCTAAAAAGCTCAACAAAGAATGTTCTTTCTGCGGAAACTCAGAAAGCTCAAACTGCCCAAGGAGCTACTGATTCAGTTCTACATAGGAATTATTGAGTCTGTCATCTGAACCTCCATAACTGTCTGGTTTGGCTTTGCAATCAAACAAGACAAACACAGACTTCAATAATTAGAACTGCAAAAAAACAATTGCTACCAACCTGTCTTCCATTGAGGATCTGTATACTGCACGAGTCAAAAAGAGGGCTGTGAAAATATCTACAGACCTCTCACATCCTGGACATAAATTGTTTCAACTTCTAACCATTTCTGTTATGGTTACCTTGTACACTTAGGGCTTAACATTATCTGGCTTATGCATCGCTCTCTAATGTCCAAGTAGGTGGTCTACAACTATGGAATCTTTTCAATTTCCATTTCTCTATAAAATGTTCAGCTTCATCCTGTCATCTCAATATTATGTGTTTATGTCTATAGTCATAATCCACTACCCAGGTGTCCATTTTACCATTCTTCTCCATTTACAAACTGGAAAAAAATGTCATAGTTGTTTTTAAGAAATGCATATTTTTCTCTTCAAAAATGCTTTTACCTTCACACAAATTGTTTCAACTTCTACACTCAAAAAGATGTTATAGGGCACTGCACACCAGAACAACTAGACACAAGGACAGTTTTTTCCAGAATGCCACAGAGGTGGGTTCTAAATTTTTTACTGCTGGTTCTGTGGGTGTGGCTAGGTGGGGGGGCATGTGACTGAGTGGGCATGGCCAACTTGACATCACTCACACACACTCAGTCACATGACACGCCCAACAAGCCATGCCCACCGAAATGGTGGCGAAAATTTTTAGGACTTTTTGACATTTTTTTTGACACTCCGGCCCCATATCCAGGTCGGGATATCATGGGGTAGCGATGGTCATTGCGGCTTTCCCTCCATTGCCATTCCTCGCCAAAAAGTGTCCCTTCTCATCTCTGATGGGCCTTCCCCATGGTTGCATCCGGAGGTGGTGGCCTGGTACTTGCTGCTGCTTCTACCTCGGGGAAAGGCAGCTCAGCCGAGCCGCCAGGCTCGCTCTCCTTCCTTGGGTGGATCTGGCATGAGGAGCTGGCTTCCTTGCCAGGCTTGAGGGGAGGCGGAGCTGTTGCCCGAGGGTGAGAGCAACCCCCAACTGCCTCTGGGTTAGGGTGGAGAGTGACGTGAGAGCATCCTTTTCCGGGCAGGGGCAAAGAAGAAGAGCTGCCGCCCTCCTCCTCCTGTGACTCCTGCCCAGTGCTCTCTCTTCTCTCATCCCTTCACCTCCCCACACTTGTTTATCCATCCCAGAGAGCTCAGCCTATGTCTCTCTCCGACCTGGCCGCCTTCCTTGCCGGCGTCGCTCCTGAGCGAACTCTTCCGTCCTCGCCTGTTGTGAAGAAGCGGCAGCTTTGATTGCGCCATGCCCACTTCATTCTCTATGAGAGCCGCTTTGCACCTTGTTTGCAAAGTGGCTCTCAAAGAGAAGGAAGCGGGCATGATGCACTCAGAGCTGCCACTTCTTCACAACAGCTGAGGACGGAAGAGTTCGCTTCTGATGGCATTTCTGTTATGATTACCTTGTACACTTAGGGCTTAACATTATCTGGCTTATACATTGCTCTCTAATGTCCAACTAGATGGTCTATGTGGAATCTTTTCAATTTCCATCTCTCTATAAAATGTTCAGCTTCATCCTGTCATCTCAATATTATGTGTTTATGTCTATAGTTATAATCCACTACCCAGGTGTCCATTTTACCATTCTTCTCCATTTACAAATTGGAAAAATATGTCATAGTTCTGTTTTTAAGGAATACATATTTTTCTCTTCAAAAATGCTTTTACCTTCCCACAAGTTAATCTGTCCAGGCTATTTTGTCCTCCTGATTCCACTTACTGATGCTAATGATTTTTGCCACTTTGCAATTTTCTAATGATATTCCTATAAACTTTCCTTTAAAGAGTAAAATTAGCTGCTGCAAGTCCATTCCAGGTTAGAGTCTTCTGTTTATATGCAGCTAATATTCACTCATTACCCCAACACCCACAGTGGTTTTTTAGGGACATAAAATTAGTTCATCTGTGATAGTTTTCATTATGAAATCTAATGACCTCCTGCATACAGACTGAAATATAAACACTGCACCATAAATTGTTGTATTTGTTGTAGAGAGACTGGAAATAAAATACAGGCAGCAAGATGAATTTTCAGAAAAAATGGGGGAGAACGGAAAAGATGCATCTGTGTACTTCAATTTATCAATATTTATATAGAAAAAATCCAGATAGAAAATCTCTTAAGAATGGATACTATTTTAAATAAACCTATGCAGTCATTAAAATTATATTAAAGTTCTAACCATTTACATTTATACCAACAACAATAAACATCCGTAGGCAACACCATTCATTCTTTCATTCTTCAAACTTCTAGGCTGCCTAATCTCAGAAAATTATAAGAAGGACAACAGTTGGACAGAGGCAAAAATCCAAAACACTCATCACAGTCCTCAATTTAAAGAAGCCTAATTATTAATTTTAATTAGCATATTCTAAAATCTTTAAATAAATAGTGAAGAATTGCTTTGGAATCTAAAGTAGTTTTCCAGTAAGGAAGAAAGTAGTACTTCCATTCCTTTGCAGTTAGCTCTTTACAGTTACAGCAACCATTTGAAGTTATAACAGTGATGAAAAAATAATTTTGTGACCGTTCCTCACAGTTACAACCACCATGGTTTTATAAAACAAAGGTAAGTTGAAGTAAGATTGAAGCATACTTGCAATTTCACTTTGATTAAAAACTAAGTTGCTGCTTCCAATTGCAGTTGCTAAATAAGGCTCACCTGTATTTAAAAAAAAATACTTTTATCTACTCACATGTTTTATTTTTTATGTTGAAGCATTGCCGATAAAGTTAATGAAATGAACTGTTATTTATTACATGAATATTACTCATGTGGCTTTTGCAACTATAAAATGGAAAACTAAATAATAAAACCAAATAAATGCAATATATGCATATGTACCAAAACAAATAATAAATTATGTGCATTAAATACACAAGCAAGCTATGTGTTATTTGTCAAAAATGCTAAACCTTCCAGGAACAGACCATAGCAACTTACATGCAAACAGAAGATGCATCCCAAAATAGCTAGACAACTTAGTTCATTTCTCACTGCAACTTCATATTTCCAATCATGAAAAAGTCTTTAAAGATGCAGAACTTACTTCTTCCGTATTGGTTCCAAAAACAGTAATGTTTTATACCAGGGAAAGGAAAAGGGATAATTTTAGTTCTTTTCTTAGACTTTGCAACACAACTTACCAAACCCATTATTAAGAGGTAAACGATGTAAGACAGAAAGTTCCCTGCATAATTTACGAAGCAATAAAAATTGTGTTCAGTTACTTTGACAACTTGCCAGAGTAGAAAGGTGGATATAAATCAAGTAAATAAATAGTAAAGGCAGGAGCTCCTGCCGTTAGTGTAAGAACCTGAAAAGCTGTAACACAAACAGAATGTGGTGGGAAAGAAGAACTAGAATACTAAAGTATTAATTTTATAACGGCCTTTGTGCTGCATCTCCCACAGGTTTGTGTAATTGCTACTGGGAAAAACACTTAAGCCTTTCTACCTGCAGTTTTCATGTTTTCATCATCACATCAACCTTTTTCTCCCCGATTTCTCCCTCCCTTGTCTCCCTCCCACTTTGAGGTCTCATAACTTCAATTATGGCTGAATATGAAGTCAAACAAATCTAATAAATAAAAAGCAGGTTCAGTTCCTTTGTTGAACTACATAAATGCATTGTCTGTATTTTGGATTGTTGTTTTTGTGGATTAACTCAGTTTTACTTTGTTTTCAATAGGACTATAGACAATTATATTTCTAAGCAAGAATAGCAGATTTCCAAACTGTTTTTGGAATTAACCATAACATCACTTTACCTTTTGAAAATTCTATTTAAAATACATTAATCTAAATTTTGTCTACATTTTGGTAGGTTCAGGTAATAAAGCAATTCTTACAGCATACATACGCATGCATACATAGAGAGTATATGATGGGGGGAGAGAGAGAGAGAGAGAGAATTAACTTTCCATCCACTTCTATTGTGAACGAAACATGGACATTTCATAAAATCAAGCTCAACTACATAAATACTTCATATGTTTTAATCCTGATTTAAGTTTTGCTGTTTTGTCCTGAAATATGCCTTGGTTGAAATCCTCTGCTTTTGTAGTCTATTTCTTTTCCATACTGACTCCTTGTTCATAACAAAACATAGAAGTGTGGGGAAGTTATAGCTGTTCCAGAGCTACTGGCTGCTGCTTCCTTGCTGGGCTGCTGCTGCAGTCATGTGATCTTCGTTTCCAACATTCTGTGGCAGTATCCCAGCCAGTCTTGCAATCCCGAGGTGGCGCAGTGGTTAAAGTGCAGCACTGCAGTTCAGCAGTTCAGCTGTTCAAATCTCACCAGCTCAAGGTTGACTCAGCCTTCCATCCTTCTGAGGTCGGTAAAATGAGGACCCAGATTGTTGGGGGCAATATGCTGAACTCTGTAAACCGCTTAGAGAGAGCTGTAAAGCACTATGAAGCGGTATATAAGTCTAAGTGCTATTGCTATTGCTATTGCTCCCTCTCCCACCCAGCAGCAAGGAATTGACTCATCATGTACATCTTAAAGAAGCAACAACTTTAAGGTGTATGAATACAGGTCTGGTTATTGTTATTGCTTTATGTTCCCTTCTTTTAGCATACAAACATGCACATGTGTCGGTATTCCATCTTCAGGAACTTAAGTACACACTTAGTGTTCAATCCTCCTATATTTCTTCACAACAGCTGTGAGATGGTCTAAAAGCAGGGGTGAAATTCAGGTTCTGACAGGTTCTGGAATTTCCGGTAGCAGAAATTTTGAGTACTTCAGAGAACCCGCAAATACCACCTCTGGCTGGCCCCAGAGTGGGGTGGGAATAGAGATTTTGCAGTATCCTTTCCCTGCCATGCCCACAGAACCGGTAGGGAAATTTTTTGAATTTCACTCCTGTCTAAAAGTCACCAAATGAGCTACTGTGGCTACAGATGGAATAGAAACTGGTGTCATTTAAATACATTAGCAATGAATTACACTGATATAAACAGCTTCTGAACTCCAATTAATTCAATAACTAAATAACTTCATTGTAACAATGAACATAAATGCCACATGATTAACAGTTTCATCCCTTTGCAATAAAATGTTGCATATGTGATCAGTAATATAGATATAGATACAAATACAGATACAGATATAGATATATGTAAAAAGTCAGACTCAAGCTCGTCTATATGTCACCTCAAACATAGTGTAATATTATTTTATTTCATTCATTCATTTTATAACCACTAAGCTGTCATTTCACCTTGCTTGTCTTATTTGGTGTTCTATCAAATTTTCCTTCATATTAGAGATTTTGAAAGATTGATTGTTAAAAGCACCAGTTGTTCAAAGCTTTTAAAACATAGACACCGCTGGAAGAATAAGGGAAACATAAAATGAAAAGAACCACGAAGTGGAACAAGTTTGAATAACAACAGCAAGATTTTAACAATCACTTCCAACTGCAATTACCTTAATCCCATCTGGTGCCTAAGTGACCTGTCAAGGCGGCCAGGAGAAAAATGGCATAAAATTTTCATACAGCTTTCTTTGTCATCATGTTCATTTCTTCTGGTTAATTAGTACAATGCAGAAAGAGGCATGTCAAGAAAAAAATGTTAGCTGTTTATAAGCACAAAAAAGAAACCAAAGGGGCAAAGGAAAGACTCCATAGATTCAGTCATAAAATGATAATTCTGCTCCTTATTCTTCTCCTTCTGTCTGGCTTACTCCCAAAAACTGATCCTTGAATTAATCAATCAATCAATTAGAATAGAGCTGGAAGGGATCTTCAAGGTCCTCTAGTCCAACCCTCTGTTCAAGCAGGAGACTATCACATTCAGACAAGTGACTGTCCAGTCTCTTCTTAAAAACCTACAGTGATGAAGCACCCACAATTTCTGGTGGCAAACTGTTCCACTGGTTAATTGTTCTCACTGTTAGTTAATTCCAGGTTACTTCTCTCCTTGATTAGTTTACATCCATTGTTTCTTGTCCTGCCCTTAATGGCCTTGTATTCTTTAATAATGGCCTTGTATTCTTTGTTTCTATCTCGAATATATATTCCAATGCAAACCTCTTATTATTTTTAGCTGAGGAACAGTTTGAGTTTTATATATTAGACCCAAGAACCATATTTGCTCACGCTATTTAACCCAAATATAACTGTAGTCTTGTATAAAGGATAAAGGTTAAAAGATTTATTGAAATAAATTATTTTCCTCTGTTCTTTATAGAACTAAATAAAATCCATTATCTTTTATTTTCTTATTCTGCCACAAATGAAAATAAAGTATGGATACCAATATATACTCTAAATATGTTACCACTTTCTTATAGATCAGTCCGTCTGATCGAGCTTGTTCTATGAAGGCACTTGCAGAAAATGTCACAACTGCAACACTGACACCTTAATAGCTTTGGCACACAAAGCACAAAATCAGCTGTAAGGGTCATACATTGCAGCAAGATAAATGAACTGTTCAGGATCAACAAAAATGAGTAAATTTTGCGTATGAGAAATGCATTTTCTTACATAAGTCAGGTTCTTGTGGTCAAAGGCTGTAAGTTGCTAGTTACTTAACTGTACATATTAACCTCTGGGAATTAAAAATCAGAAGTTTCATAAGTGCTGTTTTTCTCTAAATACAAATGCCATAGATTATTTACAATAAATAAACCAACTATAGAATAAACTGTTACCAGTCTACTGAAAGAACTGGAACACTTTGCAAACAACTTCTGTTATGACATCACATACTGTACATGTATGGGAGCTGAATATAAAATTATAATTATAAAGTTATAATGTATTCTTGAATTAAAATGTCAATATCAAATATTCTCAGAAAGCATATTTATAATTAATATTTTCAGTGAAATAGTTTTCACAGTCGTAAAACCTCCAAGAGATCAGATAGAGAGTACGGTACATCTAATCCAGATGTAGCTCCAGGAAAAGTCACACAAATTCCTGACGAAGTGATTTTTAAGAGCATAATCACTATGCTACAGTGCTACTGAAAAGTTGCAATATTTAATTAACATTATTGGCAAAAACATCCAGTCCCAAGCACAATTATGCTAAAAATGTCAAAAGTGTTTTGTGACAATTTGACACCGTGTCTGCTCTATTGTATTTGTACTGTATGTGATGTCATAACAGTAATATAAAAACATGGAGCTTATGTTGTGATATTAGATTGCCCGCCACAGATTTCTATAATTGTTGGCATTCAAAAATCTAATATAGAAATTTATTTTTAATTAGGAAAAGGAGGAAAGGAAGAAACATTTTATGCTGCCTTTAATCACAGTTTAGAATAGGATGTTTTGCATTTGACGGAACAATTGAAGGTGGCTGTCATTCATGTTAGCTACTGTATTGCCATTTTTCTTTGGTGTTTCTGTAGATATTTACCCAGTAGCAGCAATAGTTTTTTAATAACACCTTTGGGGACAATACTAGGAAATATTGATACACACAGCGCAGATAAGAGGCTGTAGCCCCAGATAAGGGAGTGTCAATCTGAATCCTAAGAAAGAGGAAAAAATACAAAAAGAATAAGGAATCTTTTGTGAAAAAGAGGAATTAGTTGATGAAATCCACAAAGCACTGAACGCTCATGAAATACCTGGGGGGGATCCACATTCCTTTTCCCCCACTTGTAGGCTAAATGTGAAAAAGGCAGAAAAAGAGGTACAGGCTGTTACAATTCAAACCTAAAAGTTTTTTCATGGCAGTTGAAACTGAAGAGAAAAGCATTAGAATGTAGAGAAAAGTCCTCACTAGAAGTTAATTGGAGGATAAAGATGTACAGAAACGGAGGGAAAGGATCAGGCAAGGTTGGTTAAGAGCCGTAAAAATGCACATTCCAACACTTTAAGAACTTGTCAATATTAATGCCTACTAAGAATTACTCATAGGTGGACTATATGCAATACATTTTAAGTTCAAGCAACCAATTTGACTTTGTAAGTAGTTTTTTGTATTTAAAATGTCTTGCAAGTCCAATTTATTATTCATGAGAAAACTGTGAAGATGACACCACCCTAATAAACCCCTTATTTTAATATAAGAATATAATCCTTGATTAGTTCCCATCCCTTTTTTTGTTGTCCTGTCCTCTGATGCTTTGAAAAATAAGTTGACCCTGTCCTCTTTGAGGCAACCTCTCAAAAACTGGAATACAGCTAGCAGGACTGGGGGTAATACTTATAGCAGTATTCCAGTATTGGAATGGTTGCCACAAAGAAGAAGAGGTCAACTTATCTTTCAAAATACAAGAGGGTAGGACAAGAAAAAAATGGATGGAAAGTAATCAAGGAGAGAATCAACCTGGAATTAAGGAGAAACTTCCTAACAGTGAGAACAATTAACCAGTTGAATAGCTCGCCATCAGAAGTTGTGGATGCTTCACTACTGGAGGTTGTTAAGAAGAGAGTGGACAGTCACTTGTCTGAAATGGTATAGGTCTGCTGCTTGAGCAGGGGATTGGACTAGAAGACCTCGAAGGTCCCTTTCAGCTCTATTCTGATTGATTGATTTAGTTAGTTAGTTAGTTAGTTATCCTAGCACTACTGGGAGAGTGCAGAAGAAACTACCCATGCTGTTGTACATCTCCATATTACTGCTTTTCAAATGCCTAAAAAAGGCAGGTAAGTGAATAATTTAGATCTGCCATGGAAATTGGTAGTTGTAACGAAAGACTGATTAAAAACCTATAGTTACATTATTCACTAGTAACTAATAACACCATTTTCATCCCCAAAAATAGAAAGAGATGGTAAGGGATAAAGATTAATTATTGGAATAAGTCCAGAGATACACACTTTCAAGTTGTGTCTACACAAGATAGTTAAAATTGTAATTATTCTCTTTCATACTAATACTTCTGACAACATTATGAGAATAAAAATGAATAACAAAACACAAATGCTGATATGAGTTCTTTGAAGAAAGGATGAGATATCAGTAAGATTTAATGATCATGTAGACAAGAAGACATTAATTTGATAAATAACTATATCACATGTATCTTTGCAGTATGAAAGACTTTATTCATGTCTAAGGCAAATAAATTATAAGTTTTTTAAAAAAATTACAAGGCATGCTGTTCATTGAATTGATATTAAAAAGACCTAGATCTAGGGCAATTTTGAGGTCTCTTCTTTCTGTCCATGCTTGTCAGCATATTGGAATCAGAAGTACCATATTTTTTGGAGTATAAGACACAGCTTTTTACCCCCCAAAAGAGGGTGAAAATTTGGGTGCATCTTATACACCGAATGTAGCCACACCCACCCACACCCACCCTTTGGCCTCTGCCTCCCAGCAATTTACCTCCTTGCAGCAAACAGTGCAGAGCCTGATTAGCACAAGAACCTGATTATCAGCCTCCCGACCTACAGCTGATTCAGCACAAGCAGGCCACGTGCTAAACTGAAAGGGAAACTAGCAGCAAGGAGGCAAATTGCTGGGAGGTGAACTGCTGGCAATGTTGGACTCCTGAAACTGCAAGGAGGTAAGTCAATAACTATAAATGTCTATAGAATGTTCAAATGATTAGACTTTTTTTTTCAAAGACTGCTTTATTATTGTTCTAGACAACTTAACAAAATGAATAAGCTTTTTAAAATAAATGCTTGCTCTGAAGAGGCCCAGTGCTATTGTATCTTCTTTTAAATAGCAGAGAATAACTGTACTACCAGAAAGCCACATCAAATTTAAAGATCTGTAAAAGTATAATCTGAAATGTAACAGTGTCCTGTTTAGTATTAAGATAAGGCAGCTGAGTTAAATCCTGACTTAGTCATGTTTGGACTAGATCTATTTAAATAATTGGGAGGAGTTAGTGTGACTACATTTAAGAAAACTTTCTGGCATTAATATACTGCCATAATGTACATTTCTCCAATTATTTGCTATTTCTATGGATCAGACACACATGCACAGAAATACACAGCAAACAGTGTATATCATCTGTACTGTTTGCTGTTTGCTGTTTGCTGTTTGGCAAATTGCTGGGAGGCAGAGGCCTTTTTTCCTTGTTTTCCTCCCCCAAAACTAAGGTGCGTCTTATACTCCGAAAAATACGGTAGATATTTCATTCTTGTAATGTGCTATTTGTTTTGGTTTTTCTTATCTACCACCATATGTTTAGTCTTTCTTATCCTAAAGAGACATGAAAAATAGAACCAAATGTTATATTTGCCATTTCAGGGAAAACATTTATCCCAAAACAGCAAAATATCTAAATAATGAGTTACTGATAACTTGAACTGAAGCTGAATTTGTCATTAACCAGTTCATTCAAAGTTTTAAAAAGCTTCTTTTCTCTTTATTTCTTTTCTCTTTATTTCTAACATAAAAAAAATTAAAGAACACAAAACAAAACTAGACAATAACATTAAATTAAAGAAAAAATGTGGATTAAAAGGACAAAAAAACCCCACATATTATCCTTCCTAATTGAACACTGACAAATATATTGAACAATAGCAGCTTCTTCCCTGCAAAACAGGTTTTCCCTCAACCTTGACCAGTCTCCCAGTTCCTGATGCATCAACATTTTTACCTAATGGCTTGCTGCAGTTAATTTTTGAGACAATATTCCAGTATTTGAGAGGCTGCCACAAAGAAGAAGGGGTCAACTTATTTTCAAAAGCACTAGAGGGCAAAAAACAATGGATGGAAACTAACAAAGGACAGAAGCAACCTGGAATTAAGGAGAAACTTCCTAACAGTGAGAACAATTAACCAGTGGAACAGCTTGCCACCAGAAATTGTGGGTATTTCATCAGTGGAGGTTTTTAAGAAGTGACTGGAAGTCACTTGTCTGAACTGGTATAGAGTCTCCTGGTTTGAGCAGGGAGTTGGACTAGAAGACCTCTAAGGTCCTTTCCATCTCTATTCTGATTGATTCAAAGGTAATAGTTCACTCTGTAGCAGCATTTATGAAACTCTAATTTTTAATCATGTTTCTTTCAATCTGGGATGTGTACATTTATGGGGATATTCTCCATTCAGAGTCTTTAAAACAGTGGTTCCCAACCTGTGGTACGTGTACCACTAGTGGTACGCGAGGGCCTTCCAGGTGGTACGCGAACACTTTCGGGGTCATGAACGATTTTTAGTTAGTTATTTTTTACTTCACAAAAATGTTTACTGCCTAACACAAGATAATCTGGCAACGATTTGCAACTGTTGCCACACGCCACCCACCTGGTCCCAGCGACCCGAGAATCCAATCATTTTCCTTGACTTTATGCATTCATCATATTCCAAAATGTAAACTAACTTAAGTCTTGAATGTGTTTTGGGCAGAAGAAATTAGCTTGAAAAGATAAATTACCTTAACATTATGCCTTTTGTAAGGGTCAATAATGGCCCATCAAATGCCTTTATTGATGCAAAAGAGATTTGTAAAAAGAGTCATCACTCTTTACATTTCCTTAAAAAAACCTCAAATAAAGCTTTCCTGCACAGCAATAAACACCACAATAAACATTCTCATTCTTTTTCTTCCTCCCATTTACTGAATAAATATTAAACATATACTTCAGGCCTCATGCTGGCTGAAGGGCAATGTTTGAATAGGGCTGTGGAAGATGACTATAATCAAAAATCAGAAAGAAAAGGAACTCAGGGAATATTACCAGTCTGCGTACTGGAAAGAAAAAAAACACCACTAGAATGTTTTCCGGAAGCTGAACACAAGGGATTATAAAATGGATCATAAAACTGATTGCATGGACATGGTGCTTAATGAACTAGCTCTCATTGGCTTACATGGCTTCATAACAAGTAGCATATCTCTGAAATTGTTACACATTCTCACCTGACAAACATATCCACATGTGTTTTTCTGAAAGCTATTTTGGTTGTCGTGTGATCCCAAAACTTGCCGTATTTTCCCTATTGCTTAGCAAACATTTTTTACATGCTTTGTAATGTTTTAAATATGTTCAAAGATGAGGATGAAGAAATTGCATAGTAGTCTACCTGCATGGTCATTTTTTTGTCCCATTTCCCACCTCTATCCATCCACATCTGTTTGTATTCAAATCCCAAATAAGAGCCATGGTGGCACAGTGGTTAAATGCGGTACTGCAGGCTACTTCTGCTGACTGCCGGCTGCCAGCAGTTTGGCAGTTCGATTCTCACCGTCTCAAGGTTGACTCATCATTCCATCCTTCCGAGGTGGGTAAAATGAGGACCCAGATTATTGGGGGGGCAATATGCTGATTATGTAAACCACTTAGAGGGGGTGTAAAGCACTGTGAAGCAGTATATAAGTCTAAGTGCTATTGCTATTGCTAATTGGAAGAACTGGACATGCCCCTTCAGAAACAATTCGGAGCTTGTTGGCATAGCAGAAAGCCTAAGGTTCTTCATATCATCATCCCTCCCCTAGCATCAGGGCTGTGCAAAGCATCTGAAATGGTGCATTGCAAAGTACATTAAAGCAAATCAAACATCCTTCCCCCAAAGCATTAGATCAGCTGTGTTCCCCGCAATACCTGGCACAGCTGCTTCAAAGCCTTTCTACTGTTGTCTCTACATATGTATGCCTACACAACTACTTATCTTCCCTGACAGTCCCAGCAGAAGTGCTGTCTGTGCAAATACAGGCAAGCAGAGACAAGGAGAAAAGCTTTGAAGTAGCTCCACAGAGGCCTCCCATGGTTGCAATAGTTGCTTTGTAAATACCAGCATGCCAGAGCAAATAGGGGATGAGGTACTTCAGTGCAGGATCCAGTGGGACTTCAGCCATTTCTTGGCTTATTTTAAGATTTCATGCTTGAAAAACATTTGAAAGATTATTTTTATAAAAATATAATTCACAATTATTTCATATCAAATATTTGAACAGTAATGTAATTTCAAAAGTTCCTATCATTAAATCTGTTTTCACACAGAACGGGTTTTTTTGGGTGGGGGAGTCATTTTCTGAAGTAGAAAAGGTATTGTACACTGGGTCATTTGGATGTTTAGTCTTTTTTTTAAGTAATAAAAATGTGTGAAGTCTTTATTCTTCTGGAGATTGTACTGCTGAAGCTACAGCTGGGGTACTGTGGTGATTTTGACAGCAGGTTCAAGAGAGGCTGACAAAGTCAGGGGGTTGAGGCCCTGCCCTATGGAGATAGGGTTGGGGAATTTGGAAAGTTTGGTTTGGAGAAAAGAAAACTGAGGGGGACATGGTATCCATGTTTAGGTACTTAAGTGTGCCATAGGGAAGATGGTCAACAGCTACTTTGCATTGCCACAGAAACTAGGACCCGAATGGACAATACACCAACATATATTTCATTTAATTATAAGGGAAACTTTCATAGTGGTAAGATCTGTATAATAATCAAAAAGTTTACCAAGAGAAGCTTTGGGTTTCTCAATCTCAGGAGTTTATAAGAAGAGGTGGATATTCCAATCAAACAATGGTTTAATTCACTTTCATTCACACTGCTGAACATTGAACTAAATGAGTTCTTTATCCTATCCCCATCCACTACTCTGTGATATGATAGTAGATTGAGGATGGATATGCCCTGACTCAGCGAAGTACTTGTTGATATCCAGAATCCATGCCACTTGTCCAATGCATTTGCTGGACTATCTACACATGAGTCTAAATTAAGATATAAACTGCTGCTTAATACTGGATTTATGTCTCTATCCATGTTACGGTAATAAAAGAAAAATGTATACATTAGCACTTTCTTAGGGTATATTTTTCTTTAATATAGGCTCATGAATGTCTTTCTTTCGTGAGGAAAAACTGTTAAATCATCTGAAGTATAGAATCATCTTCGATTGTTTCACAATAAATATGACTATATTGATTACAAGCAACTGTCAGAATTATTAGTTAATAAATTTCAGTTTGTTACTGCTATGGGCATGCAAATTGAGAGAAACTTTTTGTTAAACTCTGATCATCTTTTTCATTGATGTCTAATGTATTATCATTGCGGTAGCTTTTGAAAGTTGTTTGTTGCTTCCTTTTCTTTTCTCCCTTATGTTTGTGTTTATCCTTTATTTGTAGAAAAATAAAGATGAAATATTAATTATCAAATGGACATGAGCAGGGTTAGGGTTAGTAGTACAGTTAATTCTCCGTCTTTATATACAGATATGTCCTATTCACCTTCTGTCTTAGTATAGGAGGTCATAAATTATAATCTCTGATGAAAATGACACTCACAATTAAGACAACAATGTCAGTGAAATGAAATTAATAGTGCAAAATGCTAATTAAATAGCTAAATTGTCTTTCTCCTCTTAAAAATGTATTAGCCAGACTCATATTTACTCTTCTTCTGTTCTGAAATTAGTGTGTTCCTTGAAGCTTATGGAAAACTGTAACTGTAATGAAGCAGAAAAATGATGAATGTTAAAAAATTAAGGTAATCCATGAATGGTAATAAATGCGCTCCTCCTTTTGGGGCCCATGTACTTTTGATGAGCTAGTGAAGTTTTAAACCTCTTTAATTTAAGACAGAGAGGTTTTATTTCTTTCAAGCTACAGTGGAAATAATTTCCTTATCTATCATTTAGAATGGTTTAATACTTTCATTAATCCACACATCATAAAGCAGAAAGTGATTTTTATACCTATACCAATCACTTTTTGTGGCTGGCTGCAAATGGAAAATGGCTGTTTTTCTGCTGATTCTGAATTTAAACTTAAGGGCAGTATCCCCACAAGCCTGAGTAATTGTGGAAGCAAAGATTTAAAGACAGAGAGAAACACTGTCATCTCTTTCTTGCTGTTATTGGACTTATTATTGGCTTGGAGAAGAAATAAATGAACAAAGCAAAAGGAAATAACCTCAGAGAAAAGAATGGAGCCCAAGCATATTGATGGATGAAAAGAAAGCAATGTCTTAGAAGCAGAGATACAGTAGTGATTGATTATTAAGTTTTCATTCATAGAATGTCAATTTCTCTTTAAATTTTTGAAATACCCTACAAATATTCTTTTTCTGCTTATTTTTTGCCAATCCAGGAAATCAGTCTAATTGTTAATTAGACTGATTCTAATTAACAATGCTATGGAACATGGTTTGGTTGCTCAGCAACATTTTTACAATCATTATTGTTAGGTTCTCGTACTGAAGAGTCAGGAGACCGATGTAGTGACAACAGCTCTTTATTAAGTACAGTGAAACTCCAGCAAAGATACCGCAGTTGGCTCTTGCTTAAATAGGGAACCCTGGGTTGCAAGGGGCAATCAGATTCAAATGTTTTCCTGCTCAGAAGATCGGACCTGTTTGGAAACATCCTGCTAAGATTCAAATCCCAAGACATAACATCCCTCCCCTCTTAGTTCAGTTTAACACATTTACAAACAAAATCTTTTAGGTACGCAGGACGTTGGGTAGTTCTAGTGGACCTGCGCAGTTCAGTTGGAGCTCTAGCCTTGGGTGGAGAGGATGTGTGTGTTCTCTCGGGCTCCCTCTGTGGAACCTCCTGGGAAGGTTCGGGCGTGGCTGCAAGTTCAACAGGAACCAGCTCAGAACTATCGATGGGAGGCAATTCTGGCTCTTCAGATAAGTCCTCCGGCTCCCCCGCATCAGTATAATGGTTCACTTCTCCAAAATTCTAAAGGGTTTTCCAAGGATACATTTTTATAGTTATTGTTTTACTTAGTGTTAATTCTCGAATGTTTTCTTTGCAAAATGTGATGCTCGTGTTTTTTTTTTTTTTTTTTGCCTTGATGTCATCATTTAATCCAGCTTCAGCTGTTTTATTTTCAATAAACTATGGTCATGTTAAGTGTAGTTAATCAAGAAAACTATATTTTTTTCTGTTATTGTTATTATCATCCTGAGTTAATCCACTGCAGGATAAAAGACTTTTCTTTGAAGATTATGCATCATAATCCACCACACTGATCCAGTCTGGTGGGTTGGTTGGTAATAAAACATATTTATTAACTTTCCAGTCTACATCTCAGAGAAAATAAATGGCCCAAAGTATATGTGATGCGTGTGTGTGTGTGTGTGTGTGTGTGTGTGTGTGTGTGTGTGTGTGTGTGTGTGTATTCCTAGAGAGCTGTGCAGGAACATACATTTTGTTCATTGAAAGATAATATCTATCTAGTTATAGCAGAACGCTATGAGGAAGTGGATTTAATGCACTTGAGTTAATATAAAAAGAAACCTTGCTGTAAGTGTATACTACAGGCCACACAATCAAGCAGAGGAAAGTATTATTTTTTCTAATCAGTTAACTAAGGTATGCAGGAAACACACAACAGTAGTAATGGGGGACTGACATTACCTGGGAGATAAACTCTGTGCCAAGTGGGAGATCAAAAAGTTTCTTGACAAATCTAGCTGACAACTTTATCAGGGGATGAAGCAGGTGGAATCATCAGAGTAGTTGTTCTGTTCCCAAAATGCTTTAATCCTTGGTTTTGTGAAATTCTGTAGATCCTGTAGATGAGTGATACTGTAAATGTTTAACTTATAAACTATGTCATTTTTTATATCTAGTTAGAAATTCCAGAACTTTGTACAAAGATACTCCATTAGTTCAGCAGGATGAATAAACATATCCAAACTTTAAACACATTTCATTCCTATATTTCCATCAGGAAATCAGACTGGAATATGCCATGTAAAAAGCATGTGGCTCCCACTCTTTTGCTATGTCTAATTTGGAATCTATGATGCTGCCATCTCAAATGGTCAGCTTCATTATTTGGACAGAACAACTGTTCTGATTATTACACTTTGGAAATTAAAAAGTATACGTAATCTGCCAGTGATTCTTTCTTCTGTTGCATTATATATCATATTCAAAGATGAAAGAGAAAGAGATCAAGTGCTTTTATAATGATACATCATTCCATCTGTTCACTTCAGTCATTTTGTGGTACATTTTGTGCCATCTTCCAAAATCTTTGATGGAACATCTTCTTACCAACATTCATGATTAATTAATAGTATTTATAAAAGGTCCCATGTAGCTCTTTCAAATAACACCAGGAGCTCCTATTGATAAAATGACATTCATCTAGAATACCATCTCTTTGATCTTTTTACCCAATTGAAAAATAATGATAAGAATATTACAAAATGAATTCTTCTGCCATTTTATTAAACTTCTCTTCAATAGCATTTTACATACTTAAATTATATATCTTTTTCTTTTTCCCCTCACACAACCCTTCTATGGATTATTTAATTATAATCAGTTTGTAATTACAGTACTGTATTAAGGTAATATTAATATTCACACAATCACTTTAGTCATATCATGTCTGCATATATCTCATTATAGTAGCCAAATAAAAGTAATTTTTTCAAAGTTGAAAACCACTTATATAAGAAAGAGACGTTCTATCTTCTCTATTATTTATTATTTATTTTTATGCACTTTTTATTTTTTCTATTTTACTTTTTTATTTTTTGGTAATTTGTATTAGTTTGTATCTGTACAATTTATTAAGTACCCGTACAATTCCTAATAATGTTATTCGGAAAAAAGGAAAGAGATTCTACGACCAGTTAGGTCCCACAGAGTGGGCCTCCTCCAGGTCCCATCGGCCAAACAATGTAGGTTGGTGGGGCCATGGGGGAGAGCCTTCTCTGTGGGAGCCCCATCCCTCTGGAACCAACTCCCACCAGAGATCCGGACTACCCCCACTCTACTGGCCTTCCGTAAAGCCGTAAAAAAATGGCTCTTCCGGCAGGCGGGGTGAAAAAGAAGATCAGATTCCCCCATGAATGAATGTTTTTTAAAATAATGTTCTGTTTTTAAACTATTATGTTTTTATTACATTGTTCTTACCCATGTTGTATGCCGTCCTGAGTCCCACGGGATTGTGCGGCTTATAAGAACGCTTATTAAATTAAATTAAATTAAATTAAATTAAATTAAATTAAATTAAATTAAATTAAATTAAATTCTTCCTTCTCACTGCTAAATAGCAGATTTTAACAAAGCTATAATTCTGCCACTAATTTTTGTCGCCAAAAGTATTTCCAAATATTCTGTACTATGTTCTTTCTCAAGCTAATTCTAGAATATGCAGTTAATTTCTATAGATCTTTCTTCAGAAGTCAGAGTTTAATGGCACCGAACACTATAATATAATATTAGATAATACTGTTGCAAATAAAATTGTATAAATTTTCACTTGGCGGATTTAGGCTATAAACCTAATGTGCCTGCTGCAGCGTAAGGTTCTGACTGCCCATTATGGAAAGCAGGGCTAGATACACCTTTGATCTGACCATGTTTGAAAGTAATCATTGAAGTGTAAGGAATGATTTGAACAACACTTGAGTGAATCCAGAAACAGAAAAGCATCAGAAGACTCTTAAGTTTACAACAGCTTTTATTAATATTTTTCTTACTCTTTTATTAGAGTTCATCAGTTTTCTTTCCTCTTTTCAAAACTAAGAGGGAAATTCAGACATAGAACAGCTAGATGAATCATATCTGTGTATATAGAGAAAAGGTTGTATATCTGGAAAGCTATAGAAAACCTCTGATCTTAGATTTCTAAACACAATATGATAAATTATAGGTTAATGATTTGACAGTACCCTAATCTTGCAGACATCATATACTTTTGTCAGTAGTAAGAAACTGAACAATGTTACATTTTTAGTCCATACACTTATTTAACACTGGATTTAATGTTCCACAAGTTTTCACAAAGATGCTTAAGGATGCTATTTATTAGCAAATATCTGCCCGCCTCAATGAAAATGTCTCTACATCAATATCATTTCATCGCAAACCACTCTCTAATCTCAATGCCACATTATTAACAGCTTTATCGAGCAGTATGAAAATTGCTTGGTCTTATAAACATGCACATGATATAGTTACATGCAATCAAGTCATTGAGCTAAATAAGATATACTCTTAATTGTGTTTTATATTCTAAAGATGCTTTGTTCATTAACGCTTGAAAGCATAAGATTTTAAAAGAAATATATTAGACTCCTAGGCAAAATGGACAAAGGTTAAACCCAGCTTAAATGGTGAATCAAGCATAAAATCAAAGTGCACAATCTTCTCTCTGGCAAAGTATCTCACTCTGTTAAAATGAATTTTGCACTTGGAAGGCAGTTTTGTATGGAAGGCAGTTTGAAAGAGAGAAATGGAAAATTGAGTATAACAATTATTTTGTACCTTAACTTTATTTTTCCAGAAATAGCAAATGGAGAATATTTCTAATTTCTATGGAGTAAGGAAAGTGATGAAATCTGTTTCATGATGTGAGAATGCAAATTCTACCCCTAACATATTTAATTCAATTCCATGATACAGATAGCTTCCGTCATAACATCACAACACATATTTAGAATAGAATAGAATAGAATAGAATAGAATAGAATAGAATAGAATAGAATAGAATAGAATAGAATAGAATAACAGAGTTGGAAGGGACCATGGAGGTCTTCTAGTCCAACCCCTGCTTAGGCAGGAAACTCTACAAATGGTTATCCAATCTCTTCTTAAAAACTTCCAGTGTTGGAGCATTCACAACTTCTGGAGACAACTTGTTCCACTGATTAATTATTCTAACTGTCAGGAAATTTCTCCTTAGTTCTAGGTTGTTTCTCTCCTTGATTAGTTTCTATCCATTGCTTCTTGTCCTGCCTTCAGGTACTTTGGAGAATAGCTTGACTCCCTCTTCTTTGTGGCAGTCCCTGAGATATTAGAACACTGCTATAATGTCACCCCTAGTCCTTCTTTTCATCAAACTAGCCATACCCAGTTCCAGCAACCGTTCTTTATATGTTCTTTATTTTACCATTTTGACATTGTCATAGTCAGGAACAGATACTTTTTTCAGTTACCTGAACATTTTTATGCAGGCAGAAATCTTGGTATTGCAAACAAATTTGTCAGACAATTGCTGAAATGTTAATAACATTAAAGGGAGGATTGCATGCATTGATTCAATGTGCCCCAAACCAAGCAGAGTAACAAGATTCATTTTGGTATTAACTTTCTGTTAATACCATCAAGGTCACTTTCTCTATGAGATGGATGCTCACTATATAGTTATAGTGGGAAGGATTATTATAGATTATTTTTTGCATAAGCAATCATTGGGAACCAAGAAGTCACAGTAGGCAATGGACTGTGTCTTTATTCTTCTACTCTAGTTTGTATGTTTAATAATGTCAGATCAAATTAATTACCTTTTTTGCAGAACTAAGAAAAGGAAACATCAACGGATCCAAGCTAGGTTTATTAATAAGTTCATTTCTAAATTTATGCATGCATTTCAGCTATGCTAGTCAAGGGTGGAAAGAACAACTTCTTAATGTGATGAATTAGAGCTTAACAATGGCACAACAATTTGAGTAATCTAGTTTTAATATAAAGGAAGTTGAGCAGGATGAAATTGAATTAAAACCAAAGAGAAAAAATAGCTACCTTATTTACTGGTTTCATAGCGTTCTCTGAAAAAAGTATACTTGGGGTAGCATTCAATACATTTCTTAAGTAATCACACAATAACTTAAGATAAGTGCACTTACACTCATAGTACTCTCCTGAGGCACACATGATTTCATAATAAAGCTTTTCTATTAAGAAGAAAGAATAATGGAGGCCATTAAGGAACATGTGAATTACTAGTGTGAACTGTGTTTGCTACCTATCCAATATTAATCCCATATTAATTACATTTAGATGGGAACACTATAAATGTATATGTACCATTATAAGCATTTAGTTCTCCTCTACCTAAAGAGGATTTTGAATAAGATTCTCATTATTCTGTTTTCTGTACAATGCATCAATACACTTTTGGAGAGTGTATAGTCTTCTGAAGCTCCCGTTCTCAGTATTTGAGATTATTCTTCTCTAAAAGCCCTGGCTAGATAAAACTAGTATTGTAAAACAACAAAGACATAACAAAATGTAGTGCCTTGTTTGTTAATGAACTTTTTCTTATATGTGCTACTTGTGTCATTCTTCATTCTACTTTATAGTGCTGTCTGTTTCTGGTAATTATTACAATAAGAATCATCCCATTCCTGATACCATTTAGACCATAAGGAGAAATATATTTTAAATCATTTATAAACCTAAAAATGCTGTTTTCTACCAAACACAACACAGATGCATGAATTTAGAATCAGAATAAAGCCAACTTCATTAATTCTATATTAGAATTATATCTTCTATATAAGAACTGTGGTGGCACAGTGGTTAGAATGCAGTGTTACAGGCTAATTCTGCTGACTGCCAGCAGTTTGATTCTCACCGGTTCAAGGCTGACACAGCCTTCTGTTCTTCAAGGTTGGTAAAATGAGGAGCCAGATTGTTGGGGGCAATATGCTGACTCGGTAACCTGCTTAGAGAAAGCTGTAAAACACTATGAAGTGATATATAAATCTAATAGCTATTGCTATTGCTATATGTGGCATTCAATCCTACAAAAGTGAAGAAATTACAAAAATATAGGGAATGACACTGGATAATAATAGATGAAGATTGATCATTATGGTAGTTTATAAATGAAGAGCCGAGGTGGCGCAGCGGTTAGAGTGGGGTACTGCAGGCCACTTTAGCTGACTATGATCCACAGGTCAGCAGTTCAAATCTCACCGGCTCAAGGTTGACTCAGCCTTCCATCCTTCCAAGGTAGGTAAAAGGAGGACCCAGATTGTTGGGGGCAATGTAAATATACATTGCTTACTGGTGTAAACCGCTTAGAGAGTGTTTGCACTGTGAGGCGGTATATAAATGTCACTAATAAATAAATAAATAAATAAATTGATCCAATTGGATGCCTACTATTTTAAAACTCTCAAGCACAAGATAGAGCCTCGGTTATTTAAAGAAATTTTCAATCCATTTTGGTAAACATCTAAAAGTTAAGAGATGAGAGCAACTGTGGTAGATACTGTTAGATTAAGATGATGTATTATTATAAAATCAAACAACACTGAATGCATTGTGACATTGGTTGGAATGGATATGGGTTTTTTGGAGTTTGAACTAGTAGGTTTTTGCATGAGTTTAAGGAAATTATTTTCTGTTTATACAATATTACTGTGTGATATAGAGAATTTAATTATTCAAGGATAACATGCAAGGAATTTTTCAGTCTTTTGAAGGTTAATTTCTTTGGTGCCATTGGAAGGGAAATGCTTCATTTCATGTCATTATCATCATCATTATTGACTCAAAAGAACCTTCATCCACACAGTGATGTTGACAGATTTTACTTACCAAGATGGTATGGCATCACAGACAGTCTTTCCTTGTAAGCTCAAGAAAAAATATCTTCTCCTTAAGTTATATTCAAAACATTTTTATGCAGATAATAACAACTGAACAAGTTCATAATAAGGCAGTCTGTTAGATAACTGGATTTTTTATGGCTTCAAAGTACACTGACAAAAAGTTGCAAAGTCCCTTCTTTTTCTATTTTCTTTCTTATTTATTCACTACCCTTCTTTATTTTCATTTATTTTCTAATATTTGTATTGCTTTTACTCTGTTAAAATTTAAAATTTATATTGCTTTTATTTGTTAAAATATTTTTTGTTAAAATAGAAATTTTAAATAGAATAAAGAGAAATATGTAAAGAAATGACTTCCAATTTTCATCAGCAAAAAAAATCAGCAAAAAGGGTTACCAGAGATTTATAAAAACATGTCTTATTTTAATCTTGATCAAACGTTTTACATAATACAACTCAACCCAGAATCTAGATGACTATAGCATAAGCAACCTAGATGAAAACCAGAATATTCCATAGCTCACTATTTCTCTATATCAACCATTTTTGTCCTGCATAACCATTTTCAATAACCTATTGTCAACACTTTTATATAGTCTATTTAGACAACTTTGCCTTTGTAGTGATGGTTGAATTACATTTACTCTGCATGTGCTTTTCTGCTGCTTTTTCTATAAAGATACTAAATGATGACTCATTTTTATATTGATGCCATATGCTCCAAGCTGGCCTATGGAGTCTTATTTTAATTACTTCCTATCAGTTAAGAAAGTTTTATTCTGCATAACGAGGGGAAATTTTGCACAGTAGCTGTGAATGTGTACAAGCAACTGGTATACAGAAGTAATATCTTTACATTTGCTCCATCTATCCTTGCCCATGCATGAATGAACCATCAACTTTAAGTTAGCATGAATATTTTAAAAATTATATCTTAAAGTACAATTTATTAGAATACTGTTAATTTATTACTCTATAAACTCAGTATCTAGTTTTAGATTTCACTTACAAATAATTTAAGGGGTGTTTTGTTGTTGTTGTTTTGTCTATACCTCAATGACTCCCTGGTTTAAATATCTTGTTCCATTAATCAAAATAAAGCTATTTGGGGATCTATGATCTTTATGTTAGCTGAAAATGTTTGTGCTGAACTACTGAAAGTGAAAACAAGAATAGTTGTTATTAAGTATAAAAGGCATTTAACCTTTCAGAATTGTTTTACATGTGATTGGACAAATACATCTCCAACTCAGGTGTCCTGGATTTCCAAAAAGCAATAATCTGATTACGCTGTCTTCTCTTTAAAAATAGCATACTTAAGCTTAATGTCCTTTCTATAGTGTACAAATTCATTCTCCAGCAAAGGTCTGGGTAGACTACTTTATCACAAACAGCCAGAGGTTTTAAACTGATTTACTGTAATTGCTGTAAATGTAATTTAAAATCTCATTAACATGAATGGCATTTGTATGAACACAGTTGGATGCCAAGTTGAAGCTGTCCCCCCCCCCTTCTTTCTGTCTTCCATATTGAGATAAATGAAAACCTGAACTTCACAGCTTAAAATCTCAGATAAGTTTGTGGAACATACATCTGGAAATCATGATGAACTGGGATTTGTTTTTCCTTTTTAATTATTAAATGAGAAACTCTGTCACCATAGTTAGGTTGAATTCTTTGAATAATATTTTTTCTATAAAAATATTATTACCCATAATGCACCATATCAATCTGCCCAGCGCTTTCAGTGATGTATGCTACATCCTATTCAAACTAAGTATTACAAGAGGAGGATTGCAACACAATAAAATAAAAGCTTCTTGTGCATCAGACAGCAATAATCTGATATTAAGAGCTGGTACAATTTTAACTGCTATCACCATTTTCATGGCACCATCTATCCCAAAGTTTGTCAAAAAGAAAGAAAGAAAGAAAGAGAGAGAGAGAGAGAGAGAGAGAGAGAGAGAGAGAGAGAGAGAGAGAGAGAGAGAGAGAGAGAGAGAGAAAGAAAGAAAGAAAGAAAGAAAGAGAAAGAAAGAAAGAAAGAAAGAAAGAAAGAAAGAAAGAAAGAAAGAAAGAAAGAAAGAAAGAAAGAAAGAAAGAAAGATTGCACTGACTTTCTTACTTTTATCATGGTAAATAGCTTTCCTAGAGACTAGAGCCAGTCCAGTAAGATGGTTAAGGCCCCAGGCTTGAAACCAGAAGTCAGTGAGTTCTAGTCCTGCCTTAGGCACAATGCTAGTTGAGTAACCTTAGGCCACCCTCAGCCCTAGGAACATAGTAATAGCAAACTACTTCTGGAATCTTTCCAAGAAAACTGCAGGACTAGCCCAGGTAATCACTGGGAGTTTATAGTATACTGATCAAAAAGAATCTTCCTAATCTGGAGGTCGATCTATTCCAGAGTGTTAAGGCAATGACCTCAAAGGCCTGCCTTTCCACACTTTAACCTCAGGATATCTATTACATTATCTCTTTGTCAGTTTGTATTAGCCAAGAAGAGTCTGCATAGACAAAATGGCATTGAAACACCCAAATGAGAAATGGATTTATATGTTTATATATTATGATCAGTGTATTAAACTGGGTGTAGAAGCAAACCCAGTTTATACCCTCGTTATATCCAAAAGTTGTGTCCTAGCTGCCTGTTGGGACATGAAGACCAGGCTCAGCTCTCAGAGCAACACTTCATGAACAAAATCACTCTACTTTCTGTAGTTTAGACTCCACATGGTGAAATCAAGGTATCATCTTACAACCTGGGAGTCATCCCCCCCCCCCGAAATGTTTATGGAGTAAAGGCTGTTCTTTCCAAAGACTTTCATTTGTTTTCACTTATGCCAGCACATAGCTATAATTTGACTGGCCATGCATTGACATATCACATTTTCCCCTTAAGCATTCATTTGGAGAAAAAATGGTTACAGTTAATGTAGAAGGTCAAAACCACTTAGACATACAACTTCCTTTGTTCTGTACATATCTGATACCTCACTTTGAGATCTTCCAGAGTAGAGTTGAAAATCTATTATCCTACTTTTCTATCCATTTATATTATCCTTTTATGTTAAAATTTAGAAATAAGTAAAAGAGCTAAAATTATATGAGGAAAAATAAACAGGATTTCTGGGGAAATATTTATGGATAAAGCATTTGCAAAATAGAGTGATGCATGAAGTATATGTAATCCTACTGATTTATATAGTTCTGAATCCTTATTTTGTTTAGGATAGTGATACTTTAGCTTATAGTCAAATGCCTTTTGCACAACTGCCAAGCATCAAAAAAGCCCCAGGCAGTGAAACATTGGGTGCTTCCAGATTTATGTTAAAATCAATTTAGATAGAAAAAAATTATCCTGCAATCTGCAACTTCTATACTGTAAAAACATATGGACTACACAACTCGACCAGGGCAAAGCAATAGACGCAATTTACATAGACTTCTGCAAAGCCTTTGACTCAGTGGTACACGACAAACTACTTCTAAAAATAAAATCTTATGGCATTTCTGGACCCCTGCACAAATGGATAACTGCATTACTGTCAAACAGACAACAAGTGGTCAAAATAGGAACCACTCTATCAAATCCTGTACCTGTTAACAGTGGTGTTCCCCAAGGCAGCATTTTAGGACCAACTCTCTTTATTCTTTACATAAATGACATTTGTGATAATATAAAAAGCAACTGTGTCCTCTTCGCAGATGATGTAAAACTATTCAACACCACCAACAATACTACAACCCTTCAAAAAGACCTTGACTAGGTATCAGAATGGTCAAACAAGTGGCAACTTCAAATCTCAATCAACAGATGCTCAGTCTTACACATTGGCAAAAATAATCAGAACACAAAATACAAACTAGATTATCATGACCTTGTTGATGATCCTCACTCAGTTAAGGATCATGGAGTACTCATCTCAAATGATCTAAGTGCAAAAGCCCATTGCAACAGCATTGCTAAGAAGGCATTAAGAGTGGTTAACCTAATCTTGCGTAGCTTCTTCTCTGGTGATATTGTACTTTTAACCAGAGCATACAAAACATTTGCTACACCAATTCTCGAATACAGCTCATCTGTCTGGAACCCACACTACATATCGGACATTAATACAATTGAGCATGTCCAGAGATATTTCATGAGAAGAGTACTACATTCCTCTGTTTGCAACAGAATACCTTATGCCACCAGACTTGAAATTTTGGGCCTAGATAATTTAGAACTACACCGCCTTCAATCTGACCTAAGTGTAGCACATAAAATCATATACCAAAATGTCCTTCCTGTTAATAACTACTTCAGCTTCCACCGCAGCAATACACAAGCATGTAATAGATTCAAACTAAATGTAAACCGCTCCAAACTCGACTGCAGAAAATACGACTTCAGCAACAGAGTGATCAATGCCTGGAATGCACTACCTGACTGTAGTTTCTTCCCCAAAACCCCAAAACTTTAACCTTAGACTGTCTACCGTTGACATCACCCCATTCCTAAGAGGTCTGTAAGGGGCATGCATAAGCGCACCATCATGCCTACCGTCCCTGTCCAAATGTCTCCATGTATTCGTAAAATTTCCTGTATTCATAACCATGCTTGTACTTCTTACATATTCACAATCATGTTTATACTTTGTTTATACTTTGTAATCATATACACACTTGACAAAATAAATAAATAAAAATAAAATAAAACAATTCAATCTAGCACTACCAAACAATAAACACTGTAGTTTTTCCAACTGTTTATCCTGTTTTAAGTCAGAGGATAACAGAATAAAGTGATTGGAAGAGGTGGAAATGTAACTCTCCCCCCTCCTAGTTTAAGTGAGATTTGAACATGTACATGCCTTAAAGGGAATAACCACATAATGTTAACTCAGCTGGAAGCATCTCTGATTTCCTCATAATTAAACAAGCAAAGATATTTTTACTCTCCATACAATGTATTCTGCTTATTCCATTATTAAACAACTTCTCTTGCAAATGTATTCTACTGAACAGATTGAGAGATCAGCATGCAAATTAGTTTAGGGGATGCTTTCTTCTAATATGGAATATAAATGTCCATGCATATAGAGTTTTCAAAGTACATGGAAAAGGGGTTAAGATTAATTTGTTAAGAATAACTTGAACTCCAACCCTGCTGGCTTTTGCATTATGAAAATGTTGTATCTGGAATACATATGTATATTAAAGATCACACATCACCTCCCTTATATTTTTCCTCCTACTGAATATATGCTGTATGTATTAATGGTGGTGATGGAAAGGAGACTTTTTCCCATACCAGTCAACAAACTGCCATTTAATAATTTAAAAAAGAAAGTGAAAAGGATAGGGGGACCTTTCTACTTTCAAGAAAGTAGAGAGAAGGAAGATATATTTCTGACTATATAATACTCAGAGAAACGTTTTTAATTATATCTAAGAAACACCATTCTAATCTTGTAAAACTGTACATTTTAGGAAAGAAAAGGAGGGTGGAAAAGAATATAGCAACATTTTTAAGTTAATCCGATAACTACGCTATAAAGAATTTTCCATCAAAACAGCTTCACTGAAACCTTTTCTTCATTTTGCACTTCATTTGCATTACTTCCCAAAACCTACCATTTTAAACCATTCCTGATGTTTTAGAAATGTGTTTCTAACCCCAGAGGTATATTTGTCACAGTTCTCCTTGTTTCTTGAAATTTATAGAAAATACTTTTGATAAGAGACCCTAATTTTTTTTGCTGCTTCCTTAGCCAACTACAAGCTATGGAGGGTATTCAACTAGAGCAGTGATGGCGAACCTTTTTTGGTTCGCGTGCCAAAAGGGGGGGGAATGCGGGGGATCACGTGTGTGCGTGCCCACACTCATAATTCCATGCACCCCCGCACATGCACGCATGACTCCCTGCTCCCAGCATGCAATGGCACACCCATTTTTCGCTCTCCCCAGGCTCCAGAGCCTTTCTAGGAGCCTGGGGAGGGCGAAAACGGCCTTCCCCACCCCCTCTAAAGGCTGGAAACAGCCTGTTTCCCGACTCCCAGTGGGCCCAGAAGGCCCAAAAATCAGCCGGCTGGTGCACACATGCACGCCGGACCTGAGCTCGCGTGCCCACCGATATGGCTCCGCGTGCCACTTGTGGCACCCGTGCCATAGGTTCGCCATCACGGAACTAGAGGTTCTTCAGGTTCTTTGACAATTCTGTGATTCTTATTTAACAAAAATCATTACTATTACATATAGTGGGACCAGATTGATTGATATCCACTTGCCTGTTCACAACCTAATGATCCAGTTATAACACATTATCTCTTTCAGTTCTTAGTGATGCCTCATTTATGGTCTAGGGTAAATTTTACAATGCAGCTCATAGCACAATAATGATAATGCTATTGCAAAGGAATATGCCCCATACACTGTATGTGTATACTTTAACAAAGTGTTTTAAGTAAAGTTGTACAATAAGCATAAACAGAGGTTTTACTAACCATTTACTTTGATTTAGTCCTACTGTTGGGGTGCCTTTGCAAACTCCAGTGGAATATTTACTATGATGCAGTGGGAATCTTTAAGTCTTACCTTTCGAGAGATATCAGATGCAGAACTTTTTTAAAATGGTGCTTCATTCCCTCAGGAGACAAGCTTTGGGATGAAGAATAATAGCTACAATTGCCTAGATCCCGCATGTGATGAGGACCCAATCTAAGCTACATTTTGGCATTTAAAATTCTCTGAAAGATCAATATTTTTCCCTTCAAGGCAGTAAAATTGATCAAAATGCAATCCCAGGAGTTGTTTCAGTATTTTTTATCTTCCTACCCTCTTCTGTTTAATGGACCATTGACTTTGATGACTTAAAAATGGAGAAAATAAAATCTTTCAGAAGAACACTAGACTCATGTTTAAAAGTATCCTGCCTAACAGCTCACCAGCACAGAGAAAGGGGTACAAGAAATTGAAACTCGTGCTTTATGGCACACTTCTCATATATCAATTGACTCCATTCCACTGCATCATGCTACTCACTCCCCACCACACACTGCCCACCCCGCCATAACTGTCAATTGTATTCTTAACTTGGAGTTATGGAATAAAATGATGGATGGATGCTATAATGGGAGGAAAACTCCTACTGCATAGTACAATCATAATGGATTTCATGATGTAGCAGGAGTCTCCTTCGAAGTGCCCTGTACAAATCCAATACCTATTAGTTGTTGCAGTGAGTTGTGCAATTCAACAGGGGGCTTCTAACACAAGATTATGCAATACCTCTGACATCAATTAGCTAGGTGGCATGCTGGCAAGAGACATCTTCCCTGGCATCATAAAAGGGGCAATTGTGCTGTGGATGTCTCCTCCAATTGCATCACATAGTCTGCCAATATTACCAGTTGACTGGGTGGGTTGCACATTGTGGGTTGCACAATGCTGTGGGACTTTTTTTCTGTTGCATTGGAGAATCACCCTGATTCCTGTCGAACTTTGTGTTAGTTTGCTTTTGTTTTAATATATTTTTATTGATTTTTAATAAGATAAAAGTATTAGAAGAAAAACAAAAAACTAAAGAACAGTAAGAGAGAAAAGAAAAAAGGGGTTTTATCACTGGTTATAAATGCATTTAGATTTTATCCTCCTTCTCTACAGTTATATCATAAATTACTTCTTCCATAAGCAACCCTGTCCGATAGTTAAACCCATAAATCACAAGTTCATGTTTCTTTTCCTTTTTCAGCAAAAGCTCCATTAGGGATTTCCAGTCACTAATTAATATAATACTTATCTAAGCAAAACATTAATTGTGTCATGCCTGCTAGTTCCATTATATTCACCCCACCATTCCTTTATATGCCAGACCTTTGCATCTTTGTGCATACAAACATTTCACTGCAGTTATCTTGTACAAAAACAAAGTTACTTGACTTTTTCTAACTGTCCATCAATCCCAAAAGAAACATTTCTAGTCTCAGATATATATTAATTTTTAAATTATCTGAATTAGGGTATTATTTGAATCCAAAATTTCTAGCTTTTTTACATGTCCATCAAGCATAATAAAATGTTCCTTCTTCTTGTTCCACATTTTCAAAATAAATTTGAAGTGGCTTTATACATTCTAGACAATTTCTCTGGTAATGTATACCAACAGTACATCTCTTGAATATTATAACATAGTGTAAATTTTAATGCTTTCAACCAATATTTCCCCATTGTTCTATCCAGGGGCGGGTTCCTAATTTTTTTTACTGCCACTCTGTGGGCGTGGCTTATTTTGTGGGTGTGGCTTGCCAGCCATGTGACCGGGTGGGCGTGGCTTGCCGGTCATATATTAATTATTTCAGAGAGATGTTACTACTATTTTTGCTATTTTATACCTTACATGAAAAGCTTTGCATACAAAGTGCGTGTTACACTATGGCAACACAGCAACCTTTATATGCAGGAAATGCTATAGTTAAAAGACAAGCAAGTCTCATACAGCATTTTTTGTTTCAGTCATGGATTCCTTAGACGAAAATATTGAGGACTGTTAAAAGAACAGTATCTTTTAACAGTCCTCAATATTTTCGTATAAAGAATAACAGTATAAAACTGTATAAAATTAATAGTATAAAGGTTAAACTTTAGGAAAACACCCACTTTGGGAAGCTTTAGGCAAAAGCGAAGGAAAAGTGTTAAATGCGAGCTTCTTATTATTTTCAAGCGAAGGGACGGGGAAAGACTTAATTGTTAGGTTTCTGGGCATGCGCAGAAGAAATTTTTTTAAAAAATAAAAAAAAACTTTTTAAAAAAAAATGGCGGCGGCCAGGCACCGGCAACTGACCGCACCGGTACTGTAACATCACCAGCGGGCCGCTACCGGTGCTATAGAGTGGACCGCACCGGTAGGAACCCACCACCGGTTCTATCTGTATATCATAACCAAATAGTTAGCTGCCTTTATCGTATTTCTTTCATTTGTTCTTTTGTTTTAAATTTCAATAGAAACTTGTATATTTTAACAATTACATGTTCATGATATATACACACTTCTATTTTAAACCCAATGTTACAATGTTAAAAAAACATAAACTAAGTTGTTTACTTTAAATCTTCTTAATAATTGTACATTATTACATGAAAAGCATTGGCTATTATGTTCTTCTATCTCCAGTTCTTTTGATTTTATTTGGTATTCCCTTTGACAAAATTCTAGTACCTTATGATAAGTTAGCTACTTGTGTTTGCCTATTATTTCTCATCTACAAAAAGCTTTGAGTGTGTTTTCAGAGTTTGTATCTATTCCATATTTTCAAAATGGGATCTATAACATAATGATGTTTAACATCTAACTGTCATATCAGAAAGATCCATGCTGTTCAAATCTTAGGTCATGTTTTTCTAACTCCAAAAGCCTTCTATTTCTCAGAAGCACCCAATCTTTCATTCAAACCAAGCAGCAAGCTACAAAATACAATTTCAGATCAGGTAAAACTCAGTCCTTCTCTTTCTTTTATATCTTGTAATACCTTATATTTAACTTTTCGGTTTTTAACTCTGCCACACAAATTTAGATATGTCCATCTGCCTCTGTTTAAATGGTGCATCAGTTATATGAGGACACATGGGACTAAATTTTGGACAAATCAGTATAAATTTGCATTATCAAGAAACTTGCTAAAAGTTTGGAGCTCTCTGCATGGAAAACGACAGACTTGGCATTATAATGTCACTACCCCAAACAGACCCTGTGCATAATCTGGGGGTTCTCATGGACTCGCAAAGAGGGCCTTTGCGCAACTGCGGGTTGTGCGCAGTTACGCCCTTTTCTGGACCAACAATCCCTACTCACAGTCACTCATGCCCTAGTCACTTCCTGTCTTGGCTATTGTAACACGCTCTACATGAAGCTGCCCTTGAAGAACATCCGGAAGCTCCAGTTGGTGCAAAATGCAGTGTCTGCAATAACACAATATCTGTATTATGTGATGTCTGATGGTATTTCCTCATACAAATCCCAGTCAAGAAATGTAATGAAGAAAATGGCTTCAAACATGCAAACATATTTGCATTGTTCTATTCAGGAAATTCTTGGCAAAATAATTAAATAAAGACTAATTAGGAAAAAATAAGGCATTTTACTGGTATGGTCATACTGTATGTTTCCCAGCAAGAAATGTGTTTTGCCATGTGTAAAGGTTTATCTTTTAAGTTTTATGAGCATGTCAATATATATTTCTTTCGTAAATATTCATGACTGGCTTTCCAGTAGATGGCATTTCATTTTGCCAAAACACCACGAACCCTTTTTTAAAAAAATGCTTAATCACATTCTGGGGTGTTAAATTGAACAATATTTTTTGTTGAAATTAATAAACATTTACTTTGGAGTTGACAATAATTCTATTCTGAAACAACGACAACTATGTAACAGTCTATTGTGCGTTTCCTCCCTTGAATGCTTATAGAAACTGACATTTGCATAAAAATTGCTTTGTTCAATAAACAGCCACTGAAATATTTGTGAAGGTGGCAAGGGGAGGGAAAAAAACATTGTTCAGACAATCTGCTGATATGGCATATAATAAGCATGTGCCGTCTTTGGTTTTATTTTTTTTAGGTTGAAGTGTTCTGTGAATGTAGAGGTTCCTCTGCTACCAGTCATATAGCCTCTGTCAACTCCGCCCATGTAATAATCATATAACATATCTTTCTATACTTGCCAAACCATCTGTTTAAAACCTTTAATGATATTAAGGTTGCAATTCACAGTGAATCTTGCACAGGCAACTAAGCTACTACAATAAGCTATTACAAATCCCCGAATGATTCAATATTTACATATTTGGCAGCCTAGAACCCTTGTTTTACACACACTGGTTTCATTGACCATAGAGGATCACTTCTATTATTGTATTTAATGGAAACAGGGTGCACTTGCAAGTTGCTCCTGTCTTAGTAAATGACAGGTGGACACGATTAATACATTACTTTGGATAATTTCCTCTTTAGGAAACCTATTTTAAATTTAACCAATAGTGACAACAAATAGAACTGCTTTCCTTTGGGAAACTGCTGGTTTAACTTTTGTCAGCTATAGCAAATAGCATTTGTCTTAAACAAATTGCCTTTTCTCTTTAAAAAAAATAACTACATATGCAATTTTATAGTAGTGGCTTCTTGCAATGTGTCTGTTCATTATCATATTTTTTTTAACATTCTTCAGTTCAAGAGTTTAATTTCAGAGGTAAGAAATAGATGAACTTAACCTACCAAATTATGTCAATGGGCAGACTATGTACATAGTTATTATTTTAACATTTGACTTATGTCAAAATTGTTCAACTAATTTCCAGGGTTTTGTTAAATATTTTAATTAAAACATAAGAGGTTGAACCTAGAATTTGCATCTTGTAGATGAAAGGCTTCAGCCTTTGCAAAAAGCTAATCTAGCATTCAGAAGCGAACAAATGCAAATGTCATCAATTCTCCCTCTTGACCCTATTCTTTCTTCAGGGAGTTAAAAACCTATAGAAAGAAGGATATTTCTGATGTAAAAAAAAATAAAATTGTCAAAATTACCTATGCTTTCTGTTAGTGTTTGATAACTTTATGGAAATTCCACTCTGAGTAAATAGAAAAAGTGGCTGAGATCCCTGGGAGACTTCAGATATGAAGTCAATCATTTGTCCAATTTCCATGTATCTACACCCTCATTTGTTGCATTTCTCATGTGGAAATTTGTTCACTTAAGCGAAGAGTTTAGTTATCCCATCTTATTTCCCACATCAACTGAAGATGCAAGCAAAAAGAAGAAGGTGGGAGTAAACCCTTCGTTACTGCCTTCTACCTAAAGAAAGAAGTGAAAAATGTATATGTTGGTTATCAGATATTGAAAGATACAGTCTCTTCTGAATTTAACTTTCTTCTTCTCATTACTTTCCCTTTAATTTAATTTTTATAGGTTTTTTTTAACTTTCCTTTCAATTGCAAGGTTTTTCAGAAGTAATTTCCCACTGCCTTCTATCTAGGGCTGAGAGTGAGTGTGTTAGAACCCTGTTCAAACGATTGGGTGTGTTTATATATGATTAAGCCACAAATCATTGTTATGTGTATATTGCTTTAAATGCATTGTGGATGATTACTATATAAGCAAGCAAGAGAGCATGCTCAATGTGGTTGGTGGTTGGTGGTTTAGTGTGGTTTAGTGTGGAGATAGTGGTGTTTGACAGTGTGTTCCGGATTGAAGACTCTCTGCTGCTTTACTGATGAGTAGATTACTTTATGACTGTGTGGAATTGCTGTGAAGAGAACTATCTGTGATAGTATAGAATTAAATGATAGCTGTAATCTTTGTTTGTGAGTTAAAACAAAGATAGGCAAGAAGAAGAAACTTCGCATTGACTGAATAACTGTGTATGACTTGGACTTCCTATTTAACTTTGCTACTATTCAAGTAAAACTATTTTGTACATACTAAAGATATTCTGTTTATTGACTGAATAGCATTTATATCAAACTGCAACACCATTACTACAACACATTTCGCTGTGTATGTGCTTAACAGCACAATAACTCCTTAACAGAGTGACTTGCCCAAAGTCACCTAGCTGGCTTTATGCCTCCCAGTCTCCTGATTTCCAGCTGATGCCTTAGCCACCATACCAAAGTCCCATTTTGTTTTTCTTTTTATAGAGAGGGAGAAATTACACAGTCTAAAATACTGGTTCTAACATATGAAAGGTATGATTGAACACTCTGCTCCTTCCAAAACCAAGCAATCCCACTATGCTGTAACCTCTATGAGAGCCCTTTGTATAGTATTCTAAGACTAGAATTGGCTGGACTAAGGTCATACCAATTTACAGTGATTGAGTTATGGATTGTTCTCTATATTTCCTTCTCTTTATACTTAAGAAATTGCAAAAAAGTACAAACCTCCCAATCATTTTTGTTTGTTTTAAATCACTGATTCTTAACCTGGACGATATCGCCCCCCAGGGGGCGATTTCATTTTTCAGGGCGGTGATGGAACAAAAAGGGGCAACACAGGGGCGAAGGAATGAAAAGGGGGCGATATGGGGGCAATGGAGCAAGAAGTTTTGGGGACACTTTTGAGACTTTTTCGTACAGTGAATCGCTGTATATCTGTCATACAAAAACATCAGATCTCTCACTATTAGTGGATTGAATTGTGGTTTCAAATGTTCCTCCAGCTAGCTTCAGTACAGAACGCTGTACACATGTGAATATGCATCGCTTATTTTCATGCGCGTTGCTCAGCAGCCTCTACCCATACAGTGGCGTGTCATTGGCCAGAATGGGCAGTGATGGAGGGGGGAGTGCTTCTTTCAAAACATCGCATGCTGAGTGGCTGTCCCCTGTGACATCAGCTGTAATGTCAACGTAACTGTTGAAACTAGGTTTATTGACGTCCACGTGTGTTTTTCTAGTGTTCCAGTCAGTCAAAAATTTAATTTGAAGGCAATGCCTTTCATTTTGAAGGCCTCTTAACATGGCCGAGAAGAGAAGTGTTGCCAGTATTCGCCGGAATACCTAAAATTGGGATTTATTCCATCTCCTTCCAACGTACAGCTTCCGTTTTGTCTCCTTTGTGAGAAAACATTTTCAAATGAAGCGATGAAGCCTTCCCGACTGAAAGACCATTTGGTAAGAATTCATTCGGATAAAGCCAACAAACCGGCATTGTTTTTCCAATCATTAAAGGCAAATCTCACACTATCGGAGAAACGCTTATTTTAGCAGCAGTGAAACAGATTGTTGCTACCATGTTGGGGCCCAGCGCAAGCACTATCACGCAATTTATTCCTTTCACTTTCTTGTAATTGAATTTTGTTTCCAGTGGTTATTACATTTAAGTGTCTTGAATAAATAAGATAATAATGAAATACATGTATCACGAAGTTTGGGAATAAAGTGAAGGGTGGCACCAAAATGTTTCACACAGTTGAGATATGGGGAAAAGACTGGAAATAAATTATTTGCATCGATATGTCCTGATGACAATTTTAAAGAAAACAAAAAAAAAGTATTTGCATAAATTGAAGAATTATTTCCTATGTTGTGATTGAGAGGTTATGTTGGGGGAGGAGGGCTATGACAACATCCTCATTGACTCAAGGGGGCCATTCATTCAAAAAGGTTAAGAACCACTGTTTTAAATGAACATAAAGTTTACAAGTGCAGAAAGAAACAAAGGTGTGAAATAAAGACATATTGTTTGTTTCATATCAGACCTTTCGATATCAACCTAATGAGCTAATATATTTATTTATTATAACAATGAACCCAGCTGTAAACAGATCATAAAATAATACATCATTTACATATTTCTATATCAACATGTCATCCGTAATTGGAAAATAAATTAAATGATCCATCTGCTTGCTATCATCTATGCTATTCTTCTTCACACCCACAATATATAAATACAGTCAGTATTATTTATACTAATTATCTGCTAACAATAACAAAAACAACAAATTAAACCACCCCAAAATCTCCTCAGAGGATTTAATTGATCTGCTCTGTTAATCTTTCTTTCCTCACTCCCACTCACTTTTAATTTTGGTTTGGGGTTGTTGTTGTTTTATTGTTAGTTTTGTTTTTTGTTCTTGTTACATTCAGCCTTACTGAGCATATTGTATTTATTTTGTTTTTTTATTAAAGGCATTCACTTTATCAGTTTTGTTAATCTATTGCTTTCAGTGACATGTCTTATATGAAGAGGTGAAAAGACATCTAGTTCATTAAACTATTGAAACTTAGTTATCCAAGGTTTGGAAACTGATAAGTAACTGATAAGTTATGAATGATATATAATCTACAGGAAGCTTCATGTCTTGGATGAAGCCAGAAGCAAACAGTAGTATTCACAAGGGGAAATCAAAACAAATTAATCTGATTAAGCCCCATCTCTTTTAGCATGATACACATGATCATGATACATATAAAAAACTGGGGTTTCTCTCTTTTTCTGTTACCTTTTCCCTCTAATAATCCTTTCTCTCCCCTTTTCTTTTCTTTTCTTTTCTATGCTAGGGATACTCACATATTAGGCAGAAGTAAGTGGGCACAATGATTTTTCAGATCCTGAAGTGATTCCTGTTTCTGTGTGTGTTGAAAAGCAACTTTGGAAATTGATAATATAACATTTGACTTATCCTGTTTATTCTAAAATAAATTCAGACTATTCTATATGAGTTTACAAGCAGACCTGAGATTCCTGATGTTCCATTTCAAGTACTATCGTGGTTTATATCTGCATTGTTCAGTTTCCCCATGACCAGAACAAACAGAAGTTTATTTGTTTGTTAATTTTTTATGGCTGATTATCTCACCCTAACACTAAGGAATATGTAAACTAACACCATGAAAGGTGTCTAGGGATATTCCCAATCATCCAGGTCATGATTGTCTCAAAGGTGCTTTTTTTCCCAAAAGACAACTGGACATTCTTGGTTTTTCTGTCTTGTTTTTCTTGTCTTTGAAAACATTTAACTTCTCATCCAATAAGTTTTTTTAATGCTAATTGACTGGTGGCAAATGAAAGGACTTAAATTTGTTGCAGTCATTTGGTTGTTAGCAATCTAACATTCCTAACATTCCCATTCCTAAGAGTTCTGTAAGGGGCGTGCATAAGCGCACCATCGTGCCTACTGTCCCTGTCCTTCTGTCCTATTGTCTAATTTTTACCTATACATACCTTGCTTTTGTTTATGTTTATATCATACCTGTTATCTTGTACATGTGTTGACAAAATAAATAAATAAAATAAAATAAAATCTGAGGGTCAGTTGTTAGCTCTCTGAAAGTTGTTGAAGCTACTTGGCGGTTTATCTGTATCTTCAGAGTCACCTGAATCAGAGTGCAAATGGATGTGGAGAAGGTTCAGTGGAAGAAGATTTATATGTAACTGTCGTGAGCTGTCAGAGAAAATGCAAGATAGAATAGCAATAAATAAAATTGCAATAATTTTAAATAAACTGGAGTTTTTCCGACAGACTTTCTATCTTTAAACATTTTCCGAATGGAACTCATATTTGAACAAAATATACTTCACTCTTAAAATATGCTGCTGTTCTAAAGTTCAAAATCTTGACAAACAGTTACTACCCTGTGGTCTCTAACCTAACAATTAGAGATACACACTCAAAGGTATATCTTTCCACTGAGGTTAACAATAAGTGAGCATCTTTCTGCTTGAATACTCTAGCAAGATTATTGTTCAGCAATAATGTTTCATATGCAGCCTTTTAAAGGCTTCTGTTGCCTTTTCATGTATAACCCACCATTCAGAACCTCTAACTAAATCAACACAACATCTTATAACAAAAATTACAGGGGAAAGGAAAGGATGTCATAACAAATTCAGGCCATGGAGCATGGCAACCAAGCAAGGACTCTCCTAAAAAGGTTTACAAGTGAACAACAATTTAAAAGGATACAGGGAATTTAGATGCAGCCGTTGAGAAGACCTTGCCTAAAATGATGTTTTGTTTCAGACAATACCTGTTTTGACAACTGATATACCATTTAAACAAGGAGAAAGGGATATATCTAAATTTGTGTGGCAGGAAAAGAAAACCACAGGTTAAATATAAGGTGTTGCAAGATGCAAAGGTAAGAGGAGGATTGACTTTTACACAATTTGAAATTGTACTTGGCAGCTTACTGTATGGTTTGGATGAAAGAGGTGTGCTACTGAGAAGGCCTTTGGAGTTAGAAGAACATGACTTGAGATTTGGATGGCATGAGTATCTGTGGTATGATAAAGTCAAGGTTAATTTGAATTTCAAAAATTATATTGTTAGAATGAAGCCTAACATGGATAATGTTGCAGGATCCAATCTGGACTAATCACCAGGGCCAGAGATTTAGTCTAGTGAGCTTTTGGACTCATGCTGGAGCCCATCCTCAGGGAACTTCTCTTGATCAGACTGTGTGTAGAGTAGAGTATATTGTTAGATATGCCATATTGAGAATATGGGATAGATACAATTCAGTTTGTTCCCCAAAACACCTAGCACAAGAAGCATTTTGCAGATGAGAAATAATAAACAAATACAAATGAGATACAGTACTAGAATTCTGTCATGCGGAATACAAAATAAATTCAAGAGCAAAACTAATAGCAGAGGTTGCCAATAGTTTTCTTATTACAGTTTAAAGGTTTAAAGTAGAAGAGAGTTTATGGTTCTAAATGTTTTAAGATTGAATTTGAAATAGACTTATATAGAAATTATGAAAATGCTAAACTGAATAAACTTGTGAAAAAGTGGGCTAAATTTTTGGTTATAATATACAGATGGAACAATGTGGTTGAACTATGTGGTTGAAAATTTTATACTAAATTATAATCTTAAGGAGAATTACTGTTGGTATACAGTATTTCATCAGAGAAATTGTCTAGAATATACATTTCAAATTTTATGCTGAAAATGTGAACAAGAAGGAACATTTAATCATGCTTGGTGCATGTAAATAAAAGCTGAAAAAAATTGGATTCAAGTATATACATTGATTCAGGGGATTTTAAGGATTTTAAAGATTAATATACTATTGACATCTTTCTTTTGAGGTTAATGGAAAATTAGAAAAAAAAATCATGGAATTTGATAACTGCAGCAAGACTATTCTATGCACAAAGGTAGAAAGATACCTACAAGGCAATACCTACAAGGGGAAAAAAGTGAATTTATAGTTCACTTTATAGTTCACTGATTTATAGTTTTGATGATTAGACAGGAAAGAAGAGAGTAACTTGTAATTTTAGAGAAAGGTACATTTATAATTATAAAGCGGCTGTGAGAAAGATCAGAAACTACTGGTTTGTGTCTATTTTTCTTTATTTTTCTCTGTTTCTTTTACTTTTTTTCCTTTTCTTATACTTTTATATTTCTCTTTGATTTTCTTTCTTTCTTCATAGCCCTAAAAGAAGGGATATAATGTAAAGATGCAGTGGAACTGGGAAACACAACTGTACGCAGTATGTCCACCCTCCATGAGACCCCCAAAAAGGATATGGTCAGAATCAACTCTCTTTCTTATAATCAAAATCTAGTGCTGAAATCCATATTCTTAGAAGGATTATTGTCAATGTCTATGCCCTAGACCTTAAAAGTATATCTGATATAATTTTTTTTATTTTACTCTCAGTCATATTTTTTTTGCCATCGTACACATTCCAAATATTTCAGTATTAATGGGATTTATCACTGAGTAATTTGCTTTTCGGATATTGTAATTTCAAAGGGCAAGACGAAAAGCTGCATATGAATGAGCAATTTTAGTTTCATTTATTTTATGACTACCCCAGCTGTTCCAAATTCCCACTTCCACAGATGACTTCTGATTTAAGTAAGAAATGATGTAAGTTGGATGATATAAATCCATATAGTTGGTTTTGGAAGATCATCCTAAAAACCTTGAAATACTGCAAAAACCTGAGCTGGACTTTAGAATTCCATAAACACAATTTAATTTCAATCTTGGATCAATTAACATTGCTGCAGGAAGTAACACCTATTTGCTGTATCCATTTTACCCATTTTGTTTTGAAGAACTTTATTCTATTTTAAGTCTGAAAACAGTGAAGAGGCTGGATCTTCAGTATCTTCTTACTATTAGGTTTTTGTTGTTTGGTATTTATTTCCATTTGTTATAAACAGAACCATCTTCATACAGAATAGTATACATATTTGGTTATTTTAATAGGAATGTGTTTTGAATGCATCAAATGCTGAATTAAACTGGGCAATTGTCAAAAGAGTTTATGCTTTTCTAGGCAGAGTGGGATGTTTCCAAAAGCAGCAGAAATTTTTGTTATCATCCACACTTCAGAAGGCAGCGTGGCTTGGTTGTCATGTGACTGGGTGGTCACGTGACTGGGTGGGTGTGGCTGGTTGGTCATGTGACTGGGTGGGCGTGGCCAACTTGACATCACTCACATCAAGAGTTAGGATTAGGGTTAGGGTTAGGGTGCCTGGCCTCTCCTCGCCTCAAAGGCCTCAACAAGATACTATTTCCCTTTCTATTTATTTACTATTACTGAACATCCAAAATATACTATTTAATCCTGTGTTCTTTCTTTCTTTCTCTCTCTTTCTCCTTTCCTTCCTCTTTCTTTCTTTCTCTTTTTCTTTCTTTCCTGTCTCTCTCTCTCCCTTCCTTCCTTCCTTTCTTTTTCTTTCTCTTTCTTTCATTCTTTCTTTCTCTCTTTCTCTCTTTCTCTCTTTCTCTCTTTTTCTTGTCTCTCTCTCTCCCTTCCTTCCTCTTTCTTCCTTCCTCTTCCTCTTTCTTTCTTTCTCTCTTTCTTTCTCTCTTTCTCTCTTTCTCTCTTTCTCTCTATTTCTTATCTCTCTCTCTCCCTTCCTTCCTCTTTCTTCCTTCCTCTTCCTCTTTCTTTCTTTCTCTCTTTCTTTTTCTTTCTTTCTTTCTTTCTTTCTTTCTTTCTTTTCTTGTCTCTCTCTCTTTCTCTTTCTTAATACCCTGTATGAGCCCTAGACTCCACCCACTACAAATGGATGGCTTCAGATTTTAAAACACTTTTTAAAAAATACAATAACCTGGTCAGTATCTTCATTTTGGCAAATTTATCCTTACCAGGAAAATTTAAGCATTTATGAGCTTCAAGTTAATCCTATTTTTTAATAGGAGATGAAGTGATAACACTGATAGAATAAATTTCTGCAGGTGAAAAATTGTCAATTTCAAATTGTAATAATGGATAGAGTTGACAAAGTATGGTGCTATATATCCCTATGTAAATTTCACTGACATTCATTGAAAGGGACACCCTTTTTCTCATTTAGTCTTATGAAAAGTAACCCAATGGCTCAGCAGAAGATATTGCATAGCAATAGCACTTAGACTTATATACCACTTTACAGTGCTTTACAGCCCTCTCTAACAGAGTCAGCATATTGCCCCCAACAATTTCGGTCCTCATTTTACCCATCTCGGAAGGATGGAAGACTGTGTTAACCTTGAGCCTGGTGAGATTTGAACTGCCAAATTGAACTTGTATGTTCTACCCTTTTCTAAGTGAAAGTTTTATATTTTATTGCAAGTCATTCTGATTGTGGAAAAGTGGAATATAAATTATTTTAATAAATAAGGGATGTCCTGTTATATTGCCAGCACACCTAAAGATGAAATATTTTGTGCTAGTTTCTTTAAAGCACTAATGCAAAGTCAGAAATTATATTAACCCCATCATTGGAAATAATGAAAAGTATGTTTTAAATAATAATTTGATTAGTGGAAATTGGTTTTCTAGAAAAACATCTGGTAGTTCTAAGGAAGATTCTTGAGGTTTAGATCCTTATTAAGTCTGAAGATTTGTAGGAAAGGAATGCTAAAAACATAATTTATTATTATTATGGAACTACAAGCTTAGGCTTTATTTTCTGCTAAAAGTAATTAATGGATTTTTCCTGAACAATAAGGAAATAGTTGCATGTACTCAACACTAATGCAATATTACTGGCAACTTACTGAAAAAGAAAGAGCAATATATCCATAAATATCATTACCTGTCATTTTTCTCCTTTATTGAATAAATTTAACCTTTTTCAATTCATGCTTAGAACTTGAATAATTGTGTTGCTGATTTTGAATGAAGAGAACAGAAAAATAGACAATAGTTCCTCAATTCCCTTCCCCCAATCAATCAATTACTTATGTATTATCTATCTTCAAATTCTGAATACACAAAGAGATGGTGTCATCCTTCTTCCACTCCCAGATGATTTAAAATGAATAATCACTCTTCCTTGTTACAGAGCAGGGGTCCCCAAACTTGGCAACTTTAAGACTTGTGGACTTTAACGCCCAGAATTCTCCAGCCAGCTATGTCGACAAGTCTTAAAGTTGCCAAGTTTGAAGATTTCTGTTACAGAGCTTCTAAGCACCTCCAGAAAAATCTTGGAATGAAAGATCAAACTGTTTCTTATTAATGGAAGAGAATATATGTAGCCCAAGGTTGAACTGTGGGTACTTTGGTGCTTTGTGAGCTTGCATGTTTGCTTACAGATGTTTCATTACCAGACTAGGTAACACCTTCTCTTTCCCCTCCTCTTTCCCTCCCTCCCTCTCTTTCTCTCTTTCTTCCCCCCTCTCTCCTTCTCTCACTCTTTCCCACCATCCCTCCCTCTTTCCCTTCCTTCCTTCCTCCCCCCCCTCTCTCTCTCTCTCTCTCTTCCCCATTTCTCTTTCCCTACCTCCCGGTTCACTTTCTCTTGTGCCGCGTGGCCGCGCCTAATGGGCGTGCGCATGCACAGTGCAAATTTTTTTTAAAATGTAAAAAAATTAAAAAGCCGAAAACAAGATGGAGACACATGCGCAGTGCCGGAAACTCGGCGCAGAAGAAAAAAGAATTTCAACATTAAAAAAAAAAAAGATGGCGGCGCCCATGGACCGGCTCTGGCAGAACCGGATCCGTGATGTCATCATGACGTCACCAGCGGGTCGCTACCAGTTTGGGCAAACTGGGAGGAACTGGGAGGAACCCACCTCTGAGTTGTAGCCGCATACTTTTATCACCCAACAACAAACCTTTGATAAGGGTGGAACAGAAAGTAACTGACTGCTCTGAAGTTACCTATTGAGATCTGTGGCCAAGGAGATTGTAATTTGGTCTTCCAGAGCTAATTCCAATATCTTAACAATTACACTATACTACATACCCTCAGTGTAGTCATTAAGATATAAGATAGATTGATGATATAAATATATAAAATACAATTGTTCCTGAACTGTTCCTCTAGATTGAGAAAACAGAATATTGAATGTTTAATAGTATCAAAAATCTAATGCATACAAAGTATCTGCTTTGCATCCATATAAATGAAGCAATTCATAATAAATTCATAACCATGCAAATTTTTCCCAGAAAATTGAGATCAGTACAGGCAATCCATAGGTTAAAAGCATCTGATTTAAGGACATTTCCTAGAAACTACTACAAAACATGATGGATATGTTGTCCTTCCTCAAGTGGACAAAATGCTGAAGTGGCACAATGCTTTCGGGAACCGCTGAAACCACATGTTTTTAATATATAGCCGGATTTTAGCAGTTCCTGAAAGCATTGCTTCAGCGCTTCGTCAGCTCAAGGAAGGACAACACCGTCCACCATTTTATACTAGGCATTCTGTTTGTAAGTACAAGTTCTAACTTACATACAAATTTGTGTTAAAGACAGAGGTAGGAAATGGAACTTGTTCTTAACCCAGGGACTGTCGGTATTGTATATAATTAAATCCCAAGTATTAAGTTAAAGCAGGGGTCCTCAAACTTTTTAAACAGGGGGCCAATTCACAGTCCCTCAGACTGTTGGGGGGCCGGACCGGTTGAGTGGGCGTGGCTAGATGGGCATGTGACTGGGTGGGCATGGCTAGGTAGGCATGTGACTAGGTGGGCATGGCCAATTTAGAAGTCTATTAAGCAATACACACAAATTAAACTTTAATTTGTTTTGCTCCTGAGAATATTTTATTTGCTTTTGTTTGCATGTTGCTCTTTTGGTTGACTTTTCTTTTTACTAGATCATTTTTTAAGTTGTTTAGGAGTCTAGTGATCCACTTCAAGAAACTCAGTTTCTCAACCCCAAGGAGCTTACAATCAATGTCTCTCTGTCTCTCCCTCCCTCTATCTTCTCTCTCTTTCTCTCTTTGTGTCTATCCTCTCTCTCTCTCTCTCTCTCTCTCTCTCTCTCTCTCTCTCTCTCTCTCTCTCTCTCTCTCTCTCTCTCTCTCTCTCTCTCCTCTCTCTCTCTCTCTCTCTCTCTCTCTCTCTCTCTCTCTCTCTCTCTCTCTATCTCTATCTCTCTATCTATCTCTAGCGGGGCTGGCGCATGCCCCATTTTTGGCTGGCAGAGTGCTACTGGAGGCTGGGGAGGCCAAAAACAGGGCACGCAGAGGCCCCAGGAGGTTTCCGCACCCCCCATTATTTCCTCCTCTGCCTACAGAAGCACTCTGCTGGCCAACAACATTGGCTTTACCTTCCAGTTCCATCCTGCGGGGCCCACAAAGGTAAACCCTGTGCTCAGCCGAAAGGTGGGGGCTGGTGGATGGGTGGATGGGGTGATGTTTGGTGGGAGCCTCGTGGTCCCGCGTGGGCTGGATTAATGGCTTCAGTGGGCCATATCTGGCCCGCAGACGATAGTTTGAGGATCCCTGAGTTAAAGCAATATAACTTTCAAAATAGAATGTAGCCAAGACATAAATAGCTACAATCTCGAGATTCCTAGTGGTGACATTAGAATAGCACATCAGCGTTGGAGTTTAATTGAATATTTGCAATTTACAGTAAGAAGATTGCTGATCTTTAAACAGAAATGATAGTATTTTAAACAGTAATGTATAATATTCCCTTTTAACTTTAGGATTCGGATAGTGACTTTTTTGCGTAAGTTTGTAGCATCCATGCCATGTTTATTAGAATTTACAGAGACTAAAGAATCCTGTAATGATCCCAACAAAAGTATAGGATATAGACCACCATGAACGCAACACTATTTAAGCATGAACGGAACAGGCCCTAAAATAAGAACCAGACATTTGTTTGTTTATTTATAACCAACCATCTTCTACCATGATGGAGCCTGGCCATCCTGGCCTTACTGGTAGAGTATTTAAAGTCATTACCCCATAGCAAGCTTTGTAAAATATCATTGCTTGAAGCCTTTCTTTGGATACAGACGAAAGTTTCCACCCTTTCCAAAAAAAAAAAACAACCCCAGACTTCCTTTTCAATGCAAGTGCTACATAGTTTAGGAATAGCAACTTTGGCAGAACAGCTCTGAATGGCCAAATTGAATCCAGTCAGTTCAGAGCTTGGAAAGCTTTATTTTGTTTAAAAGCAAAACAGACATCAAAGAAATGTACCTTATACAGGTAGTCCTTGACTTACGACCACAATTGAGCCCAAAATTTCTGTTGCTAAAGTGAGACATTTCTTAAGTGAGTTTTGCCCCATTTTATGATCTTGTTGATAAGTGAATCACTATAGTTGTTCAGTTAGTAATACTGTTGTTAATTGAATCTGACTTCCTCGTTGTGAGAAAGTCCCAAAACTTGATCATATGACCACATGACACTGCAAATCGTCACAAATATGAGTCAGTTGCTAAGCATCCAAAATTTGATCATGTGGCCATGGGTATGCTGCAATGGTCATAAGTGTGAAAAATAGTCATGTCACTTTTTTCAGTGCTGTTGTAACTTTGAATGATCCCTAAATGAAGTGTCGTAAGGTGAGGACTACCTGTATACAAAAACTAAATGTCTAAGAAGATCAGTAAATTCCCTTGCTCCAAAGTATCTGCTCATTAATATATACATTTGTGCCATTGAATTAGTCTCAAGTTTTGGCAACTTCCATGAACAAATCCATACAGGCTGTTTGGCAACATTTTTCAGAAGGGATTTGTCATTTCCTAGGACTGATAGAAAGCTCAAAAATCTAAGAGCTCAGATTTCCCCATTCCAAGTCCTACATCTTAAAACAATTAGACCAAAATTGGCTGGGACAAAGGTCTAATTAGATCTAAAATTCAGACTAACCTATAGCTTATTTTACAGAGAAATTAACCCTCTAATATCTAATGTTTTAGATATGCAGCCCTTGCTATTGCTAATTAACCCTTCTGAAAGATCTTACTACTTCTTGATGACCTATGCTGTGCTGTTCAATTTTTTTAAGTGTATATTGTTTGCATTTACTCAATATTCATTTAGAATTTTAGATTTTTCAGCAGCCCCATCTTTGTGGCTTGGTACAGTAATAGCATTAAAACAACAATCTGAAAGAATTAGCAAGATAATTTTTTCTAAGCTAGTGTGAAAGTTCAACAATGACTTTTAAATCGTTAAAAAGAAAAATTCTTATGACATTTTTAGAAATCCTGAAGCTTTTTCCCCAAGAGAAATTGATTGCACAGCTGAAGGTTAGATGAGCCTGAGAAAAAAATTGCAAACATCAGAATCTTATTGAGAAATGATAAATTATATTTTATAGTAAAATCTCTCTGTTCTACGTATGGAAAAGATTTTCAGAAAGATTTCTGCTTGGATGCCAATTCCAAATATAGGATGAAGTTAACTTAATAAGTTAAGGGCTTTCATTACTATATATCTGCTGCTGGACTATAATTTATGTACATAACTGTTGTTCTGGATACCTCCAATTATGGAATGAAATCTGGATTATTTGTTTGTTTGTTTGTTTGTTTGTTTTTTGTCTTTCACTTTGTTTAGCCATTGTAAATAGTTCCACAAATATTACATGACAATTGTTCTGTACAAGGGAGATATTTATTTGCCATAGCTCTAATTTTGCAAAACCATGATTATGATAAGAAAGAAAAATTGTGTGAAATAAACCTGGGGAAAGGTCAAATGGAAAATAATATATAAATATTTTAAAGGTTTTTTTACATGTGTGGAGAATGCTAAAGAAAGTTATAAGCAAGGACTTTATTAAAAAGCCTCATCCCAATATGATGCTTTGCCATATTGTTTATGTTAAATAATGTATTCATTTTAGAGGCAAATAGATTAAAATAATAAAGTACCTTTCTTTTAACAAGAACCATGATACCATGCTATGCAAACTGAGATTTTTCTTCTAATATCTCTTAGTTCAAAAAGGTAAATTTCATTTAGCTTGGGCTTCTGTTTGCTTTGTTTTTAAAATCATTAATATTCCTATCAACATTTAATTTTCTGAAGCAGCCTTTTTTGCAAAAATTCTATGCTCACCATGCATTGTTGAGTTTATTGTTCCAATAACCCAGAGACTAATAAATACCAAAGGACCAGTTAATGGGTCAGCCTTTCATAGAGATCAAACTAGGAAACTAATGCCATGAGGGTCAATACTACTTTTATTATAATGTTACAGTAAAAAGTCTTGTAATTTTGATTGTGCTTCCCCCTCCCTCCCTTTATCATTGTGTGAACTTGGGAGGGGCTTATCTGACACATTTACTCATGTTACTTTCTTACTTCTCTTTTATGTAACCATTGCCTTCATAAGTAGTCTTCCTCTTGTGCTTCAGGACCATTTCCTCTATCCTCTACATAATGAAAAGAATACATCTATTTTTAAAATCAGTCAATCACAGGGTAAGAAGAGACCTTAGAAGTCTTCTGGCATGACCACCTAGCCAGGTAAGGAATCCTCAGATTAGGCCATTGATTATCCAATCTTTGCTTGAAAATCTCCAATGGTGAAACACCCATGACTCCATGATGTAGGTCAGTGATTGTTAGGAGAATAAATCTTCCTAGAGGTGATGTTTGATCTTTCTCTCGGAGCTCAGACTTTTAGAAATAAAGTCGAAGTTAAAATATCTTATAAAATATTTATTTCGGTACAAAAACAATAAATTCTGAATAATTACATTCTTGCTAATTAAATGCGACCACTCCCAGTCAGAGCCAAACAACAAGAAGAAGAATGGAGAATCAGGTATGGACACATGCGCATAAGATCACATCACATGTCCTGCTTGTAATGGAATGTACTATAAAATAGAATAGGGATGCATCACCCTGCATATACATACAACTGACAATATTCACTACGTGACAGTGATGGTGAACCTTTTTTTGCTCGGGTGCCAAAAGGTGCGCATGCGCGTGCCCACATCCATAATTCAATGCCCTCCCCCCTGTGCATGCACACAGAACACCCCTGTTGTGCCTTGGCCGCGTCCGGCGCCGAGTCTGGAGGATCCGGAGGACGCGGAGCCGCTCATGGTGCAGCAGTACCAGCCTATGTGCCTGGCACCAGAGACGGCTGGTGATGAGGACTCGGTGCCAGAGCAGGACGATCTCCCAGGACCTTCTGCACCTGCGCAGCAGAGTTCTTCATCAGGAGATGAAGAACTCATGCTGAATGCCAGAGCACGCAGAGCAGCCAGAAGACAGGACTGGCTGAGTAAGTGTCGGTCCAATAGGAGGAAGCAGTGAGGGCTAATTGGGCCACGCCCTTCAGTGGCTATATTAGGCCATGGTAATTAGTGCTCATTGCTGAGAACAACAATTCACTGACCGCAGCATATCCAGAGTTTCGTTTCTACGTCTGTTTGGGAATCTTATCACCAGTTTCTGCCAGCTTTATTCCGGGAAGCCAGCCAAGTTGTTCAGATAAGAATTAATGAGTCTTGCTTTGAACTTTTGTCTGTGTGCTATTTAACCCTCACGTAACCCAAAGAACCTTATTCCTGAAGACTTTCCGTTTGTGTTGTTTTGGACTTCTAAACCCTCTGAGTTTTACTAAGAAACTTTATTAGTAAAAGGAACCTTTTTGTTTGCCGCCCAACGACTGTGTGTGTGTGTTTCTGGGGGGTTGCGGTGCTGGGTCACAACAGTTTGTTCTCAGCCCAAACTGACCACACACAAGCCCAGATTGCATCATGGAGCAGCTTCAGGACGAGAATGCTCAACTTCGGCAGCAGCTGGCAATCATGAACGCTCAGTTAACAAGGCAGCAAAATCAGTTGGCAGCTGCTCCTGCGTTGGCCCCAGCCCAATGGACACTCTGCCCGATAGCCATGCCGGATAAGTTCCATGGTGACGAGGCTATGTTCCCGGCGTTCCTGGGCCAGTGCCAGTTGTTCATGTCTCTGAGGCCAGAGGATTTCCCCCACAACCGGGACAAGGTGGGGTTTGTAATTAGCCTGCTGTCTGGAAATGCAGCACGTTGGGCCACCCCTCTACTGGTCCAGAACAGTCCCCTCCTCCAGGACTTTGGGCGTTTCTGCACTCATTTGGAGGAGATGTTCGCGGATCCAATTAAGGCCCAGACAGCGTGCAGGCAATTAAGGCAGCTGAGGCAAGGCCGGAGACCACTCAGGGAATACATCAGTGAGTTCCGTCTCCTCAGCCAAGACTCGGCCTGGAATGAGGCAGCGTTGTTGGATGCCTTCCAGGAGGGCTTGGCAGACAGCATCCAGGATGAGCTGGCACGCGTGGACATTCCTGCAACCACCCAAGAACTGGTGCGGCTCTGCTTGAAAATTGATGCCCGGTTGCAAGCGAGGAACGCACGCCGTGCTGCTCCGGCGCCTCTCGCGCCACCTGACGTCTCCGCTGTTCTGGCTCCACGTCACGCTGCTCAGGCACCTCCTGTTCCCCGTGGACTTCCGTCGGCCCCGGCTCCCCGTGACGAGCCTATGGACCTTGGCGCTGTTCGGCCCCGCTTGACCGGCGTGGAAAAGGACAGACGCAGGGCAGGGGGGTTGTGTTTGTATTGCGGCGACCCAGGCCATATCGCTCGCTCGTGCCCTAGGAAGGGTCGGGGGCCCACCGCTTCTGGTCCTGCTCCACCGTCCCAGCCATCGCCGTCGGGAAACGGCCAGCGCCCGGCCTAGCGGAGACGCTGGGTCGGGCATGCACACCGAAGGACTCCGGCTCAGCTGACGTGGATCCCGGTCCTCCGCGGCATCTGCTCTTGGACACCAAGGTCTTTATTGACCACCGGGACCGCGGCGTCTCCGCACACGCTTTGGTGGACTCCGGGGCAACCACCAATTTCATTGACGAGGCGTTCGCCCACCATCTTGCCGTTCCCCTGTGCCCCGTGGACCCGCCGATGAGGGTGGAAACAATCGATGGCCGGGTGTTGCTGTCCGGTCCGATTAAGGCCATCACGCAGCCGGTGCGCCTTTGCATTGGACGGCACGAGGAGGCCATCCAGTTTTACGTGACGTCGGGACTCCATTTCCCTTTGGTTCTCGGACTGGCGTGGCTGCGCACCCACGACCCTCAGGTTGTATGGTCCCAGAACTTCATTGCCTTCCCGAGTCTCCAGTGTGTGGACCATACGCGCCAGGTTTGTGCGGGCGCGGTACCTGACCCTCCGGACATTTCACTCCCAGCTGAGTTTGCAGACTTCGCTGATGTGTTTAGCGAAAAGGAGGCGGACCAGTTGCCCCCGCACCGGCCCTACGATTGCCCTGTGGATCTGATTCCCAACGCTCCGCTCCCTGTGGGCCGCCTCTATTCCATGTCAGAACCCGAACTGGCCGCACTGCAGGACTTTATCGATAAAAACCTGGCCAGGGGTTTCATCCGACCCTCCTCATCGCCCTTGTCTGCCCCCGTCCTCTTCGTCAAGAAGAAAACCGGGGACTTGCGCCTGTGCTGCGATTATCGCAAGTTGAATGCCATCACAGTGCGTAACCGGTACCCGTTGCCCCTCATCCCGGAGTTGATGGAACGCCTCCGCTCGGCGACCATCTTCACCAAATTGGACTTACGTGGCGCTTACAATTTGGTGCGTGTTCGTGAGGGGGACGAGTGGAAGACGGCGTTCGGAACCCGCTACGGTCATTTTGAGTATACGGTCATGCCGTTCGGCTTGACCAACGCTCCGGCTGTGTTCCAGCATTTCATGAACGACATCTTTAGAGATTTGCTGGACCAGTTCGTTGTCGTGTACCTGGACGATATTATGATTTATTCTACGTCCCGGAGCAGCCACATCCAACATATCCGTCAAGTCCTGCAGCGGTTGAGAGACCACCAGCTATACGCGAAATTAGAGAAATGCCAGTTTTTTCAGACGACTGTGGATTTCCTGGGCCATCGGATTTCGCCAGAAGGCATCGCCATGGACCGGGGCAAGGTCGAGGCCCTGAAAACCTGGCAACCCCCGCGCCGGGTGAAGGACGTTCAGCGACTCCTGGGGTTCGCAAATTATTATAGGACCTTCATCCCGGGGTTCGCCACTCTGACCGCGCCTCTCACTCGACTCCTGCAGAAACAAGTCCCTTTCCGGTGGAGCGATTCCGAACAGGAGGCGTTCAAGATCCTCACGGATGCCTTCATGCAGGAGCCGATCCTCAAGCACCCAGACCCTCACCGCCCTTTTGTTGTGGAGGCGGACGCGTCCGACATTGCCGTGGGCGCCGTCTTGCTCCAGACCCGGGAAGATGGCGGCCATCTCTTCCCTTGTGCTTATTATTCCCGGAAATTAACCTCGTCGGAGCGCAATTATACGATCTGGGAGAAGGAGTTGCTGGCCATCAAGGCGGCTTTCGAGACCTGGCGGCACCACCTCGAGGGGGCTCGTCATCAAGTGGAGGTGCGCACAGACCATAAGAACCTGGAGTTCTTGCAGACGGCCAGGAAGCTCAACCAGTGCCAGATACGCTGGTCGTTCTTTTTCTCCCGCTTCAATTTTCGCATTACGTACATCCCGAGTGGCCGGAATCAGCAGGCGGACGCGCTGTCCCGCAAGCCGGAATACGCCCAAGCCCAGGAACCGCTGCCACCCCGGACGGTCCTGCCCGTCGAGTCCTTTGCAGCTACCCAGGATCCCGTGGACCTCCGAGGACAGATCCGGGAGGCGCAGCGACACGACGCCTACGCGGCACAACGGAGGCAGGAGATAGGGCCTGAGTCCCCTTGGACGTTTTCGGACGACCTCCTCCGTTTCCGGGACCTGCTCTACGTTCCTGCCGGTCCGCTCCGTGGCCTGATCCTGCAGCAGTGCCACGACAGCCCTGCGGCTGGCCACTTCGGCCTTTTCAAGACTCTGAACCTGGTGGCTCGGACTTTTTGGTGGCCCCGACTCCGTGATGACGTCCAGGCCTATGTGACGTCTTGTGTTCGCTGTCGCCAGGCCAAGTACGCCCCTGGAGTGCCGCCGGGCCTGCTGCAGCCCTTGCCGACGCCTGAGAGACCCTGGGGGGCCGTCTCTATGGACTTCCTCACGGACTTGCCCCCGTCCGCCGGCTTCACGACCGTGTTCGTAGTGGTCGATATGCTGACCAAAATGGCACATTTCATCCCCTGTCGCGGGTTGCCGACAGCTCGTGCCACGGCCCGCATGTTTATCCAGCATGTTTTCCGCCTGCATGGTCTGCCGGATCGGGTCGTGTCGGATCGGGGAGCCCAGTTCACGGCCCAGTTCTTGAAGGGTCTGATGGCGGCCCTGGAGGTCCAAGTCTGCCTCTCGTCAGCGCATCATCCGGAGACTGACGGCGGCACTGAAAAAGTCATCGGCATCCTTGAACAGTACCTGTGCTGTTTTGTCAACCAGCAGCAGGACAACTGGGCGGAATACCTTGCCGTGGCCGAGTTTGCTTTTAACAACTCTCAGCACACCTCCACGCACGCCTCTCCGTTCCTCGCCAACTTTGGTTACCACCCCCATTTCTTCCCGCTCACGCTCCTAGACTCTCCTGTTCCTGTGGCAGAAGAATTCCTGTCCGAGCTCCAGGCCGTTCACCAACTGGTCAAACGCTCGTTGAATAAAGCCAAGGAAGATTACAAGAGGGTCGCGGACCGCTCCCGGTGAGCAACTCCACCTCTGGCGGTCGGGGATCGTGTCTGGCTGTCCACGAAGCATCTCCCCTCCGACCGACCGGCTCGCAAGCTTGACCACCGCTTCTTGGGTCCGTTCCCGGTGGAAGCGGTCATTAACCCCGTGGCCTACCGGTTGACGTTGCCCCGCTCTCTCAGGATCCACCCCGTCTTCCATCGGTCCCTCCTTGTTCCCGAACGTCCTGCCTGTCCGCTCTGCCCTCCCGCTCCGCCTCAGCCTGTGATCCGCACTCCCGCTGACCCACCCGAATACGAAGTTGCCAGTATTCGGGATTCCCGCTGGATGAAGGGCCGGTTCCAGTACCTCATTGAGTGGAAGGGGTACGGCCCTGAAGACTTCACATGGGAGGATGCGACCGCCGTGCATGCTCCGGATCTGGTCCGGGCCTTCCACGCTCAATTCCCGTCCCGGCCGCATCCGGACCGACAGACCCGGGGGAAGGGCCCTGCGGTGAGGGATAGTGTTGTGCCTTGGCCGCGTCCAGCGCCGAGTCTGGAGGATCCGGAGGACGCGGAGCCGCTCATGGTGCAGCAGTACCAGCCTATGTGCCTGGCACCAGAGACGGCTGGTGATGAGGACTCGGTGCCAGAGCAGGACGATCTCCCAGGACCTTCTGCACCTGCGCAGCAGAGTTCTTCATCAGGAGATGAAGAACTCATGCTGAATGCCAGAGCACGCAGAGCAGCCAGAAGACAGGACTGGCTGAGTAAGCGTCGGTCCAATAGGAGGAAGCAGTGAGGGCTAATTGGGCCACGCCCTTCAGTGGCTATATTAGGCCATGGTAATTAGTGCTCATTGCTGAGAACAACAATTCACTGACCGCAGCATATCCAGAGTTTCGTTTCTACGTCTGTTTGGGAATCTTATCACCAGCTTCTGCCAGCTTTATTCCGGGAAGCCAGCCAAGTTGTTCAGATAAGAATTAATGAGTCTTGCTTTGAACTTTTGTCTGTGTGCTATTTAACCCTCACGTAACCCAAAGAACCTTATTCCTGAAGACGTTCCGTTTGTGTTGTTTTGGACTTCTAAACCCTCTGAGTTTTACTAAGAAACTTTATTAGTAAAAGGAACCTTTTTGTTTGCCTCCCAACGACTGTGTGTGTGTGTGTTTCTGGGGGGTTGCGGTGCTGGGTCACAACAACCCCCCGCGCAGGCGCCCTGGACTCACTGAAGACTCCAGAGCCTGTGGATGGCAAAAAATGGATTCCAGCTGATTTTCAGCCTTCCGGAGGGCGGGGGAGGTCATTTTTGCCTTCTCCAGGCTTCAGGAAAGCCTCCGGAGCCTGTGGAGGGTGAAAAACTGACCCAATGGCCCAACCGGAAGTTCAGAAACAAACTTCCGGTTGGGCTGTTGGGTGGTTTTTCACCCTCCTCAGGCTCCGGGGGCTTTCCTGAAGCCTGGGGAAGGCGAAAATGACCTCCTCCTACCCTTCGGAAGGCCGAAAATCAGCTGGCCAGCATGCACATGCGCGCTGGAACTGACATAGGGCAACGCCTCGCGTGCTCTCAGATATGGCTCCACGTGCCACCTGTGTCACATGTGCCATAGGTTCGCCATCACTGATGTAGGTTGTCCAGCATTCAATATTTTTCACAATTACAATTGTTATTTCAGCTTTGTCCTTCTCTGCATAAAGCTTCAACCCATTGGACATTATCCTGTTTTCAGGTAGGATTAAAAAATATCATCTTCTCTATAACAGCCATTCATATACAAGTGGTCCTTAGATTATGTCAGCAATTAGAACTAGAATTTCCATTATTAAGTGATGCGGTCATAAGATGGTGACTGCATTGTTCAATGATGGCAATCCAAGCACTTTCTATTCCTGGCTTGGTCCTCCCAGCCCCGTGTCTTAGTTTTTTCAAGGTAGTGGATTGCCTCCTCTTAAACCCTCCTCAACAACCTAATTCCCCTCTCTGCCCTTTGGCTACCCTGCATCTTGTCTTGTTGTGCAGCACGCACACTCAGAATTGCATGATTCCGGATTTGCTTCCTGCATGCCTGACCCGGCTACATCAGGCCTTCTTCTCCAGGTCTTGGGAAGAAACCGTCACAAGTGACTTCAGGAAGAAAGTGTCACATGACTAGCAGCTGCCTTGCAGTCCAGGTGTGCATATTCATCAGTGGGAACAAGAAATCAGCACGGTCAGCTGGAGGCATAGGAGCAAAGTACAGAATGGACTGCGGACTGCAGGCGGCCAAAAAGTCGGAGATGGAAAGATAGGTGGTTATGAAAAGTTAAAACATCCTGTGATCATAAGTGTGGGCAGGCCACCAAGCACCCAAATTTTGATCACGTGACTATAGGGACACTGCAATCATTGCCATCATTTGTTCAGCATCACTATAACTTTGAATGTTGCTGAACAAATTGTCGAGACCTGTAACAGTATGTGGGGATGATCTTGGGAAACAGGAAAGAGATGATGTCTAAGGAATTATCAGATAAGAGGGGGGATCCCACAGCTGCATAATATTCAGAGAAAGAAACTCAGAAAGGATCCTTCCTAACCTATCAGAATGCAAACAGAGATGGTGAGAGATTTGTATTTTCAGGCTTGCAAGATTCTGTTAATATATTTATTTATTAAATGTGTTTGCCACCCAACTCACCTCAAAGTGACTTATTGGCCTTACAATAAAGTTGAATCTGGTCTGCTTCCTGTTTGGTCAACCTGGGAAGGCTGATCTGCATTGGAAGACTGCTATTGTATTTCCCCCAACTTCTCTTTGTTAGGCTAATTATAACTTATTTTCTTTAACCATTCTTCATATAGTTTAGTCTGCAAGCTTTGCTTCTTTGCCTAGGCAATATCTCGGGTATACACCTCTATCAAAATAATCTTCCTTACTCTCTAGGGCTCCCTGCTGGCTCATATTTATTCTGTGTTCTGCAAGCACACATAGATTCTTTCAAGAATTACTTCCTATTCAGAGACTGCACTAAGTATCTAGTATTTCCTACGTAAATGCAGAACCTTATATGTCTTGCCATTTAGATTTATTATTAGAGTTGGAAGGGACCTTATAGGTCATCTAGTCCAACCCCCTGCTCACGCAGGAGTTCCATGACAGCTTTGCTCAATAGACCCAATATTCAAGTTATTCTAGACCTTTTTGAACCTTAATCCTGTCCTCCAAAGTGTTAGTAACGCCGTCGCCTCAGTTTTGTGCAATTGAACGAGCATCCCTTCTATCCTCATGTTTGGATCATTTATATTAATGTTGAAGAGCGCTGCAAAGCTCCCCATTCCAAAGCTCCTCAAGCAGGAACATAAACTTGTTACTTATCTTGCGGGTCATGAGAATATTTGTCTTCTTGTCTATGTCTATTTGTCTCACAAGTACTGTGTAATTCCAAACAGCCACTTCCTTTGTACGTTCCCTTGCTAAGACTCTCCTAGGGGAAAAAAGATACACAACAGAAGCAAAAAAATATATGTGTTTCTGATATGCTGAAGACAAGGGAAAATAGAAGAGGGAAAGGGGGAAAACTAATTGATTTGTTGAGTTTCCCAATGATTTAGATCCCAGGCTGCTAGCTTGAGCTGATGAGACAAATTTCAACCTGTCTGCTGCTTACAGAGAAATTCTATTTATGTGATATAACCTAGACAAATTATATAAAACTTTTTGTTCAAGGAACAAATTTTTAAACAAGATCACTGGAAAAAACTATATGATTAATAATTATCCTTAGGATTTAATTATTTAATCACTAAGTTTGATTAAAATTTAAAGTTGAAATTATCATTTATATATCTAGCAATAGCATAGCATTTAGACTTATATACCACTTTATAGTGCTTTTACAGTCCTCTCTAAGTGGTTTACAGAGTCAGCATATTGCCCACAACAATCTGGGTCCTCATTTTACCCACCTCGGAAGGATGAGTCAACCTTGAGCCTGGTGAGATTTGAACTGCCAAATTGCAGGCAGCCGGCAGGCAGCAGCAGTAGTGCACACTACTGCACTCTAACCACTGCGCCACTGCGGCTCATCTAAAAGTACTTGACCATTTTTAGCTATATACATTGCATATCGAGCCCAGGTATGTAATACCGTATTTTTTGGAGTATAAGACTTACCTTTTTACCCCCCAAAAGAGGGTGAAAACTTGGGTGCATCTTATACACCGAATGTAGCCCCAGCCAGCCAGCCACCCCCACACTTTGGCCTCTGTCTTCCAGCAATTTACCTGTTTGCAGCAAACAGGGAAGAGCCTGTTAAGACAAGCAAGTCCTTAGCAGCTTCCCGATCCCCAGCTGATTTGCCACGTGCTAAAATGAAACTGAAACTGAAACTGCAAAAAGGCAAATAGCTGGGAGAGACATGCAGATTTTTATTTTCTGCTGAACTGGATGCAAGGGGGTAAGTGAATAACTATAAATGTTTGTAGAATGTTCAAATTATAAGATTTATTTTTTAAAGACTGCTTTATTATTGTTCTAGAGCCAGGGGTCTCCAACCTTGGCAATTTTAAGACGTGGACTTCAACTCCCAGAATTCCATAGCCAGCTTTGTTAGCTTTGCTGGCTGTGGAATTCTGGGAGTTGAAGTCCTCAAGTCTTAAAGTTGCCAAGGTTGGAGACAATCTAGACAACTTAACAAAATAAAGAAGCTTTTTAAAATAAATGCTTGTTCTGAAGAGGCCCAGTGCTATTGTATCTTCTTTTAAATAATAGAGAATAATGTATACTTCCAGAAATTTTAATTAATTTTAACAGCTCTGTACAAGTATAGTCTGAAATGTAACAGTGTCCTGTTTAGTATTAGAGTTAAATCCTGACTTACCTTGGAGTAGATCTATTTAAATAATTGGGAGGAATTAGTGTGACTACATTTAAGAAAACTTTCTGGCATAATGTACATTTCTCCAATTCTTTGCTATTTCTATGGCACACATGCACAGAAATACACAGCAAACAGTGTATATCATCTGTGCTGTTTGCTGTTTGGCAAATTGCTTGAAGGCTGAGGCCTTTTTTCCTTTTTTTTTCCTCCCCCCAAACTAAGGTGCGTCTTATACTCCGGTGCGTCTTATACTCTGAAAAATACAGTATGTGTGTATTTATACATTTATATGTGGCTCAACCTGAAAATGGGAAAAATCTCGTGCACTTTTGTTAACCTTTTTTCCTCTATACTTTTGTATCTCGTAGGATACTTCTCAAATGAAAATGATGCTTCATTTATTTCACATCATCTACTCCACAAAACATTCTTCTCTACTAATCTTACTAGCCCTTAATCTATCACTGGACTTGTTGTGGGTTTTGCTGCAACTGACCCACAGGCTACCCGTTTGAAATTAATTACTGTGAGATTATATATTCAAGAGACTATGAATACAGTAGCATGAAACAACAACTGCTGTGTAATTATAGAACTGTCCCTAAGATTTTCTCAAGAACAAAGGAAAAGTGTAAAGGAGATGGAAAGTTCAATATATTGTAAGCATGGGAAATTCCAAGACTGGAGAGAGAAGTAACAAGACGTCAACTGTATTTTCTTGTGTTCTCCTAATTCAACATCCGTCATAAAAGCAGTTATTTTTTGCATCTAATGCCCGTGAACAAGGACTATAAAGAGAGAATGAAACCAATTTAATTTAACACAAGTGATTGCCTGGTAAACATGAATAAATCCTGGCACAAAAACAAAGCATATGACATTTTTTGGAATATATGATAAAATGTGTATAATATGTGTACTAGAAATTTTCCAAACACAGCAAAAGCATCATGCACTTTTATAGAAATACATAAGAAAAAATGATTAAGTAAAAGCTGGGTATTTTTAGATCCCCGCTAAAACAGGGGGTCAAAACCTGCAACTCATTAAAAGTGTTTTTCCAGATGTCAGAACACCTATTCAAAGTGGGTTGACCCCCCCCCAACTCCCGTGCTTGTTTTCTTAGGCTTGGGGAGAGTAAGGACCAATATTAGTTCACTCTACCTTGGAAATGATTAATATATTTTTGTCTCTCTTAAGAATTCTAATGTATCACCTCCAACCAAATTGGAATTTTAGATTGCAAACTTTTGGAAATAGAATGCTCAACCTGCCATATAAAGTTTGGTATTTGCCCAAGGCTAGCTGAAGATATGCTGCCTAATGGACAACAGCACAATGATATATATTTTGTTCATTTCTCTGTTTGATAAGGCATTATCTCTGAATTTTGACAAGATTCTACCTAAAGTAAACATAATATTTTATTTGAAAACCAGCTGCTACTCAAATTCTGTCCTCATCTTTGTTGCACTATATTCTGTTTATTTTCTACTATCGGTTGCATTTTTTGGTCTTCATGAGATGGCAAGAGAGGGAAGGGGAAAGTGGTTCAATACCAATAGAGATATTCTTCTATAAAATTATCGTAACAATTTAGATTTTTACAAAGACATCTGAACAGTAATATCTAGATATGTGAAACAGTTAATACAGTATCTATGTATATAACAGTGATTTTTATTCACAGCAAAGCAATGGAAATTGGCCCACAGCAGGAAATGGTACTTCTCATTCTAAGCCTTCATAAAGGGAATTTAATTAAATATATATCATCTATGGGGCAAGGAGGCAATGTCTGCCTAGTTTAATAGTTAATTAATCTTTTTTATTATTACTATTATCTAAGACCTTTAAATTATTATTTAGCCTCCACTGTAATTAGGTTAAAATCCCTTTTGTATTACCATCTCATTTTCTTCTTATCAACTAAACAGCATGGTCTCTAAAAGTACAAATCTCTTTATTAGAAGGAGGACAAGCTGCCTTGCGTAGCATTAATGAATCTTTCATTAGTTCATTCAGAAATCATTGCATAATAAGTGAAATGAGAAAAAAAATCATTGGTCTTTTTTCTGGTTGTTGTTTTTTCGGTGAATTTTTGAGGATGCTCCCATAATTCTGATTTGTTTTGACTTTACTGAGGCTTCTATGCCATTGCAATTCATAAATACCCTGAGAGTCATCAAAAGGATTAAAAACAGCATATCAAAAAATACAGTGAAAATAAAGGGGTAATTATTTGCATTTTACTCAACATTCAGAGGAATAAACAATCAAATATATTATAGTGTGCATTCACCAGAACTCTACATTCAAGGGCTTTTGGAATAAACAGTCTTTAAATGCTTTCTTAAAAATTAGCTAGATAGATCCTCCCTGATCTTGGGAGGAACACCTTTCCAAAGAATGGGGCTGTGATTAAGAAGGGTTTCTGGATTAAAATACATCTAATAATACAAAGAATTTTGAAGAACCTTCAATTGAAACCACAACTTTTCATGCTGGGGTTAATGGACAGCCAGTCAGAAAAAATCCACAGATTATTCTAATATATGATTGCAAGTTGTCTTCAGTTATGATCACTTGTTCAGCAACTATTTGAAGTTACAGTGATACTGAAAGAAGGATCTTATGACTGTTCCCCAAAGTCATGGTTGTTGCAGTGACTCAGAGGTCATGTGATTAAAATTTGGGTGCTTGGCAGCCCACCGCACTTAATCACTCCCCACCTGCCATTTTCCCCCATCTATGCTTTTTTGACCCCCTTCACTCTATAGCCCCTGCTGCCCTAGATGACCTTTGCCATCTTCTTGCTCCTGCTGCTGTTTTCATGAGGCTTTCTTCCCAAGGTCATGTATAACAATTTCTTCATGAAACCTGGGGAAGATAGCCTCATGGGCCAGCAGTGCTTTCTTGAAGATCCAAGCAGGCACACCCCATCAAAATCAGGAGCAAGATGAGGTGAAGATCAGCAGGGTGGAAGACTGCATGGTGACAAGGGTAACTGCAGTCTTCACAAGCCAGGAAAGACAAGATCCAGAGTACAAGTGATAGAACTGGCATCATGAAGAATCCTGTCCCTTTCCATGGACTCAGTAGGTTCAACCCATCCCAGATAAGACTGTAAGATATAGCCCCAGGCTCCTGAACAGAACTTGCAAAAGTTCAATTGGATCTGAGGGGTTTTATGTTGATAAAATATAAAATATTACAATGCTAGAAAATTGCCCCACAGTCCAACAAATGCTTATTTATTTATTTACTTATTTATTTGTTAAATTTATTTGCCACCTATCTCAGTGTAGCTTACAACAATAAAAACAGAGAAGGAAAAGAACCATAAACACACAATAGCAAAGTAATGGAACAATAGAACAATGAAAAAGAAAACAATGAGACTACAGTGATATGAGAACAAACAATTAACAGGTTTTTGAAGCAAGGAGTGATGGGAAGGTGGAATTTGCTATTAATCTAGTAACCACCTCCAGTGTGGTTCTGCCCTATTGGATCCCAATGTTCTTCAATGCTCATCCTTTGCTAAAATGGCTTACTTATTACCACAATGCAGACTGGAACCTTACTTTTTTTAAATTCATGCTTGACCAGATATGGTTTAAATTTTCACCAGTAGTGCTCAACTGCTTTTTCTCCTGGAGCTTCCAATAAGCAACTAGGCCATTTCATCAGCAGGCAGAAAGAGGCCACGCAGGTTCATTTTTGTTTAATGCTGTAGCTGCCCCTTTATTTCAACTAGCAATTAAGGACTCAACAGAATTGCCCATCCAGGTTTCATAAATTACCCTCTGAAAACCAAATGAACCCATTAAATACCTGGAGCAGACTAATTTGAATAGGTTTATCCCCCATGCATCAGCTATATTTGAATGCCTAGTGTTCATGCCTGCCTAAGATTATTAAACAATATGGCTTCAATTTCAATTGCTTCATGAAATCCCCAAGGCCTTTAGTCAGAAATCACAGAGGTATATTCTTCCAGCTGTACTAGCTAGAAGCACAATGAATAACCTTACATGTCAACAGAAATTATTTCCTATGAATGAGATTGCTTATGGGGTTTTACTGACTTTTTTTTTGAGGTTCTATATTAAGCCACTCCATAACTCTTATCATAAAATAAAAAGATACTGGTATGGGCTGGTGCTAACTTTATTACATATAACTTGGCTGGTCCTATTGACCATAAGGTCTTTTATAGTGGCTGAAAAACATTTTCAGAAGCAGCTAATGTCATGCCAAATATTTGCATGCAATTAAGTACATGAAAACAGCAATGAAAGCTGAAAATCCAAGAACTATTACTATTATTCACTCTCTCAATTGGCAAATGATTCAGGGCCATATCAAACAAAGTTTTTACTGCTTTATACTGCTTTTGTTTGTGTATTTTGTATTTTCATCTCAAAGGCCCAGAAATATATGAATGGATATTAATATCCCTCCCAAAAAGAAAGAATATGATACCATATATAACAGAATTGGAAGGGACCTTGGAGGTCTTCTAGTCCAGCTCCATGGTCAGACAGGAGACCTTATACCCTTCCAGACAAAGAGCTGTCCAGTCCCTTCTTATAAGCCTCCAGCTAGGAAAATAATTTTCTTTGGAGGTTTGGTTATTTATTTGTATTTTAATTTTGTATTATTCTATTATCATTTAGAAATGAAATAGGGATCATAAGAAGCTTAAAAATATACATTATATAAGGAATTAGAACCAGGGTTGGGTTTCACTTACCTTTCCTACCGGTTCACATCGTGTCGCGAAATGACCCACTGCGAATGCGCAGAGGATTGTTTGCCAGCCGCGGTGACCAGATAACCAGTTCAGGGGCTTGGACAGCCGGCCATTGCTGCAGGTTCGGCGAGCAGGTGGAAATTTCTGCCACCGGTACGTGAGAACCGGTCCAAACCAGCAGCAACCCACCACTGATTGGAACCCAAAGTTGGCAACCTAGATGGAGAGCCTAATGTGGAAGGAAAGGAGAAGATGAAAACATTGTGATCAGATGCTGCCACCGTAAAAAAATTGACTGTGCTTCTCAAATATGATTGCCAGGTGAGACAATGACAAAGTGAGACTCAAATACACCATAGCTTTAGGTTCAGCTCACAAAACGCAGTGCTTAGTAGATTTGCAATGCAATGCAATTGTGATTACTGTTAAAATAATTTGCTTTTATTGCAAGTTGACTGTGAACCATGCCTTCAGGTTTTTATGAAAAGCCTTTGTTCACTTCCAGACATATACTGTAAGAAAATTAATAGTACTGTCACCCTGCTCTCTCTTAAGAATTAGGTAGGGCCTCAGAAAATAAAGGTATAATAAGAAACTTGTTCATAAAGCAGAAACACTTAAATCTCCAGAGACATTTGTATGGTGCTTCACAAAATCATTACCTTCCCCTTTGCTTGAAGCCACCTATTTTTCAGCTACAGAACAAACAACCTGCCATCTGCATGTCAAGTATCTCAAAAAACTTAAAACTGACTGCTACCAGTTGCCCGCAGCATATCAACCGACACCCATATAACTAGGTTTTGTCAGTGGTGATTTGGCTGATTGCTAATGCGTATAAAGCTGCAAGCACAGGAGACAAAGCTAGGAGTTCACTGTAAGGTCATATCTGAGTTCTGACACGGAAAGTAATAGACCTTTTACTCTCAATGAAATTTCCCCTCCCCTCTCCTTTTTAATGAAATGACTTATTCTGTGCACAGTAAGAAAAGACTCATTGTCTGGACAATTTTAGGCATGGATGTTTCTCAGTCCTCTTCTAACTCTACAAGAGGAAAGAAAGATATATCTATAGCATATTTGTTAATGAAATCATTGCTATTGAAATTGCTATGGAGAGAAATCATATTGGTTTAGTTAGTAGATTAAGCCTGTGCAAAACATATAATCCTTGAAATTAAATGTAGAAGATGCAGGAGCAAAATAAACTTTTTAAAACCCCTTCCTACTGAAAGTAGGTTTTGTCAATAATATGATCAATCTATATAGACTTAGACTATATGGTATGTTAAGACTGATAAGACTGCTAACAGCTACTAGACATTTCTTATAAAGGCTGCATTGTTTCAAAAGTAATTTGTTGGGGGCTACAAGGTGCTAGGGATAAAACACAGTAGATGGCACTAGAACAAAAACTGAATGGGGACAATCATTGGCCTTTGCCATTTTCACTCAAGCATCTGGCTGCATAATAAGACAGATGGCTCTCATCAGAAGTTTGGACTCATCTCTTCAATAAAAGTTATGAAATAATGCTGACAGCCACATGAAATTAGCTCAAAGTTGCTCTATATCAGCGGTTCTCAACCTGTGGGTCACAACCCCTTTGGGGATCGAACGACCCTTTCACAGGGGTCACCTAAGACCATCGGAAAACATATTTCTGATGGTCTTAGAAAACAAGACACCGCTCCTCTATTCATCTCCAGGCGGTCCACCCACATGCAAATAGACTACTGCAAAAAAAAAAATCTGTACCATGGGAACTTCTGAGCATGCACAGAAGCTGAATTTCCGGCACTGCGCATGTGTCGCCATCTTGTTTTTGGCTTTTTTTTGCAATTTTTTTTAAAAAAATTGGCTCTGTGCATGTGTGCATGTGCAAAGCGCATGCGCGCCCATGAGGCGCAGCCACACAGCACAGGAGGAAGCGAACCGGCAGCAAGGTAAGCTAGAACCCACCCCTGAGTTTCCTAATAATTTTATTATTTTATGGTTGGGGGTCACCACAACATGAGGAACTGTATTAAAGGGTCACGGCATTAAGAAGGTTGAGAACCACTGCTCTAGATTATCCTCTTTTTAGAGCTAAGAAGATGATTGTATCCAGATTAAGTTAGTAAACTTGGGCCTTTCTGAAACATGCCAGAATCACATATCATCCTCCTACCCACTCCATGCAATCTCCTGCAAATCTTTCACTGAATCAAATCAGTTCTAGTGTGCTGGGTCAGTGGGTGAAGAAGAAAATCGTGGCTCTCATTTCAGTTAAAAGAAAAATTTTAGTTCAGAATGTCGAAAAGCAAACTGCTTGTACAAAATTGTAGGCCCTTGTGTTGCCTTTTTTTTCTGTTCCATTTGAGCTTTTCTCCAGTGTCAGCACAGCAGAGTTGCCAATAAAGCTGAAACCTTGACAGGTGTGGAAGGAGAATGGAGGAGATGCATGCTTTACAATTCTGCAGCCACCAGCAAACAGAGTACAGCGGCCAAACAAAAGAAAGTGTTTATTAACACTTCTTAAGGAATTGATGGTTCAAAAGAGAAGTAAAGAAGTATAGCAGCCCAGCGAGACAAAGCAGAATGTAAAAAAGATACAAAAGTTCTACATGCTGGCCATTAACAGAAAAAGAAGAAATCTCAGAGAGAAGGGTCTTAAGACAGAACAGGCTTAAAAAAGAATTGTTGATGCATCTTAATATTAATATAGAGCATAGTATATATGTAATTGAAATAGAGTGATAGGTGATAGTTAAACATTGTCATAATAATAGTAATTGAAGAGTAATAATATAGACATAGCAATAAAATGGAATATAAGAATCACTCACACATCACTTTTATATGTTTGATTTTACAAAAGAAAGGTCTCCAACCCTGTAAGAAGATATAATAAAACTACCTGTTCAGGTAGTTTTATGTGTCTCTTGAGTCTGGGTCAATTAATAGGGGTACAATTTAAACAGAACTGTGACGTGGGGGTACAATAATCAACACAGTTTATATCATATACCATAATATATTTAATAACATACTATTCTCCAAGTAGCAAAGTCCGGATTTATAGCTTTATAATGTTGTAAACAAATCAACGCAAGTCTCAAAATAAAAGGGTAGCATGATAATTTCATGCTCTTTGAAATGAATGAACAGTTCAGATATTGGGATCCCCTGTCATATGTAGTTATCTCACTTTATATGCTGAACTTGATAATACTGAATGAAATCATCTAGAAAGTATCTATTATCTTTATGTCGTGTAAAGTTAAGTTAAATCCAAGCACATTAAAAAAAATCAGACACTGAAACTTTGCATATGACTGCCTATCTAAACTGGAAATCTCAAGCTAAGCAGATTCTACCATCAGCCACCTCCTCTACATAGATGACACCAAGTGAATGCTAAGAGCGACTGAGACATTGATTCACTGATCCACATAACATGGGTCTACAGTGAGGACATTGGGATGTCATTAGGATTGGAAAGGTGTGGCTAGATTGAGAAGGAAGGTAGTTAATACTGATAGGATGAAATTCTCAGTGGGCCATATAGCAGACATACAGACCATCTACAAGTATTTTTGGATCCTACAATCACATGGGAACCACAATGAGGATGCTAGGAAGACAGCACCATCCAAATGCCACCAAATGATAAGACAGGTCCTGAAGAGCCAGCTCAATTGGAAGAACAAGATCCACACCATCAGATATACTGTCTGTATAGAAAGCTGGCCAAAGAAAGATATGGAAGCTACCAGTGTGACGATCCGGAAGCTCCTCATGATGTATAAAGGTTTCCATCCCAAGTCCAAAACCCAGAGACTGTATACCATGCAGAAAGAGAGTGGAAGGATTCTGATGAGTGTCAAAGTCAATGTCCTGGATAAAACCCATAGATCATCAGTAAAATGGCACCCAAAGATAAGCTGCTTAAGAATGCCTGAAGCAGTAGCAGACATGTGAAGAAGATTAAATAAAAGAAGTACCATGGCAAGAAAAACACCCTGTATGGGAAACCCTACCAGTGGCAAAAAACAGCACTAAAGCACTAATCATTGCATTACAAGAACAAGTATAAGCATCAGATCCATTGAATCAGGGGTCTACCACCCTGGCCAAGACCTAAGATGTGGACCGTGCAGAAAGGCCACAAAGACAATTGAATACATAGTGGCAGAATGTAAGATGCAGGTAAGAACATGGCACAATCAAGGTAGCTGGCATTGTGTACAGAAAGATCTGCATACTATATGGGCTACGCCCTCTGAAGTCTGGAATATAAGAGATTTCACAGAAGATCATTGGGAATAACCGTTCTAAGATCGTGTGAGACTTCCAGCTTCAGACAGGCTGATCTGGCCAATGAACCAGACATTATGGTAATAGACAATCAATAGAGGTTATGGTGGCAAGTGACAGCAAGTTTAAGAAGAAGAATCAGGAGAAGTTATGGAGCCTGAAGAAGGAAGTAGAGAAGGTGTGGAAAATTAAGGCCAATGTGGTCTTATTGGTAGCAGGAACACTGGGAGCTGTGACTCCTATGCTGGGAGAGTGGCTGCCACAGATTCCAGGAACATCAGAGCTCTCTGTCCAGAAGAATGCAGTGATAGGAACAGCTAAGATACTACTCAGAACCTTCAGATTCCCAGGAAATGGAGATAGATGTGTGTATGTGTATCCATGTCTGTCTGTCTGTCTGTCTGTCTGTCTGTCTGTCTGTCTCTCTCTCTCTCTCTCTCTCTCTCTTTCTCTCTCTCTCTCTCTATATATATATATATGTGTGTGTGTGTGTGTGTGTGTGTGTGTGTGTGTAACATTTTTGCTGATAATTGAAAATAAAGGGAGACTATTATAGATCTATTTCGAGCTATTTTGCTCTTGACAGATAGCCATACCCTTAGTGGGATTTGAACCTGGGCAGTCTGCTTGTAAGGCAGCAGTTTTAACCTCTAGGCCACAGGTTCTCTTCCCTGTCAGCTCTTCAACAGGAAAGGGTTATATATGTTTTTTTTTCCCGTCCAGTCATCCTGGTGTATGGAAGGAAACATCACAGCTTCCTTTTGCCTTTCGGCCTCTCCTGGGGCCATCCAGGCAGTTTACTATAGCTGACAAACTATATTGTCTGTATGTGTAACATTTTTTGCTGATAAAATATATATATATAAAATCTATCATCTATCTATTGTATCTATAGTGTCTATCTAATTATCTATATCTATATACAAGAAAGTATATAGAAAGTAACCTCTAACCTCTATCTATCTATCTATCTATCTATCTATCTATCTATCTATCTATCTATCTATCTATCTATCTATCTATCTATCTATCTATCTATCTATCTATCTATCTATCATATATCTATCTATCATATATCTATCTATTGTATCTATAGTATCTATCTTACTATCTATAGTAAGTTGTATATAGAAAGTAACCTTATATGCACTATGACTTGAAATGAACAACTTATTCTTTTTGTTTCTCTCCTTGATTTCTGATAAAAACTCTTACTTCTCACAAGCATTTTAAATGCAATGAAAGTTTGAAGCCTTGAGGTTGTGTGACGGATGATGTTTTGTTAAATGGCTTCTTGAAGAAAAAGAGATCCATCAAGCCTTATCTTCTGTCATGATGGCAGCCCTTTTGGCTATTCTAGAAACCAAATTTATTATCATAACACTTTCAGCAATTTGACTCCATTGAAATTAATGCAGGCAATCTGGATCAAGTTTATGGATTTAGCCTTCTGATTTGCATGAGTCAAATGAACAAAAAAAAAAACTTTCCTCCTTTCTCCATTCTCCTAGATGCCCTCCTAGCTCTTCTGCATCTAGAATGCTACTTGTTTGAATAACATTCTTTGAAATCTTTCTAATTTCAGAGGCTGTCACAGTTTAGGACACTTGCCTCTGGCTGACTGCAGTATCAAGAGACCAAATGAAAAAGTCAAACTTCTAAACTATATAAGATTTTTACATGCAATATATTTAAAACCTAAATGGAAACATTAAGTGAAAGATAGATATGAATCTATGCCCATATTAGCTACTGAAAGAAATTAGGAAAGTTAAACAACTTTGCAATTATATGTTAATTTCATATTTTAAACCTGGCAATATTGCCTATTAAATATCTTGGTATATTAAATTGTATGTGAAGTTTAAACCTTCAGAAAGTACGACATTATGATATAATTCAAGAGCCAGTTTAGAAAGCCCAATCTCACTGCTTCTGCTCAAACTTTTTCTTTCAAATTTCATGCAATCATTTGGTTTTAATAACTCTCAACCTATCCCATATGAAAGGAAAACCAACCAAAATATCCTAAACAAATTAAATGCAACCTATTTTTGACATGCAAAATGGAATTTAGATTTGTTCTGCTAAGGTCTTGTGTTTCATTATTATTAAAAATGTCAGCTATATTTTGCCTGCTGGGAGTATAGCTTTATCTCTTCTTTTTCCATTTTAAAAATTGTATTGCATATTTTAGCACTTATATCACCAGAGACAAATAGCCTTTTTTTAATTTTTAAGCAGTTTGAAGACCCTACTATCTGCCTCCTTCTTTCCTCTGAAACTAAATTTCATATCAATTAAATAAATAACATTATGATTTAATAGTATATATAACTACATAACATATTTAAGTTTCTCTATTTAGAGTTAAGATTACATATTTGAGAAATCCATAACTTAGTGTTCCACTTTAATCAAAGTTTCGGCTAGAACATTGTGTTCTATTATTGCTTTCCCCAGCCATGGCAAGCAGACCTGTCATCTCTCACCCAAGCTATAAAAATATGTTCTATTTTTCCCCTAACTGGGATCAGTTGAGAGAAGGAGGGGAGTAAGCAAACATTTTCTAATATTTAGAGAAAATGTCTCTTGCTCTGGTAATCTTTTGGGCCTGATTCTTTAAGAACTACTGGTATAAGTAACTATCTTATGTCATTTGGAATAATAAATTATATTGTAATATATAACAATGGCTGAAGTGTCCTATTTATAGCCCAAGATATAGATTTGCTCAATAATCTGAATCTCTGATGAGAGTGAGAGTGAGAGAGAGAGAGAGAGAGAGAGAGAGAGAGAGAGAGAGAGAGAGAGAGAGAGAGAGAGAGAGAGAGAGGATGTAATATGATATGGGTATACTATATTTTCATTTCCATCCACAAGTCATACATGAAGTGATATAAACAGTACTTTTCTTCATTTCTTCTTATGTTTGGGTGATGAAAGACCACATTTTTTTTTCATTTTAAGTAATGAGCCCATAGCCCAGTAATGCAAATGTAGGATACTGGTGAATTTATATGGAATCAACTTTGAATAGAAATAGGACCCATCATGTATGTCTTGAAGAGAAGCTGTAGTCGGGTTCTCTTGAATATAGATAAAGCTGTTTGAGCAATCTAGGGCCGTGACAAAGGCAGTCTGAGACAGTGATTACATTCAAGTAAAGAAATGTAGTTTTCCTTTATTTAGTGAAATAAGATTGGGAAAGCAAGGAATAGAACAAGCAAGACATGCTGCTCCATATTTTCTGTTTCTAAATTCATTGAAACTTTAGAACTGGGCTGCTGGGTTCCTGGGCTCCTTTTTGTCACTGCTAATCTGAAAAGTATGCTGTTTCTCTTTCGTCAGAAATTTGAGATGGTGGAAATTTTTGGCCAATCAAGACATATGCACTTTATCTAACCTATACACATATGTACAAACATATGCCTTTTATGGACATGAGATCACATGTCTATAACAGCAATTTTATAGAATTCTAAAATTGACCACTATGAACACAGAACATCCAGATCATTGTAAAATATCGCAAACATGGAACACAACTAACTTAATTTAGTTGAACTTACATTTAACTAAAAACAGTGTTTATGATCCTTGCTCCCTTATGTCCCCTTCTCTTACATTAAACATAATAAGTTAATACAATGATGGCAATTGTGCTCAAGATTTAAGGAGAAAATTCAGGTACCCCAGAGGTTGCAAATTGTACATCTCATGAGTTTTTGATAGATATAGCAGAATACGAATGGAATGAATACATTCATTAAATAGTTCTGATCTTCTACATAACAATAACCATTAAAACAAAATGGGTGGATGGCTTCACTTTTAGTGAAGTATACCATGAATACAGAATAAGGGAAAAACTATCACAGATTATTGTGATTATCCTTCTGACTCACCCATTTGCCATGCCAACAAGTGGGGAAATGTGCATATAGTGTGTAAATATCTTAGTCATTTCATTGTAGTGAAAACTGCAGATTGACTTTAATTTAAAGTAAACATGCTCCAATCTACAAAAGCTTGTTTTTTTAGGCAAAGAAACTAGACTGCAAGACAAGACATTTAAAGCAATACATTAAGATTTCACAGATTAATGAAAAGAAACAACATGTGAGAGAAAACCTCCTCCTCCTTCATGCTGTCTATCATCACAGCAGACATTTGTTCATTCATCTGAAGTAATCCAGCAAGAAGGCATAAAAGACTACTGAGTGTCAGCCTACCATATTTTTTGGATAAAATTAACTTTATAACTTGTGGTCTTAAAATGCAATTAAAATGACACATTGCACTTAAATGAACAGCAGTGCTTACATTTTCTTTCTCTAGTCCAGCCAGCCAGCCAGATACATTTTGTATGCATGGTCTGACTAGTCTGTATAATCTATGTAGATGTGTGGTTATTAATCATCCCAAGGCACAATGCTTTAGAACAGAGGTGGGTTCCTCCCGGTTCGGACCGGTTTGCCCGAACAGGTAGTGACCCGCTGGTGATGTCACAATGATGTCATGGAACCGGTTCGGTCGGTGCCAGTCCGTGGGTGCCACCATCTTTTTTTTAAATTTCTTTTTGATAATTTTTTTTAATTTTTTTTTTATTTTTCTTCTTCTGAGCATGTGCAGAAGCCTAGTTTCTGGCACTGTGCATGCATCGCCATCTTGTTTTCAGCTTTTATTTTTTGACACTGCGCATGCACGTGCGCACTTTGCACACACGCGCCCACGAGGCACGCCCACGAGGCGCGGGAGGAAGCAAACTGGCAGCGAGGTAAGTTCGAACCCACTCCTGCTTTAGAATCTCTTAATAGATTAGACTTGACTCAAGACAGGCTTCGAGGAAAGCCTGTTTAGAAACCCACGTTGAGCTGAAGAAAAAAGTTTGAAAATAGAACAAGATACAGATCACTGTGGAATCAGTATGTGATTAATAACATTTTGGTTGAACTTGATGTTGCCTTAGCCATAAAAGTCAACTTGAGCCAGTTACTCTCTCTTAGTATCAGTCACCACACAGGCTTCTTGCTGTAGGGAAAATAGGGAAGGAAGAAGTTGTTCCTTTCAGTTGTTTATAGAATAATAAAGGCAGAATATAATATAATAATTAATTAAAATGCTAATTGTGCTATCTTTGTTCACCTGAAAATATCTTTGTGATTGTACATGAGAAATTCCTCATAATGGCATATAGACAACTTGATTAACATTTTCTTTCAAGCTGTTTGTAAAGTGTTTAAAAAAATACTTCTTAAATTCAGAAAATTATTGAAGAATACATGAACATGCAGGGAGAAAAACAGCTTTTTTTAAAAAACTTTTCTTCTACTATTTTTTTTGCCTCAAACATATTTCAACAGTGCACTTATTTAAACTTTTATCTTAAAAGCTAGCTGTCACTGATTTAAATCCCAGTAGAAACATTTTTTTCTTTACAAATTTCCTTTTTTAATTACAAAACAAGTCCATCATTTTTCAGATATCTGAAATAAAAGAGTTTCTTCACAGCCCTGAAATAGCCCATAGGTCATTGGGAAGCTGAGTAGACTCTTCCACTGTAACAGTGAAGGTTTAGGAAGGTCTAGAAGATTGCAGCACATTGGCTTAGTTTCAGGAATGGTCCTTCCTCTGCAAAGCAGCCAATAAACAGCTGAGTTAGCCTGCAGCCTGTTGAAGGTCCTCTAGCCCCAAAAGTGCCTCAAACTGACATAGGGATGTGCACTTTTGCAGCAGAGCAGAAATATACAGGAATGTTTCACAGTGTGGAGTATCCATATAACTGCCAAAATGGTGAAAAATCTAATCTGATGATAAAGCAAGAGGTAAATCCAGATGTGTTGTGAGTCTTTTCCCTCCTCTCTCTTAACTCGGTATATTCCATCTGACTAGTTTTTATAGGCTCTATATACAAATGTTATTCTGTGCCAGATGTTCGTTACACTATTTTGACAGATAATATATCAGATGAGGTTGATGTATTAATGTTTGTTCAACAAAGTCTAAAATGTTAAAATTCTAAGAAGTGATAATAAGGTCTTCCTTAAATGAGAATTAATGACTCTAGTTGAAAGGATAGATAGCAGCAACAACAACTCAATAATGATTTAAAATATGGATACTGTCAATGTAGATAACTGGGGGGGGGGAATAGATATTGTTGGAAGAAGAAATAAAAATAATAAAAGAAAAATATATCTGAAGCAATTCATCTATACCAAGCACAACATCAAAATACCTTTTTGATAAATGCATATCTATTCAAACAAGAAATAAGAAAGGAACTGGAATCCAGCTCAGCATTCAAATTAAGGCACCAAATTAAAGTCTATTGGGCCTCTCAATTAACCTCTGCAAAACCTACTATATAAAGCATCTCTTCAGTTAATATGAGTTCAAGAAATATGCTAATTCAAGGTTAGGTTCGTAATGGGATTGACACAAATGACACAATTTACATAATTTGCTGATGACATCATGACTTGTATGACATCATATTAGATACCTATGAACAGAATGTTAAATGTATTAAGATACACAGTGAGAATAAAATCAAGCTAGAAATGGCAGTAAACAAATACAATGCCACAGTTCTGTATAGGAATGTTTTCTCTATACATAGCATATAAATTTACTATTCGGTTATAAATATATTAGCACTGGGACACTACATTTTAAAATGTACATTTCCAATATTGAATCTGATCTTGTATTATTTTCTCATAGAAAATAAATCTTTCTTCTACCAGGAGAAGAGGAAAACATGAATCAAGAATCACACAGGAAGACATCTACAACTAAAATCCATTTATGTTGAACAGCAAACCAAGATAAAGGCAATTCCTTTATCTTTTCTACCTACATATCTTCATCCCTCTGACATGGTATGGAATGTGTATGAGAGAGCAGTTCTGCCTGCCCCTCTCACCAGAGTAATCCTCTACTTGTTAGTGTCTCTGATCATGTGAATGCATGTCCTGCAGCATGTAGACACGCATTTTTCTGGAAGATGGGCAACAGACCAAGAAATTTTAAATGGGATCAGATGAAGGATAGTTGAAGAAAAGCTGTTTGTTTAAAGGAGTGGCTGCTGGTTATCAGAACATCAATGTGGTAAATGATGGCTGGAGAAGAAAAGAGGGGGAAAGAGAAGGAGGGAAGTAAGTGGAAATCCATAGTCACAAAGCCTACCGAAAAGTTGCATCTCAAGATACAAAAAAATTCCAAGCAGAGAGAGAATGAAGTGGTGAGGTTACTGTTGGAGATGTGGGTGCATATAATCAAGATGGGAGCAGGCAAACTGTAATCAACAATTCAACAAGCTGAAAACCTCTTTCTGAGAGAAAGAGAGGAAAAGATGCTATCCTATTAGAAGCAAATGACCTTCTGTTGCTTATTCAGGAGTAGATTGGAAATTTTTAGCAACCGGTTTGCTGCCCAGTTGCTGGGTGGCTGTGGCCATGGGGGCATGGCTTACTCGTCCTCCTGAACCATGGCGGGGGGGCATTTTTGCCTTCCTCAGGCTCCAGAGGCTTTCCTCGAGCCTCCAGGAAAGGTGCCTCCAGCCTCCCCCGGCACCGTAGACCCTCTGGAGGCCAGAAATGGACCCATTTCTGGACTTCCGGTACTTGTGGTAGGAGTGTTTTTCAGCCTCCCCAGGCTCCTGAGGCTTTCCTCGAGCCTCCGGGAAGGTGAAAATGAGCTCCCCCAGGCTCCGGAGGCCCTCCAGAGGCCGGAAACAGGCTTGTTTCTGGACTTCCAGTACTTCCGGTAGGCCCATTTTTCACCCTCCCAGAGCCTCCACGCGTGCCCTGCACTTACCTGGCATCCAAAATGGGCCGCGGGAGACTCCTGGAAGGGGCGGGGCAGAGTGGGCAGGGTCAGCCAGTCCTTGGAACAACCAGTTCGGCGAACCAGATTAAAATTACATCCAGTTCACCTGACCAATTGTTGCAGGAATAATCTGAAAGAAGCAAAGCAAGTGAATCTTGGAAAAAAGCAGGGTGGAGGAAAAAAGGAAAAGAGGAAAAGAAAATGTACTAAGAATCAAGTGAGACTCGATTTGCAAAGCAATAAAAGAATTATTACCAAGCATCAAATAAGAGTGAATACAGAAGGATAAAAAAGTTGTTAAGTACAGAGAAAGTTTCACCTTTAAGACTGAAGTCTAACTATAGTAAAATAAGTTAAAATATGGTACAAAAGGAGAAAGTCTTTAAAATGAAGAAAGAGAAGGTTTCAAAGTGACACAGGAAAGAAATCAGCACCTTTGGTGTGAGAGCATTTATATGACTAATTATACCATAAAACTCTTTTATAATAAAACTCTGATCTCCTGCCAGATTGCCATCTTCCTCTGTAAAACGCCATGTCTTGCTATAAAAGACAGCAAGCTATAAGTAGAAAGAATATAGCAGAAATTCATGCTACACAAGCAGAAATTTATTCCTTCGATATTGGATTTTATTCACTATGTAATAATGGGATAGGAAATGGAAAAGAATGACACCAAATGAAGGAGGTCCTTGTCATCTCCCTTCAAAATGTTTACTGGAATCTAAGTTTCTCTACTTTTGTTCCACAACAATGATAACTAGAAATTTTATTTTATTGAAACACAGTATTCTGAAGCTTCCTTGAAAAAAATAGAATGTCATTGTTCTGTTAACATATAAGATACTGTATTTTATGGAAAGAATTTGAATAGTGCAATTAATCATGATCAAAGATAAGTCTTGATAGCTTGCCTGTACTAGAGAAGAAAAACTCATAAAAAGAGAATATTTATAATATTTCAGAGAGTTGTAATAAATCAAGAGAGATTCCTACAGGAATGTCTTGTTTTGTTCATCTTGTTCATCTCTTCCATCTTAATATCTTCAACATGTCTGTTTTTATCACATATGTGGAAGGAATAAATGTATAAGAAATATTTAGATTCAGAAGGTTGTGAACTTAAAGAAAAAAGCTTGATTGATTCATAGAAAGGCACAAGGTACTCATTCTTCTAGGATTTCCATATATAAATGAAAAGAACAGAGAAATGTTTTTTTTTTGTTGTTTCTGGATTTCAATTAAAACAATGTGTGGATTTGAAAGGAATACACACACACACACACACACACACACACACACACACACACACACACACAATGGAGTTTAATAGAAATGTATAGCAGACAGATGATACTTTTATCATCTGTAAATGGAATAGAAACTCAGTAAGTAAGCTCTTAAAACCCCAAATCCATAAAAATCACAAACTTCATGTTTTCTATTACTATTTTCTTTTAATCTTATGGTTAGTATTTATTTCACCAGGACAGCAAACCTCATAATTTCACTCTAATGTTACAAATAACAAGTATTTATCCCATTTGGAATAAATTCTGGTTTTTATAAAATTGAATTTTATAAAATTGAATAAAATTTATAAAATTGGCTATTTCTTTCCTCAGATTGTCCTTTTCCAAGAAACTGATTATTCCATAGACTTAGTCTAATGTACAAATATATTTAAATATAGCATGTATAAATTGATGCAAACTGTTTTAATAAAACCAAGAGAAAGCATGCTTTTCTTATTATACATTATACAACTTTTTCTATTAAAGGCAGATTTTTATATAATTTGACCTAGCATAATCTATATTATATTCTGTACTTCCCTCAAAACGTACTTATATCTTTTCCAAATATTCATTATTTCCTATAAAACAATGTCTATAAATCTATAAATATCTAAAAGCAATTTAACAGTCACTTAAATGTAATTAATTAATTTAACACTGGATGCTAGAGGCCTCTGGGTATTACTGTTTTCTATGCAGTAGTGAAGTTCACATTGGATTTCTTTGATATATCTACTTTAGATAAATTGTTCAAGCCAGAAAAGACAAAATGTAGTATTGAACAATGTCATAAAACCTAATATTACACAAAATTGCAGATGCATAGCACATATTTTAGACTGAGAATGAACAGAAAATAGTGCCAATTTTCTGCCTGTAGAAAAATATCAAAGGTAGTTGCTAATGGCCTTTTAAAAAACTGACTCAACTGTATTTGATAGTGAGCATTTATCAACAAAGAGGTTCTCTTATGACAAATACATTTATGTTTTTATGAAACTGATATCTAGTTATTAATATCTAGTTATTACAAGGTAAGGAAATTTGTTAGAGATCATTAAGTGAAAAATCTTAAATATAACACAACCATGATTTGATGGACCACTATGGGGGAAGCGGCATTCATGAAATCCAAGTATCCATTAAATCTGAACCATTTAATTGCCTAATTACATAATTGATGGTTTTACATCTTTTGCATTATTCAAATGGCATAATGGGACACAAATAGTATAAATTATGCCAGTTGTCTGGACTGCTTTGCAGAGCAAAGTAAAATTTTGTTCATTGCCGCCAAAATAGGTTTGGAAAATTGAAGTTTCACTGTATTTTATGCAGCACAAGTAGCTTTGTAGATCAGTTTGAAAATTATGTCCAAGCTTAAGTCAGAAAATCAGAAAGTTAGTGGCAAATATACATTGTTTATTTTCCATAAAAGAAGTGAGAAGGCTTCACAATGAGGGTCAAAATGGTATTTTTGTGAGAAGCCTAAATCTCACATGTTTTATTTCAATCAATAATTTTAGTTATTTTGTTGAAAAATTCTACTTTTTCCACTGTGTTTTTATGAGCATTTTAAAAAATGGGGGAAATGCTGCTTGGTCTTGGTGTTAGGAAACTCTACTGGTCTAGAAATTGAAAATGGACAGAATTTTCATTTTCTGCAAATTGAGCTTTTTTTTTTTAGTTTATATACCGTATTTTTTGGAGTAGAAGACGCACCTTTTTCCTCCCTAAAAGTGGCTGAAAATTTGGGTGCGTCTTATACTTCGAATGCAGCTTTTTTTTCCAGCCCTAACTAGGTGCTAACAGATCTTCCCAGCTCTTACCTTGCAGGCTTTTTCATTGTTACTCTCTCCAAAGAATGTTTTTCCAGCCCTAAGTCTTTGCAGGGTTTTTTCATTGCTCTACTTGCTCTGAATAAGTTTTTTTTTAGCCCTAACCAGGTGCTAACGATCTTCCCAGCTCTTACCGGCTTGCATGCTCTTTCATTGTTACTCTCTCAGAAGAAGGTTTTTTTAAGTCCTAACCAGGGGATAAAATAATGTGCTGAAGCTGACCAGACTAAGGATGCTAGCCAGATGAATACCTGGTAGGCAGATTGTTTTCCCCTATTTTCCTCCCCAAAAACTAAGGTGCGTCTTATACTCCGGTGCGTCTTATACTCCGAAAAATACGGTATATTTTTTCTAACTGATGACACAACTGGAGCTGTGAACTGCAAGCTGGTTTGGCAACTTTCTTTGAAGCCATTAAGCTTTTCAACTACTCAGTAACACAACCCAAGCCAGACTTCCCTGGTACAAATAATCAACCTTTAATGGAGTGGAACTCGCTGGGAATATTTTTATTTTGATGCAGGTCAGAGGTAATGAGACATGTAATCATCAGGAATGCAAAAGATGACAAGTGTGCTTCCATTAATGAACATTATGGAGTGCCCTTTTCACTTTGGACTTTTATCAGCGCTAAGGACTCTGAAAGAATGCCAGCAAGTTGCCAAAAAACTGAAGCACCTGCCGTGAAGCCATTTCATGCCACATTCAATAAAAATGCTCACATCAAGAGAGGAAATAGAAATAAGCATATAGGTCACATTTTCAGAGAAGGAAAGGCATCAATCTAAAGAAACACATTTGTGACCACTTTAGCATCTGCAAAGTCCAAGCATATCAAGTCTTGGTCTCTCTCAGCAAGGCAGAAAGTCAAATGGAAAATTTCATATACCAGTAGTACCAGAGGTGGATTCCTCCCAGTTTGGAACGGTTCATCCGAACCGGTAGCAAACCGCTGGTGATGTCATTGTGACATCACAGAACCAGTGCGGTCAGTGCTGGTCTGTGGGCACCGCCATCTTTTGTTTTGACTTTTTTGACTTTTTTGACTTTTTAAATTTTTTTTCTGGGTATTTTTTTCATCTGTGCATGCGCAGAAGCCGAGTTTTTGGCACTGCACATGCATCACCATCTTGTTTTTGGCTTTTTTTAAAAAAATGGTTTTTTTTGTATTGTGCATGCATGTGCGTGCGAAGTGCGCACGCGCCCACAAGGCACAGCCACACAGCGCGGGAGGAAACGAACCGGCAGCGAGGTAATTTAGAACCCGCCCCTGTATAGTACCTATAACAAACTTTTTTTCTTTATATGTTATCAGGTTCATATTATAAACATATGGTACTGGCAAGACGAACATGCAAATTAAATACATTCTTAACATTTCTATAGAAATAGATCCTAGATGTTTATAACTTGTATATATTTTACACATTTTTCTTAAGATGTTTCTTCTTGCCTCTTTTTTGTTCTTTCTCCTTTATTTATTTCCAGGTGTCTTCTAAGAGTTCAGTAATCAAGAAAGTGAATGAAAAATAATTATATTTTTATGTGACTTGTTGAGTCTTGTTTTCTTTTTGGGGTGTGTTAGGTTTGTATTGTGTGTATTTTTAAAATATTTGTATCGATTCTGAGAGAGAGAGAGAGAGAGAGAGAGAGAGAGAGAGAGAGAGAGAGAGAGAGAGAGAGAGAGAGAGAGAGAGGGAGGGAGAGAGAGACAGAGAGAGAGAGACAGAGACAGAGACAGAGAGACAGATACAGAGTGAGAGAAAGAGAGACAGGGAGACAGACAGAGACAGAGAGAGGGAGAGAGAGATGACAGAAAGGTAATTGAATTTTATGAAATTAGTTTTTCCCAACTGGCTTTCAGATATCGGTGCAACTCTTAGACTTATATTTTGCAGTATCTGTATTTATACATGAGCCAAGGTGGAGCAGTGGTTAAAGTGCAGCACTGCAGTTCAGCTGTTCAGCTGTTCAAATCTCACCGGCTCAAGGTTGACTCAGCCTTCCATCCTTCCGAGGTCGGTAAAATGAGGACCCAGATTGTTGGGGGCAATATGCTGAACTCTGTAAACCGCTTAGAGTGGGCTGTAAAGCACTATGAAGCGGTATATAAGTCTAAGTGCTATTGCTACATGTATCTTATATTTCCTTAGGTAGATTCTTTCGGAATCAAAGTTATAAATGCTTTTGTCCATGAGTACAGTATCTTAGCTTCTAATAACAGTTCATTATAGAGCTCCAGCATCACAATTCCCAATGTTTCTTCAAATGTCTTATACAGGTCTGTTGCAGCCCATCCAGTCCTGGTGCTTTACTATTTTTCTCTCTTTTTATTGCCTCCGTTAATTCCATCATTGTTATTTTTTCCTCTAACAAATTCTTGTATTTTTCTGGCATTTTAGGTAATTCCATTTCCTCCAAATATTGTTTTATATTCCTTTCAGTTATTTTCTCTTGTTTATATAAGTCCTCGTAATATGTCCACGCTATCTTTTTTATTTCCTCATTTCAATGTTGTAAGTTCCCGTCAGTATCTTCCAATTGTTTAATCCATTTTTGAATCCATCTCCCTGGTTTATTTGCATGTTCCAAAAAGTTTTGTTTAGTCATTTTTATTTTCCTCGCCACCTCTTCATTTTCCATCATATTCAATTTATGTATCTTCAGGTCCATCATATTTTTAATCCTTTTATTTTGAGTATCTTTTTGAAGTTCTTTTTCTAGTTTCTTATACTCCTCTTCTAGTTTTCTCTTAACATCCCTTCTTTGTTAATTTTTTTTGCTCATATATATCATAACCAGTCCTCTAATATATGCTTTTGCTGTAGCCCAAACAATTTGAAGTGAAATATCACTCTTTTTGTTTTCTTTTTTTTAAAAGTCCATTTCTTTTTCTATAAATTGTTGGAATTCTTTTTCATTCAATATTTCTTGGTTTAAAGTCCATCTAGTTCTTTTCTTTTGATCTTTCCAAGTAGTTGTGATCGGATTATGATCTGCCCACATACCGGTTATATATGCTTAACTAACACAAAGACAGAAGCACACAGCAGCAGGAAAAATGGATATATAATATATATGGATATATAATATATATAAAACATATAAATTCTGCTGTACTATCCAAAGCTCCTGAGGTAGGGCTGCAACCAGTGGGCCAAAACTTTAAAAGTGAAAATCCAATTTCGAGATAAGGAAGAATTTCCTGACAAGAGTTTTTTTAAATATTTTTTTATTTTTTTCACAAACTCCAAAGAAAGGAAAAAAATATACAAGAATAAAGCAAAGCTAAATAAGAGATTTTTTTAAAAAATGTGGATAAAAAAACACATATTCTGACCATAAAGAATTATTAATGGAAAAGTAATGGAAAAGTCTGTTCCCTGAAGTGGCAAAGTTTCAATCACTGGGAGTTTCCAGGCATTGTGCAATATGAAGATGTTTTCACTGAGCATGAGTTCGACTAGAAGGCCTCTAGCATCCTTTCCAACCTTATGATTCTAAGCAGCTTGGACTCCAGTTATAAGGCTGCATCTGGCACATATTTGAAATTAGTCTCCATAAAGTTGAATTTCACTTATTCTAGTATGTGTGGTGGTAATTGATTTTTATGGAAAAGTTTCTGCAATTATTCTTTGCAATGGGGATAACATCTCCTTTTGAGTGGAAGAACTTAATACTTGCTACAGCACATCTTTGTACTATCTATACTGGGTATTCAAAGCAAACTCTCTTCTTGCACAAGGCATGAAAATCCTTGCCCAGATATTTAAAATGCAATTAGGCTATCCTGGATTTCCCAACTTCTTAATCTAGATCTTTTTAAAACAAATCTTTTTCTGGTCATTATTCTACATGTGGCTGTTAGAACATAACTGAAATAGGGCTCTCAGTGTTTACCTAGGGCCATTTTGAGATTGAAATAAAAATAATATATAGCAAGATTTCTTAGGAGATAGAGAACAATTTCATGTATTTGCTTAGCAAGGAAGTTAATATTAATTAAACTAAATTAATTAAACTAATATAAAATCTTAAACAGCAAGAGACCAATAGACAACTCCGTTTGCTGTTGGAACACGGTTTATAGCAATCCTCTGCTGATCATGTCTTATATGCAAATCTTTATTTTCATATAATTGCAGAAATCTATCTGTGTTTGTAAAAAAAAGGGATGTAATTTCCCTGGAAATAGAATTAAAAATTCACTTTATTAAAGCCACCAAAGGCTAAATAAATTGATGTGGAGAATATATAAGTGTATTTGTGTACCATGTGTACATGCCCCTGATCAATTCTGGATCATCCTACTTAGAAGCGTCTTTGCTCTTAAATCAGTATTTTTTTCCTGTTCTCTTGTGTCCTATATCTTTCTGTATAGCCTGAAGTGTAGGTTACTTATTGTCCTTATTAAATGTAAAGGACGGTTATTAACATATCTGCTCTGATACATTTTTTAAAAAGATAAATGCTAATATTGAGTTATTTGTATGAAAAACATTTTATTGAATGAATGAGTGAAAAGCAAAGCCAGATTTGGCATCAAATTTAAAACCTACTGTACCTAAATCTAACCATTCAATATATCTCATGAAGTATACTGCAGCTCATGAATTCTTATGCCTTTTAATAAAATTAGGGAAAAAATGATACTGGACTCCTGATTCTTAATCACCTCCAGGAATTTTGTCACCTTTCAGCTGAGTCAGCAGATTTATGATTTCGGAAGCTAAAACAGATAGTCAGTCTGGTAAAGGACACTTCAATGCATTGTAGATATTGTGGGATGGTGAAATATATTGAAAGTTTGACTCCTAAATTGTGGAAGAAATATGGTAGATTTACGACAGAGAGGTCAAATCTGGGAGCCTAAATAAAGCTGAGAATTATTCATCCTATACATCTCTAAAAAGTAGACCATCTTAGAGAACTATCAACCCAGTGATGGTGGAAGTGCTAAGGTTTTCTGAGAAGAGGAATTTGATTCTTTTTTTCTTCTTCTACACACAGAAAGTCAAGAACTGCATATATAGAAGTAAGCAACTCATTGCAAATGTGCTGTTCCTTTAAAATGTATTCTGTCTTTAAGACTATTCAGTCTGCTTTCAGTGTTTCAAGGCAGCAGCTTGTCATTGGATAAATATTTATCACATTGAGTTCAATAATATAATACTGTTTTAAAGTTGCGTGAATAATGTGATAATGTTTATATATTTATTTTATTTATTTATTAAATTCATTAGCCGCTTATCTCGTTGGGACTCTGGGCAGCTCACAACATTAAAAGCAGTAAAGCCATAGACATCCACCTACCCACACATATAAACAATAAATGAAAGTAAAACATTTTGACTTAAGTTAGAAGAAGATGGATTTGGGCTAAATGTTACAAAAAAATATCCTAATAGTGAGCAGTTTTACAATGGAACCAGAGAGGTAATAGATGGCCAGCTTTTGCTTGGATGCATTTTTCTGAGTTGCTTTAATTTGCAGTCCTGAACTGAGTAGAGGATTAGATCCAATGCTTTAAATGTCTGTTTTAGACACTATGATTCTATGATTAAAGGAATGATGCTGTCATCTGCTCATGCCATTCCCATGTTCCAAATATTAGCGTCAACAATATTGCCAACATACAGGATACTTCCAGTCAACTTGGAGGGAAAAAGGCATTGAACTGGATCTTAAATGTTATGGCCTTCAAGTCAATATTTGGTCTCATTAGGGTTCAACAGATGTTACTTCAAATTGAAACTCTTTGACAACAATCTTCCCAGCAATTGGAGATCTGTTATGAGGTTGGTCTAAACAGGAAGCTATTTATTCCAGCTAATTATTTAGTGAACATCTTGTCTGCCATACTGGGCAGGCTTATCCTTGTTAATTGGTCTCTTCTATCTATGTTAATAGAAGGGAGATACAACATTCTAATCCAAAAGAAAATTATGTCCTTGCCAGTGGGAGATATCAAATCTGTTCCCTGTGTCTTACTGTGATTCCCTTTTTACACAGCTTGGCAGTTATACTTAATAGACCCTTGCTATAAAACTCATGAACTCACCTCCTTTAGACTGATGAATCTGCAGAACTATTTGAAAGGCAGCCATGTTTTGTGCAATTACTACTGCCATTGGGGAGGTAACCATTTAGCTCTCCAATTATCAAATATTAATCATCTTCACATGCCATTTTACACCATAATATTAATCTTTAATGTTAAGCTTTCTCAGATTCTTGTGAACTTTAATTTTTTTCTCCTTAATTGCTCACATTTTATAGCATCTTTACCACTGCACTCTCTCTCTCTCTTTCTCTCTCTGAAATATGTATCCTTTCAACAGCTAGTTTATCTCAGTAAATAAAGCTAAACTATTAAGATATGGCAAAAAAAATTCTATATGTGCATTCAGAAAACCATCTGGAGCCTTCACCAGCTCAGGCTGGACTCTTAAAAAGTCCTCTCCCCTTGCAATAAGTTGTAAAAACTGCCAGTCTAAAATACCTAGGAAAACATGTCTGTGGCAATGAGGTTACAGAGGACTAATTCATTCGTAGATTATAAATTCTAGAAAAGCAGAATCTTTAATCAACTATGTGCTTTACTACATGTGTGAACCATATATCCATTCGACCAGTTCATGAACACAGGCATGGAATCCTGAGCCCTCTATCTGGGCCATCATCAATATTGAAGTCTTTCAGGATCAGAATGAATATTTTTTGGAAGTACACTGTCTCATAATACTTTCCATTGTGACTCTCCTGTGATGAATTCATTGTGTGATCAGAAATATTCTTTCTCCTGTTCACCAGCTTTTCAAAACTGAAATTTGAACATCAACAGCTTTTAACATACCAAAAATACACAGGAGTATAGGTAATACAGTTTCTTTCTACTTCTCCTTTTTTAAGTAGAATCAGGGCTTGCCATTTAAGAAGTCTTGCTTATTTGACCAGTTGGGATTTAATAAGAACCAAAGTGTGTATATACTATTTTAAATTTGCTTCAGGTAATTTGGATCGTTTTAAATAATAATAAGAGCAGAGCCTATTCACTGTTTTCCAGACGCACAGTCTCCTAAGTTGCAGAGAGAAAGGGGACGGATTTGTTTACCTGTACTTTCAGTTGTTGTTATTTTAAAATATTATTACGTAATTTGACAACTCTAATAGAAATATTTTACTTCTTGTTTAGTCTGCTGTTCACTAAAGCATAGCTTATTGTTTTATGAGCAAGCCAGCTTTCCTGCCAAGCTGGGAAAACACAAACAAAGCAGCCCTTTTGCCTTTGCCATTTCCAAACTATTTGATGCTTGCTCCAGCATCCCTCTGGTTACAGTCATAATGACTAAGTTTCATAGGAAATATTGCATGCTGAGTTTTTAAGAACTTTCAGATAGGTAATTTGCCATTCACATTCAAGGCAGTTGCTGTTCTGAATGGAAATTCGTTTTTTCACAATCTTTCTCTGCAGTACATTAATGCTAATTAAAGAGGAACAGATGGGAAGCTCGGACTTGGGCTGCTTTCAATCATTTATGTCATTTTTAGTCACTTGCCAAAATTATGCTAGCCATGTTAGATGTGTATGTAAGCAAAATGTCAGGTTCTTCCGATCTTCTTCTGCCTTTTTAAGTCCCATCCTTGATATGATTATCCCTTTTGTCTAGATAAAATAATCTGAGCATTTTGGAAGGACCAAAATGATTTTTAAACAGGCTTCAGATATTATTTACTTTTATTATCATACCATAAGAATCTAACAACACAAAGGACTAAGGCATTTAGAAACAGAGTATGAATAAAAACCTGCAGAAAAAACTGCACAAAGTAAAAGAATTATTAGCTGAATTTTCAAACAATGTTCAGAAGCAGAATAATCAATTGCAATTACAAAGTTTTAGCATTAAGGTGATAAATAAGGTGTGCTGAATTTTAGAGGTGTAAAGGGAATAAAAGTTTGGAACCAAGCTGTAATCATTTCCTTTCAAAGAGAAGGGAAGATTCCAGAGGACTCTGAAGAAGCATTAATTCACTTAGTTACTGTATTTTTTGGAGTATAGGACGCACCGGAATATAGGATGCACCTTAATTTTGGGGGAGCAAAACAAGAAAAAAACAATTCTGCCATACCTAGCATTCAATACTTTAGCAAGTGACTGTGGTATGCCCCCCTCTCTCCCCCCTTCCCCTCCCTCTCCCTCTCCCTCCCCCCCACTCTTCCTCCCTCCCTCCCTCTCTTTGAAATAAATCTGCTGGCTTTGGTGGGGTTTCTATGGACACAAGGCTTTTTAGAAAAATTTGTTACTCAAGTAATTATGTTTTTTTCACATTACCCATTAGCTGTAATATGGCAGTTGAATCCATCATAATAGGGTTATTTTTTTAAAAAAAAAGATGAATGTCTTTTCTTTCCTTGAGTGCCCTGCTCAAAATTTCTGGCTTCTGGATTTTGGTTTTTAAAAAAACAAGCTTATGGTACTTGAGGCCTCAGAAATGTATGGAAAAAAATTAAATTAGTTCAAAACCACTTTTAACCCTCCTAGTTTTCACTTTCCTCCCCATTACAAAAATGGAGCGTGCGGAGATCAAAACAGAACATCGCATTTCGGGCAGCGCCGGTTGCACGCCCCTTTTTGGAATCGGGAAGTGTTTTCAGGCTGCAGCACTGGCCGGAACCACCCACCACCTGAAACGCAATGCTCTTTTTTTGCCTCCACATGCCCTGTTTTTGGAATGGGGAGAAAAGTGATTGCAGAAGCAAAAAAAGAGCATTGCGTTTCAGGCTGTGCGTTTCAGGTTTTCAGCCCGAAAACACCTCCCTCCCCAATTCCAAAATTGGAGGAAGGACTTTTTGCACATTGCTCAGGGCGTTGCATTGCAGCCCCTGCTGCCGCAGGGGTCTCTGCCTGAGAAGGACCCTCGATCAGCCACATCCATGGAGCCACCCCCATCCTCAGGAGGCAGCGGCCCCTTTAAGAGTGAAGGAGCTTTTTTATTTTTTATTTCCCTCCTTCCAGCCTGAACCGGTGACAGTGTGCCGCAGATGTTCGCGGAGGGGAGGGGGGAGGTGATCGCTTGCCACCACCACCACCGTGCAGGTATGCGAGTCACCCGGGGGTCAGCCATGCCTCAGGTTGGCGGGTCCTTCTCCTGCTGCTGCCCCAAGGAAGCTGCGGAGCTGAAGAAGCCTCCACCCACCTGCCAGCTCGCCACTCAGCCTGAGGAGGAAAGTGTTTTCAGGCGGCAGCACTGCGATCCCCTCCCCAATTCCAAAAGGAATCACTTTTGGGAAATCTGTCTCTTTATTCTCTTCTATATTTTGAACTCTTAAAGAGTAATCTGTCTCTTCCATTTTAAAAATTATTACTATCTGTTCCATATCTTTATCTGCTTGTCTCATTTTTTTATTTATCTCCTCTATTCTTTTCTCAGCTCCTTCTGATTTCTCCTCTATTTTCTGAATTTGTTGTTCATCTTTTAGTGTCATTTGTTGGGATTTTCTAGTCTCACATACTGTATGTATCTTGCATCAGTTCCATCATCTCCCTATGATTCCTTGTCACATCTTCCTGAATACATTGAAACATCAATAATATTTTGTTATAAACTGTATTTGTTCTCCCCTACTGAAACTAGGGAATGCCTGATAAGTATCCCCACCTACTGGGACTTGAAGTGGTGAGTGTTCTTTGTAGTGGCTTCCTTCCTCTGGAATTGCTTGACCACAAAAATTAAATGCCCCCTCCAACGTACATGGTTTTCCAGAAGTAGATTGAAACATTATTCTTCTATATACAGTGATGCCATTTTTTAAGAATTCTATAATTTGTTAGCTTCTTTTTCTTAATTACCACTATATTTCTTTTGTTTTGATTTTAAGATTATATTGTGTAAAAAGCATAAGTTGGGTTGTTTTCAGGTGGTCAGATAATTGTATTGTCCTTAGAAAGTTGCATATACTTTCAGACTTATATCATACAAAACAGTGACAACAATAGAAAAGGACAATAATTGGAAGGGAATGGGGGGGAAAGCCTCACTCATAATGATGGTTATTCAGTTGCTTAAAAGGATGGAAGTGAACTTAGATTTTAAGGATCAAGTTTGCATTTCAGTTAGCATGATCTTTGTTAACTGTCCCCCCCCCCTTTCCCTCCGTCCCTCTCTCTTTCCCTTTCCCTTTCCCTTTCTCTTTCTCTTCCTCTTCCTCTCCTCTCTTCATCTTCTCACCCACCAGCTTAATTTCATTCCTGAACTCACTGGTAGGAAATAGGAGAGGGAATGTCCACAGTAGAAGGGGAATAGTAAGAAATCACTAATGTTTTTGGATTTTTTTAATCCCACTTATTTCTATATATAAATAACCCAAGGAAGTGAACATAGCTAATGCTCCTTTCACCTATTTTCCTTACAACAACAACAAACCTGTGAGTGGGTTTAGGCTGAGAGAGTGTGACTGGTCCAAGATCACGCAGCCAGATTTTGTGCCTAAGGCAGTTGGAGTTAAAGTTGCTAGAGTATTCTTTCTTCTCTCTAGAGTGTCCCTGCCCCAAATGAATAGTATAGAACAAATGAAGCCTTGTCTGCAATCTTTTAAGGTAAATGTGATCATCAAGTCATCATACCCTATATTCAATCATTTGCTTTGAAGTTTTAAACTACATTCTTGCAATGTAGTCTAGAATATAGTTTTTCCAGTGCTGGCTAAAGGCATCCAAGGCCATTCTCTAGGGCCATAAAGATATCACACTGTGTCTTCAAAGCCTCATGTATCTGTTTCATTGTTAAAATTATATAAATATGTCTTCAATAGTGTTGTTAAGAAATAACAAGAATAACTACAGAGGCCACTAAATGTCACTAATAAGGAAACAATTTATATATGTTAAAACATTTAACCAAAGCATATAAAAGCTACTTTATTTAACCTTTTTCCAATAAGAATACCCAAATGATATTTTAAACCTTTTAAAGATATCAATATTAATATGTCCTTAATACCACAGGTTACCACAACAATATCAGCGGTGGGTTGCTACTGGTACGGTACAGTTCTACGAACTGGTAGCGGCAGTGGTGGGAGGCTCTGCCCACCCACCCGGATGCTTCTGCGCATGTGCAGAAGTGTCGCACATGCACGCTCGCATGCACGCAAACCAGTAGCTATGGGATTTAGAACCCATCATTGAACAACATCAATATGTCCTTAATACCACACATTATATTTTCATTAGAAGATGAATATTAAAACTTCTCTTAATCTAGGTTTTTAAATTCAGTTACACTATGCATAACTTTCTTATTGGTCTAATTTTGGGGGATGGAAAAAGATCAACAATGGAAATACTCCAAGAAAAAATCAAATCTGGTTGCTGCATTCCTAAGGAGAGGCCACTCAGGACTCCTATCCTGCTACTTCTTAAAATGATGTTATTATATTTTTGAAATTTTAATTTCATCTAATTTTAGAAGCAAAGCAAATACTATCTTAATGAAGTTCAGTCATATGCCCTCTCTACTTGTTACTTACTCTTTCAACTCTGAAGTTAAAAGAGGTTGAAAGACTGGTTGTGGGATTTATGTATATTCTTGTTCTCTTACCAGAGGTACATCTCCAATACTTTCATAACTTTGTAATAGTGTGACAAGACCATTCTTATATTGCATTAAATAATTAGTGAATTCAGAAACAAAGGTTCAAAAGTTGGAAAAGAGAGAGCAAACAATTACACTGCTATTATGCAGAATTTCCTATTTTAACAAAGACCTATGTCTAGTCATATGTTTAAAAATTTACTTTTTTAAAAAGATTTATTTTAGACTTATAACAAAATTATATTAGTGAATAAGTGTATTTTATTGAATGTTGTCTGTAAAAGAATTAAATATTTATCAAACTTAAAGAAGTGCACAGTGAAAAGTATATTTTGTCTGTCTGTAAAACTGTCTCCCTGTCAATCCATCCATGTAAAAAAAAGTATTTAAATAGGTTTCCAGCACTATTTAGGGTTTTTTTTTTTTTTTTTCATTAAAAAATGAAAAATAAAAATAAAAAATTAGAAAAAGAAAAGAAAATGTAGAATTTTGGCTTCTACCCTTCTTTCCATCAAATAGCTAACATCATACTCAAGGTTAATAGGCACTATTTAGCACATTTAGTGAAATTCCCAACTCATCTAATAGGAAAAAATAAAAAGAATTGAATCACTCCGTAATTAAAATGTCTATATGTGTTTTCCTATTGGAATGGTACATGAAAGTAGCTAAGATATTAATTTATAATCTGTGTCTGTATGATACTTTGTAATATATTTGAAGATAATTTAATCTGTCTCCTATTATTATTAATCATGCTGCTGGGTAAATATTTTGACAGAGGCAACTGGATGAATTTTAAGGTTATAACCGCAAAGCCCATTCTATATAATCCTGATAAAATTGCCTCATGGTTTCTAAGCAAATCATTTAGCATCAAATATTTACTTAATAAACAATACACCTAATATATGATAATTATCTGGAAAGACAAAAGTGTTAAACACCGATGGGTGCTTTAAATATCTCTATTGGAAAAAAATTGTAATACAAAGAACTTATTTAAAAAGAAATTAGAAATCAACTAAACTGTTGCTCCACAGAAGTCCAAAACGTTTCTGTTTAGATATTCCTATAAAAACTAAAGAGCTGTATAGATGAGGGGTGTGTGTGTGTGTGTGTGTGTGTGTGTGTGTGTGTCTGTGTGTCTGTGTGTGTGTGTGTGTGTGTGTGTGTGTCTGTGTGTGTCTGTGTGTGTGTGTGTGTGTGTGTGTGTGTGTGTGTGTGGGTGTGTTTGAGCGTGTTTGAGCAGTTTCCATGCAGTTGGGGGTAGACATGAACATGCCACTGACTCTTGCCAGGAAAGGAATACTGATATTGATGGAACTATTTAGGTTGTTCATTCATGGTTTTATAGATAGGTAATTTCATCATACTTCACAATTCATTCCAATCAAACAGATTCCAACCACAAACTCCAGCCCTGCATGATGCTGCTATTGGCTGTTAACCTAATAAGGTTTCAACTAAGGCCACCAAAGTCACCATCTCACCACCATTGTTGTTCTATAATACTTCTAATAGGATGCTGCATGTTGTGGCTTCCTATCTTCCAGATCACTTGCTAGTCCCACACATCATGCCACCTTCTCATTGTAACAACCAATGGAATATTCCAGTTCTCAACTAATTACCCACTTGCCTTTGAGAAGACCCTGGTCCACCAATATGGAAAACTTGTAATTGGCAACCAAAGTCTAGGGCTCCTAGTTGTAATCACTAAAGTTACTCTCATCAACTCAACCCTTCAGAAGCCCACAAGCACCAGGTCCTGTCATCTTGATCAAAACCTGTCCACATCCAATATCTTCACCAGCTATCAACTATCACCAAAATGTCTGAGATAGGTGATTTGGGTTTACTCAATCAACTGCTTGCCACCACGATCTATCTCAGTAAGTGAATTGAATATTTGATGTCAACATGGACTTAATCAGGAATAAATTATGTTAAGTAGTGGCACTTTTAAATCACCAAATACCCTATAAGACAAATCTAAGTATAAAAAATTTAAAGATAATATACAAACATATTATAACTCCATCACTAAGAATAATCAATTCCCAAATAACCATATATAGGAAACATGTGTGTCTATTATGAAAGCAAAGCTGTATTTTTTTTTACTTCTTCTTTTCAAAAATTGCCTTCTATAGTGGTCTCACATATCATAGTACTATTTTGAATTCTGAAAATTTCCAAATTGCCTCTGTTAATACTCTATCTGACAGCTAATTCAATTATACTTTACAGCAGACAATGGTTGGAATTTTATTTCATACTTTTGTTTTAGAGAATGCATTTCATAATGCTGTATCTACCTTTCTCCAAATTGTGAGATATTATTTAGAGACCAAATATTTTACATTTTCTTTCTGCATTTATAAAGAATACAATCGACAATGGAATGATCATTCCATTTCCAACTACATACTGTGATTTGCTATAATTTAACTATGTATTAATCTTCAGATTTGAATTTAACTTTTGTTCAACCTGATTCATTTTCTTCATTTGTCTGAATGTTGTGTACATATTCTGATATCTCTTTTATGACATTCAAATGTATATTGTAAACCTGTGATTACTGGTAGCTCTATTCTCTAACAGTACATCTTGTTTGAGAATATGTCCTAGGGAATAAAATGTTTAGTAAACATACATAAGATAATTATTTTGAGATACTTTGAATGATTATATAGTAATAGAGAGAAGAGGAAGGAATTGCTGGGAAATTGCCAGCTAGGCTAGAATGAGGGGTCAAGTAACGGCCTAATGAAAGTCCTTGCACAACTGCAAGAGGCATAAACTAGATCTCCCCAAGATCCATGAAGCCTTATCTGGTTATTCCCAGTGGAAGGCAAGCAGTCTGGGAAGATTGCTGTAATTTAGGTAGTGTAAGGACCTGCCTCAGATATCTTCTCAGAAAAGCATGACTCTTAAAACAATTGACATTTCAAAAGGACCTTTTACTGAGAGAAAGTTATTGCAGAGAAGTCAGGTGGGGTCTGAAATTTAAGTGTGAACTGTTAGGCTAATTTTTCCCTTCAACCCCCATCCTAATGCCCCATGTCCACCGATGGCGAATAAGATGCTGCAAAGTGTTTTGAGAACTCCGAAGCAGAATGGTGATAATAGGTCTTCCTTGGAGTGCCGCAACCTTGGTAACAAGCTGAAACTGGCTATGAGGAAGTCTGTCCAGATGGCCCATGCCCCCTTCCTAATTCCCAAGCAGTTACAGCAAAAGCAAAAACATGCAAAGCATTCAATCCATGAAGCCTCCTCCCTCCTCTTCGGAATGGCAGCATTCTGACAGGGACCTGACAGGTAGAGAACAATGAAGTTGCTTACTTTATCTATTTACAAGTAGTTGTTTGTGTCTGGCATTAATCTTCACAGATTCATTCTCATATTCCTAGGGAAAAGAAAATTCACCAGAATAGCTATTGACCCACCGACAACTGCTGGCCACCCCATGAGGTTGTGGAAGCATTGCTCTGGCATCAACAGGGATGGAAACGGAGATGAGGAACTTGGCAGCCTTGGTTCTTCAATTGGTTCAGCAACAAGATCAGAATGATGATCAGCATCCAATGGCCCCAGTACCTCCAGAAGTTCTAGTCACACAGCCTGAGTTGCTGTGTTCCCATGGAGGTTTGCCAAAGAAGTTTTAGAGGAAAAGTAGACAAGATGAGAACCTTCATCAGTCAGTGTGAGTTGTTTATGAGAACCCAAGCTGCAGAATTCCCTATGAATTGTGCAGGGGTATCCTTTATATTCAGTTTGCTGAAAAAAATCTGGAGCCACGTAGGCACAGCCAATAATAGAGAGCAATGATCTGGTTATGGACAATTATCAGAACTTTATGTATAGATTCATAACATATTTTGGAGACCAATTAGTGCAGTAACAGCCAGTGACAAAATTTGCCTTCTATGGCAAAGCAACAGGGTGCCTCTACATAGCTGATTTCAAGTTGTGGGCAGAAGATATGTATTGGAATGAAGCATCCTTAATAGATCAGTTCAGACCAGGGCTACACACCAGATTCCAAACTGACCTGGTGAGAGACGGGGTCCCACAGGATCTGAAAGTGTTGTCCAAATGTTACATTACCATAGATTCCCATTCAAAAGAAGTGCAAATGTAACAAGAACAGTCATATGAGCCAGGTCTGGGTCTTGCTTCAGGAAGATTGCTGCCCTCATGCTTAACGCAGCAAATTTGAGAGAGAGAAAGCCTTGGGAGCAATTGGGAGCAGCTAGAAAAATAGCAGTTGCTGAGGAGAGACAAAGAGGGAGGAATTTGTTTTTACTGTGGTATGCTGGGACATGTCATCAGAGCTTGCCCAGCAAGCACCCCAGTCAGATACGGTGGACTCACCAACCAGAGCATGAGAGCGACACCCCTCTAAGTCCTAAGAAACCACAATGGCCCCTCTCTCAGTAGCTGGTAGGGAGGGCCATCTAGTTTCTAAAGAGGGCTCCATCCCCGGGGTGTTGGCATTTTGTAGGAGTAGCATAAAGCTCAGTCATTGTTAAAAGAACAACTAGACCAAGCTAAACTTTTCTATAAAAGGACTGCTGACACTCATTTGCAGAACGGGATGCTTATTGCTGCAGATGGTTGTCAATCAAATTTTTGGTTTCTATCAGACCCTCAAAGAACCTTGATGCAAAGTTTGTGGGCCCTTTTAAGATCCTATAATAGGTAAATGTTGTGGCCTTTCACTTGCAATTTCTACTGTCTTCCATTTTTTTTCCATTTTCCATTTTTCCATCATTCTATCTCCATTTTCCATCCTTTCCATTAGAGAAGTACCACCAAGCCCTTTACGATCACACCAGCTGTTGCCTTCCCCCAGTGATTATTCAAGAAGAGGAGAAGTTCCAAGTTGAATAAATATTGGACTCAAGGAAATGGGGTAAAGTCATGCAGTACGATTCACTTGAAAGGCTATCCTGAATGAGAACAGGGCAATAAGTGTATTGTTGGAAGACTTAAAGCACTTGGTTAGGAACAGATCAATATGTTCTTTAAGATCCAACATATGATCAATTAAACCAATCATATTTTGATCAATAATTTTTATTTATTAACAAGCCTATAGAATCATGTAAAAATTTAGTTTGCTTTATAAATCAATCCCTTTAGGACTGCAAGGTGGAAATATTAGAATGGGCTCAGGATTTCCTAATTGATAGAATATTACAAATGAATGGTAAATACATGTTCTGGACCAAAACCTAAGGTGTATGGAATCCTTCAGGAAAGGGTAGTTTCATGTCATTCAATAGAATAATAAATGATTTTCCTCAATTGTTCCAACAGATACGGAGTTAAGACAATATGCAGAGGATTGTTGTGTATTGGTTAGAAATAGAAAAGCAGATATAGTTATGATTGATTTAAATAAAGCTTTAATTAAATCAGAAAAGGGAGTAAGATTAAACAGATGCCCAGTTTTTATTATCTAAGGCAGTGAGCATAAAATGTATATAATTACACCCAGAAAAAATAGGTTTGGATCTTTATAAATAGTGTTATCAAACTGATACCTAGCTTTTAGTCTGGGCCACATATTTTGATTGGAAGCATCAGATCCTATTGATGAAAACCTCATCAGCACCTGTTTTGAAGTACTTCAGGAGATTTCAGTGAAAGTCTGATAAGGAAACTATTGAATATTTAATTTTTTTTGGTCCAGTTGTAGAATATAGCAATCAATTTTTCAGCTTCAAAATTATTGTTGCACACACTGGATGTCATTCAAATGAGATCATAGACTGATCTGTGGAGCTTTTAATTAACATATCTTGAAAGTACAGTATCATGCAGGGGGGAAATGAAAATGTCTATATCTTTAAGAAGGTCTTTATGGAATAGATTGACAGGTAGTGAGGAAAATTTAAGAATAAATATTTCATCAGACATTTAAAGTTTCAGGAACAAGTGCTGCTATGTATACCTTCCATTTGGGAATAATCTGTTCTTGATTATGCATACTAAATTGTGAGTGAACTTCTTTATAGATTTTTCCATTCTACATAGATGTGTAAAACTCTGATGGTGGATATGAATTATTTGGAGCAGGAAGGCACATTTTTATTCTGTAGAATTTAACATTATAGGTCTTAAGTATATATTTAACACTGGAGTCAATACCACAGGACATTTGGTTTGGGAATGCAAAAGCAGATTTTACATTTCTAAATTGGCCAGCATTTGAATTTGTGCATATCTGTCAAAATAGTTTTATCTTTCAGTGGTTTAATAGCAATGTTTTTGAAATGGATTGGGAATGTCTGTACTTAAAGATCAGTAATGCTTCTTTGTTAGGGCTGATAACTGTTTATTAATGAATTTCAAGAATTATCTAGTGAAAAAAGTTGGGTTTGTATACACAAAATTGCAGTTCCTGTGCTTTTCAGTCCACTTCTGCTGAGTTCCAGTGAACATAGCAAGGGGTCATTGGTGCTCTCTGATCTTGGTTGTTTGCTTGCAGACGTTTCATTACTCAACTAGGAACATTATCAGTGCTACTGTTTAGGTCTAGCACTAATGACATTACCTAGTTTGGGTAATGAAACTTCTGCAAGAAAACAGCTGAGCTCAGAGAACACCAAGGACCCCTCATTTCAACTTTGAGCTACAAATATTCCAATATTTGTTGGAATTCACATAGCATTTGGGCAAATGAACAGGCATATCATGCAACTAAACAAGTAGGTTGTTTTTTAAGTTTTTTTCAGTAATGAAATGGGATATACAGAACAATGACTAGGAGAAAAGAAACCTAGCATGAGAATGTTTGTATGTTTAATCGTTGATATTAAAATATGGTTCAGAATTATTCAGTGGAACTTGATAACTTTCCTGATAATTGGGTTCATTTTATCTTCTGTATTATATTAGTTTTTATATTGTTTTTGTTTTATTACTCTGTTCCACGTCTACTGTGAATAAGTAATAGTTTGAGGTGGCTGAAAATTGCCTGCAACCTAAAAAATAAAGATTCCTTCAAAATCAACAGCTAATCTCTATATAAAAATATACATGCCCTGTTCTTGGCAACATTCTAGAAATGCTTTGTTATTGCTTTCTTCTGGTATGTTTTTTGCCATATCAGTCTAGCCTACAACCCTTGAATTTCCTGGCAGTCACCCCTTTAAATATTCACCTTTTCTAATCTTAATTAGCTTTTTTTCAAAATAAGTCAAGTTTGGCTAGGTACTGCCACTTGAGGTTGACTGAACAGAACGAATCACTGTACTATTAATATAAGTACCATGGTATAGAAATATTTGCAATAAATAAACTATCTTGAAATAGAAATGTTTCATGTTTATTTTTATTGAGAGCAATAGTATATTCCTTGTGAACTTCAGATTTCAGATAAAGCTACTCTCTTTATTTTAAGCTCTGTAAAACGCTGCTTCATTCTGGTTTGGTTTGGTTTTTGTTCGTTTGTTTTACTTATTTATTTTTATTTTCTACTGACAACAATAGTGTCTAATGAGGGATTGTACTGGCAGTCCCTAACAAGACATACTACATAACAAGATAGTTCTCAGTGCCAGGCTAGATAAGTAATGCTCTTCCCAATGGGTGCTGTGTCATTGGCCTTAACATCTGCCTGCTGGCCCCTAGTAGTTCTAATGTTTGCAAAGCAGATTCAGAAGCAATTCCTAATCTTATATTTCACAGTAACATTGATCTGTTTAATGCCAGTTTAACCTCATGCCATGTCCTTGTGCCTGACAAATCCCATTACCTCCTTGGTTTGAATTTAAGCAGCTTAGTTTAATGAGCCAAGTATCCTAATCCTTCTGATAAAGAAGATTAGACTATGTCAGGAGACACATAAATATAATTGCTCCACTAAACATTTTGTTTTGTTTTGTCCTGGTTTTGGAAATCCAAACTGATGAACTGATCTTCTAGAAAGGTGATTCTCTATCAATGCTAGAAAGCTATTAGATTTCCCAGGCATTTGAGGACTACACTAATTAGAGTACTTAGACACAAACAAAGGACAGTTAAGCAATTTATTTGATGGTTATGACATAGTTTACACACTGTAAAAGAAAACATAAAATTTACAAGCTGCAATTTGTAGAAAGTGTAATTCAGTTCCTCTCGCAAAAATTTCCTTCTTATTCCTTATTTTTGAGCAAAATGGAAGGCAATTCTGATTGTGAGAAGTTTGACCAAAATTAATAGATGCTTATGTTTAAGCAAGAATTTTGGTAACAAAAATATGGAATGTTTGCATGGAATGTACCAAAAGCACTTGAGTCAGTGGAGCTAGGAAAAGTAAAGGACCCCTTTTAGACCATGGGCTGAAGTCTTAAAAGCTGCCAAGCACATGAAAATATATATTGGAAGTGAATCTTATATGCTCATTCACGTAGCTTAGTCCAAATAGTGTTATATTTTTGTGAGCAAAGGATCTGTAAATGACTTACATTATTCTTGGTGTTTGTATCTCCTCACCCACTCAGGCTGGCTTTTCAGTTCCAGTCAGTTCTATTGGACTGTGAATAGTGGACTATTCAGAAGGTTTCAAAATTTAATTAATTTAATTTAATTTATTTAAATTAAATAACACTTCCTCTGTTTAGCTTCAGTCCATTTTATTGTATCCTGTGCTCCTAGCAAGGGGGATAATGGGATAATTTAATCTTGTATGGTCTCTTTGTGAATAGTCTTTTTGAATTTCTCATGTTAAAGGGTCATCTTCAGTAGCTGTTTTTTTTTTCTTTCCTGCAAAATAATGTTGAACATGAATGCTACCTTTGTAGTACTAGCTCATTATTTAAAATTAAATTAAAAATAATTAGCAGAATTCAGTAAAGGCTCTTGTCCTTCTCCAATCTACGTAACGGGATACAGGAACTAAAGTGAGGGAATCCATAGATAGGTTATTCACTTATAAATTACTCATTAATGCCTCAGAGTGGGTCAACAGAACAGGGGAAAGAAAACCCACCCAAATCTTCCTGAAATAAATATTTATTTCAAGTTGTCCAAAATTTGGTTCACTGAAATATTCTTTAGATGGACCTTTATCTAGTGCAGGAAACTTAACAGTGTGGATACATATATTTATGAGGTATTTATAAAGTCCTTATAAACGGGAGTTTGCTCTGATTTTATATATATAAAATTCCTTGATTGGAATTCTGTTTGCTTCTTGATTTGTTGGTCTAATGTTAATGTTGGTGTTAACATAGGTACAAATAGTATTTCTTTTGTTGACATGATCTGCACATCTCCTTTTGGCTTCTTAAAGCTGAGAAATCTTCATCTGATTTTGATGATGCTTCTATCTTTCACAAAATAAATCTTTGTTGCTTCAATCCAACTCCTCAAAGACATTTTTATCATTGATTACCTGAGTCATAGCTCTAGAATCAAAATACCAGCCTTGGATTAGCCTCTCCTATATTGTACTGAATATGCTGTGTGTCTGCTGCTCATATGGCTATTGTTTTCTGCTTGGGTGGTTATAGAGACAGATTTTGTTCTTCAAATGATCCTCCTTCTTGAACCTAAAACATGCTTTTGTTTCTTGTTTGTGTCATTTATCCATGGTTTTCAGAACTTTTCTGAGGGAGAAGTGTCATTATTCTATATTACCCCATTTCATCCAAAATTCTTCCTTTTAAAACAGCAGAGTTAGCTCTACTTCTCATCTTCAGGGCATTTACAAAGAGATAGTCTGATTTTGCAAAGAAACAGGGCTATTATGTGATTGTCCTTTCTGTGTGCCACAATGTTGAATAGGTTTTCCACAAATTCTGACAATTCTTGCTTTTATACATTCCTGCATCCTTTTCCCTTGGGAAAGCTCATTTGGTATAACTTCTCAACAAGTTTGTTCTTTCACTCAGTCTTTGCAAATCATTTCATGTGCCCTTTGCTGCAATCACATTCCTTGCATGAACTAATTAAATTGTTTTAATTGTTAAATGTTAAATGTTAACTGTTAATGTTAAATATACTTGCTGGAGAGAAAGGGGACATTTTGTTCTTTTCATTTCATTTCTTTTCTTCTTTTGTTTGGTATTTTTTTGCACTTTTTAAATATTTTAGTTTTCCTTTTTTAATGTATTTTTGTATTAGGTTGTTGTATTATTTTTATCTGTTTAATATAATTCTTAATAAAACTTAATGAAAAGTTATTTGAATATTTAAACAAATATGTACAGTATATTAGGGAGTTTTTTGTTTATTTGTTTTTCTTTTGTTTTGGAAGTTGTTTGCCATTGCTTTCTTAAGGCTGAGAAGTCTGGCCCAAGGTTACACAGCTGACTTTGTGCCTAAGGCAGGACTAGAACTCACCATTTCTCAGTTTCTACCTTAACCACTACACAGACTGTATTTTCAAAAATGTAGATGATAGATAGATGATAGATGATAGGTAGGTAGGTAGGTAGGTAGGTAGGTAGGTAGGTATGTAGGTAGATGATAGATAGATAGATAGATAGATAGATAGATAGATAGATAGATAGATAGATAGATAGATAGATAGATAGATAGATGATAGATAGATAGATAGATAGATAGATAGATAGATAGATAGATAGATAGATAGATAGATAGATAGATAGATTGCAAAGTAAGTTGGATCCATATTATGATAAAGATCAAAGGTACACAGTTGCTTGACCCACTGATTTTGAAAAGACTTAAACTGTATTAAAGTGATATAATTCCAATGCTAAGAATCTTTAACATTTTGCTGGACACTACAGCCACAAATCATCACCAGAGGTATGTTGCTCAGAACAAAGTTGTACTTAACATAATCTTATATTATTTCTTAACCCATTGAGTGAAAACATGTTTATTGTAGAATAGATTAGATGAAGAAGAGTACCTTTTCATATCTGAATGTAATGCTTCATTTCATAAAACTGTTGAAGAAAGAAATGAACATGTATTCCAACCCAAGTCCACTTAATGCTTTGTTTCAAAAAGAGCAGAAGAGATCAAGAATCCATGCATACAAAGGAGAATCTAAGAAACTATGTGTCAATTGATGCAACCTCAAGTTTACATCAACATTTCTAAACTCCACTAGCAAAAAATGTCCCCAGCAGGAGAAAAAAATTGTTCCCTGGTTTTCTGTTGAAAAACAATGCATTCTGCAGTGTTAATTCAAATGCATTGAATTGTGAAATATAGCTCATATAATTAATCTAGTTATATTGTAAATCTGCCACAGAATGATAACACAAGAATATTAGTTTCAGACTTTTGTAGTCATTGTGGTGATTTCAACAATTTTATTTAAAATGAAAATAAGCTGTTTTATTAGTTTCTAGACAAAAGGAATGCAAACTACATTCCATGTGTATTAAAAAATGCTGGAATTGATTTAGCAACCACCTGTTGGAGAAAGATACACAGCTGCAAAATGACTAACATACAAAATCTAAGTCTAAGTCTAAGTCTAAGTGCTAAAATGTTGAATTTTAGTCATACTTTTGTACTTGTATTTAATAATCATCATCATTACTGCACTTTGTATCTATTTAGTTACCATTAAATTGATATGAACTTGGGCCTTTTGGGGAGAGGGAGCTAAAGAGCACCAACAACTTTTCCAGTTCAGAAAAAAATACAAATTTATATATGCATTATGATTTCATGGTGAGCATACATTTTTAAGACTTCTTTTTAGTGTGATATGTGATGCCGGGAAGAGTATCTCAGAGTATCTCAAAGTTATATAACCCAGAGGAATTCTTTTTAGGAGCAAATGTGAGGGTTCTGTGTTTTCTAGGGACTGGATACAACCAGTAGTGGGTTCCTACCGGTGCGCACTCCGCCTTTCTTCGCCGCCGAGCCGAAGACATTGGCGGCGTTTGCGGCGAGGGACTTCCCCCGCCCGCTTTCCCGGGACGCCGGGATGCCGCCATTTGCGTTCTTCTGCACTCTGCGCAAGCGCTGCTTGCGCAAAGTGCAGAAGAACGCAAATGGCGGCATTCCGGCGTCCCGGGAAAGCGGGCAGGGGAAGCCCTGCGCCGCAAACGCCGCCAGTGTCTTCGGCTCAGCGGCGAAGAAAGGCGGAGAGCGCACCGGTAGGAACCCACTACTGGATACAACACAACATAGAACAGGGATGGCAAACCTTTTTTGGTTGGCGTGCCAAAAGGGGGGAGTGCAGGGGGGGTTGCACGCATGCATGCCCACACCCATAATTCCTGTGGCCCCCCACACATGTGCGCGTGACCCCCCAGCTCTCGGCACACAATGGCACATCTGTTTTTCGCTCTCCCCAGGCTTCAGAGCCTTTCTAGGAGCCTGGGGAGGGCAAAAATGCCTTCCCCACCCCCCGTAGGCCCTGCAGAGGCCAGAAACATTCCATTTGCTGACTTCCAGTTGGACCGGAAGGCCCATTTTTTTGCTCTCCCCAAGCTCCAGAGCCTTTCTAGGAACCTGGGGAGGGCAAAAATGGCCTTCCCCACCCCCCTGGAGGCCCTCCGGAGGTCAGAAATGGCCTGCTTCAAGTTGGGAATGGGGCTATTTCTGGCCTCCGGAGGACCTCTGGGGGGGAGGCCGTTTTCGCCCTCCCCAGGCACCTAAAAAGGCTGTGGAGCTTGGGGAGAGCAAAAAACAGGCCTTCCCCACCCCTCCAGAGGTTGGAAGCAGCCTGTTTCCTGACTCTAAATGGGCCCAGAAGGCCCAAAAATCAACCTCAGCTCGCGTGCCCACCAATATGGCTCCGCGTGCCACTTGTGGCACGTGTGCCATCGGTTCGCCATCATGGGCATAGAAGATGTCTATAAACATTGCTTTATTGTAGTACATATTTTTCCCAATATGTTGCTCTGGATTAACCTCACAGTCCTAGAGCTTGCAAGTTAATGTAGCCAAATAAATAAGTGTTTGACACTCACTCATTAAAACAAATAAAAGCCTTAAAGATTTTAGAGTGGCATGTAACCTTTGCTTCCCTCCAAAAGTTCTTTCACTTGTTGGGATTAGGTGTTGCTTCTGTGATTGCTCCTCTTCTGGTTGCTATCAGAAGTGCAGCGGTGGCGCAGTGGTTAGAATGCAGTACTGCAGGCTACTTCTGCTGACTGCTGGCTGCCTGTAATTTGGCAGTTCAAATCTCACCAGGCTCAAGGTTGACTCAGCCTTCCATCCTTCCAAGGTTGGTAAAATGAGGACCCAGATTGTTGGGGGCAATAGGCTGACTCTGTAAACTGCTTAGAGAGGGCTGTAAAGCACTGTGAAGCAGTATATTAGTCTACATGCTATTGCTATTGCTATCAGCTCAAGCTTTAAGCAAGCTCCAAGCAGTAATCAAATCATGTGATTCTGGCAGTTCATTGATAGCCCTCTTGCTTGCCTGTAATGATTGTAAATATCTAGATGTTGCTTCTCGCTTCCTTATCTGCTGCCTTTTTCGTACACTCACCCTCACACTGTTCTAGCTTTCTCTTTCGTAGGCTAAGGGCCTGAGTGGGATGAATAGGGCAGATGTGGCTCCATTAGCTAGACAGGAATCCCAGCAAGGATGTTTGAGAATGTGCTGTTTCTCTCAGCAAACTGTGGTGTTGGTATTGGAATAATAAATGAACCCTTCTCCCCTCATATGGTGTTCCTTGGGAAAAGGGATGAGCTGAGCCTTGAATTAATGAAGCAAGGGGGACAGAAATATTTTTGCCTGGCTGAAGTTCCTTTTCCAAGCAAAAACAACAACCTCAGCTTCACTTCCTCACTGTAAGTGGCAGATACATCAATAGAAGGCTCTCTTGGATAGCAATAATGTTTACATCACTGTCAAAGCCTTGTCGATAATAAGTAGGACAATTTGAACAAGATGTCAAAAACAGTCAAGAATTTACCAAATTTGGAACAACATTTTCATCCACAAGGACTTTATTTTCCTAGCAGGTCTTAAAGCAAATCCTAGAAATCTATGTGCTTGGAGCATTGGTCAGTGTAAAATATTACTTATTGGAATCTTAACAACATACATATCTGAGGGCCAGATTAGTGGACAGCTGATGTGAAAGAGATTAACCATTCTACATGGTGTTTCCATTCATGGCCTTCAGCCCATGTTGGGCACTAGGGTGCCTTCAGCATCACATTTTCTTTTAAACTATAAACCTATTGTTATTATGAGAAAACTGAAAAGCACTGAGCAAGCTGAAATGTATTAAAGAAATTATAAATAATAAGTGCTTGAAGCAAAAAAAAAACCTTAGAGTATATAATATTTATACTAAAAGCCCTTGCGTTAATTTGAGTTGAATTCATCCAAAGAAGAGCTATAAAAAGTAGAAATAGTGAGAGGTAGAAGACCACCCTGACATACATCAGGGACTGACTAACTCAATGCATTATTGATGGACTGCAAAGGCTTTTATCTCCAAGTCATTAGCATTTTGAATCAATCCAATATCAGAAGGAACTTGAGGCCATTACCAGCATTTCAAAATTGCTTCTGCTCAAGCTAGAGGATTTATTTTGCTATTCTTCTTGTTCCCCCTTTTTTTTAAAAAAAAATAAAAGTATACTGATTAAGAACCAAATACATAGGTGCAGACATGCCCATATCTATTTCATTTCAAGGTAGGCGACCTTATGCAAAGTACAGAAACACATAAGTAAAAAAAACAGAGAACTGAATGCAGGAGGGGAAAAATACAAAAAGAAAATCTACTTGAATCTAATTTACACCAGCAACATTATCAATGCCTCTTCGTACTTTTTCCCCCTTGCAAGCATCATTGCTTCCATTTTTTCAATAACTTTTGTTTTTGTTTCTTCTTTTTACAATTTCAATTTCTCTCTTTTTCAGGATCTTATCAGTTCCATCTAAACTGTCTCTGCTTTCTTTCCAGTCTTGTTTTAAATATTTTCTATTTAATACTCATTCTAATAATACTAATAATACAAGAGCTGAAGTGGTGCAGTGGTTAAATGCTGCAACTGCAGGCTGACTGCTAGTTCAGCAGTTCAGCTGTTCAAATCTCACTAGGCTCAAGGTTGACTCAGCCTTCCATACTTCTGAGGTGGGTAAAATGAAGACCCAGATTGTTGGGGGCAATATGCTGAACTCTGTAAACCGCTTAGAGAGGGCTGTAAAGCAAAGTAAAGTGCTATTGCTATATTCTGTACATTAGTTGGTATTACCTGTGAAAATGAGTCCCTTTTGTGTTCAGTTCAAATTAATTTAATTTTTAAACCTGTTTGTTTTTGTTTTGCCATATTCTTATCATCATGAAAATGGGACAAATTATCTAATTGCATCTGCATCTGCAAAGAAGGATGTGCAATGCAGGTATTCCTCAACTTACAACCACATCTGAGCCCAAATTTTTGTTGCTAAGTGAGGAATTGTTAAATGAGTTTTGCTTCATTTTATGATATTTCTTGCCACAGTTGTTAACAGAATCACCATAGTTAGTAACACAATTATTAAGTTAATCTGGCTTCCCCATTGACTTTGCTTGTCAGAAGATCACAAAAGGAGATCACATGATCTGGGACACTGCAACTGTCATAAATTTGAGTCAGTTCCCAGGCATCTGAATTTTGATCATGTGACCACAAGGATGTTCCAGTGGTCGTAAGTGTGAAAAATTGTCATAAGTCATTATTAAAGTTTGTTGCAAAATCAAAACCAGAAGCTCACACAGATGACTGATTCAGCTGGATTCAATAACTTCTTTATAAACATAATAATATATATATTTACAATACCATTAGCAGAGTTCTCCTTCAATGTAGTTACAGATAGCAGAGAACAGTTAGTTTCATTTCAGCAGAGTTAAAGAGAGGAAAAGTACAGAGTGGAGAGAGATTTGGAGCCACACCCAGCCTTAAGCTTAAAATCCAGTTTTGATTCTCTGCACAGACTCAGAAGTGATTATCTCCCATTGGCTGACTTAGTTGCTATGCCTATTCATTGGCTGACCTTGTTACCATTGGCTCTCCCAGTTCATGAATATCTTAACAGTCATTTTTTAAAGTGCCATTTTAACTTTGAACATTCACTAAACAAACTGTTGCAAATCCAGGATTACCAGTATATAAATCACATCATTGTAGCTCTGGGGGATATGCATATACACTGCTTCGGTATATTATTCCTACTGAGCTAATCCTACTTTTATGTTTCTCTTAAATATATAACAAAATTAAAAAGCACAAAATGATTTCCTTATACTTACTTTACTCTTTCTTGATTTATGCTTCTGTATTTAAATAATGTAAAATTTGAGTCAAAGCACACAACTACAGTTCAAAAATACTGCATATTCAACTGCAAAACCTGGAAGAATCATCCATGGAATAATGTGGAATATTGAGGAAAAAGAGAGCCAAATGCATTCTGAAATATTTAGTGATCAGTCTCCTTTACCTCTAATGCTGACATCTCTTTTTCATGTACCACATTTTGTATAAGAATCATTGCCAACACCTGCAATAGCACCTGTGATTAACTAAAAAAAATCTTGACATATAACTTTAAACTATGCCTAAAGCAAACAACTAGTTTCCTCTAACATTCCAACTCTGTTACTCTTATTATTCTGTTAAACATTATACCATGGAGGATAGGTCGTATTTATATTAACTTTTTAAGACCTAGAAGATGGAACTGATGTTTCAGTTCCAACTTCAATATACGGCTTCATCCTTCATTGCTTTTCATTTTTGTTCACCCATAAGCATTGCCTATAGATAAAATAGCTTAAGAGGTTTTTGGAGGTATTTGGAAATTAAGTATAGGGAAAGAGAGATCAACTCCTAGAACATCATAAACCAAATTAAAAATAATTGGCATTAATAATTTTAAAAATGACCTTACAATTAATGTGCTCTGTTGTTGGGTTGAAACATTATATGCTGATTTGTCTTAATAGCATTTATATTCCTCTATGGAAATTACTTGGATAGCCTAGTTGGAATTATCAGTCAAAAAATATCTGGAAAGATACTGATTAGGGAATCCTATCCTAAGAGTACTGCCCCATCCCATAGAACTTTTAAAGTGCCTGTCTCTAAATAAAGTGGCAACTCTCCTCCTTCTTAAAACAGTTTTTATTCCATTTAGGATCTCTTCTACTTTCATGTGATTATCCATCAAAAATGACATTATCAATTGTATTATGCATGGCTGTACAGAAGAAAAATAACCTGTTTTATTGTTACTGTCACTCTTGTTTGTATCAGTCTCAGAACATTCCTAGTTACAATTTTCTGTTGTCCTCCAATCTGATAGGGCTAAGCAATACAATTCAAGTAGCAATTCTGATTTAAAAATCAGAACAACTTTGAGGCATGCATAAAAAAATAAAATATGATCTTCTTATGCAAATTTACCTTAAAAAGACAGAGCCAATATATACAATGCTCCACATAGCTCAACATCAAAAAAAGGAGTTGTCTAACTGGACAAAACCTAAACCAAAAAAAACCCTCAAGTTCCTTAAAGTGCCAGTTGTGTTATCCTTTCTCCAAAGGACCATAGAGTCCTGCTAGATCAGCCCAAAGTCATCTATTTCCGTTCTCATGCTTATACTCTGTAAGTGTTAATATTACAGTTCACAAAATATACAGTTCTGTATTGTCCAACTGCATGCACTGAAACAATGACACCAAGGTATCAACAGGCCATTTTTTTCAATAAGTATGAAATGTCCAATGCAAAGAAAATTGTTGATAGGCTGTGACTATTGGGAGATCAGAAGGGCTGAGATTTCTCCATTATGCTCACCTTATTATGAAGCAGTATAGAACAGTATAGAGAAGAGGTGTCATATACCTTCATTGCCTTTTGGAAAAAAAGCTAAGAGATTTTTCCAGATGACCTTTTTAATTATGATTACACTATGAGGTAGTTTGTTTCCATTTTTACAGCTATTATTGTTGATCTTGCCATTGTTGGTGTCCTTTGTAAATTGGGAGAGATCTTTGATTGCAGCTCCAGAATACCAATAAAGGAGAATATTTGTAGTTCAGGGTTGAAATTATGAGTCCTTGGTGCTCTCTGAGCTTGGTTGTTTTCTTGCAGAAGTGACTAGGACTGATGATGTTATCTAATTTGGATAATGAAACATCTGCAAGAAAACAATCAAGCTCAGAGAGCATTAAGGACTCTTCAACTCCAGAATTTCAGATGGCTACAGAATAACATCAAAGAGTTTTCAATATCTCTTTCTATCATCTAATTGTCATCTGGACTTTTGCAAACTAGATCTGATAATCTTTGAGAATATAAAAGCAAGCCAAACAAGAATATTATTTATTATGTCTTGTGCTTATAAAACCATTGATATTTTTATCACTCTCTCTCTTATAGTTATTTTAAGTAGAATTAGTTTTTCATAGACCTTTCACACATATTAATGGGAAAAACAATGGGACAGTTTTCCTAAAATGTGATGGAAAGAAGAATGTTAATTTCAATTTGTTCAAGTGTTTATCAATTTATCCTGCCAAATAAATCTGATAATGTTGAGTCAGTCTGAGTGGAAACTAGCATTCCATAAAACTAACCTGATGTAAAATTGTTTTGTAGGTAGCTCAGTTTGGAGAGAAGTATGAGATCTATGATGTATCAATATCCATAGAACAATCACGCTGAAAGCTAAAGTACAGCTAAATTTATGCAAAAAATAGGTTTCACTCTTTTCTAAGGAAAGGAAAGTAGTGCTAATCAAGATACATTTGGGAAAAAAAGACTTTAACTGGAAGCAAAGGAGTTTTATCATGCTATATGATTATTTCCAAAGACATGCTCATTTATAGCTCTGTTAAGGAAGATAGCCTTCCTTTCATTCTTTACTTTGACCTCCTGGGGATATTCTTGCAAGTTCTAATCATTCTGGGTGAGTTTGGAGTTGGGAGAGAGTAGCTAATGCAAGAACATTTCTTAGAACGTCTGTTTTTTTGTTCCTAACTCCTGAAGCGCAATAGACAGATTTCCTCACATTGCTTTTCTTCTGTCTGTTCAGGCTTCAAACAGTAATTTGGTAATAATGTTATTCACATCTCTTTTAAAAAGATGGTTATGCTAACTCTAAAGCACCTGAGAATAGGTAAAAGAAGAGAATAAAAGTTGGAAGCAGAATGAGTTCTTGTTCAATTAAATTAGTATATTCACTTCCTAGATAACCAAATATACAAAAACTCCTTTAATTTTACAGATCTGATTTCATGTGTATGTGTATAATATCACCATAACTCAAACCAAGAATAGCCATTATAATCAGTTACATGATCAAGAACAGCAGTGTGCGCCCTCCCCCCTCCACTTTTTCCCAAAAAAATGAGATTAGAGGCTAAGATCAAGGCACCTCAGAGAGAGGTTGGTCAGCTGGTAGAATTACAGAAGGGTGTGAAATTAGGGATAAGACTTAGCTACTGAAAAAATACAAGGGCCTGACTCCATCTTAAGCCGTAGAAACTTCTAAACAAAGGCTCCAAACACTGGCTATCAGACTAAGGAGATACAGAGAAGCAGAGGCCAAGATAAAAACTTTGTTCTCCAAGAACCATCTAAGGTGTAGTCCAACTGCAATGCAGCAGCATAGTAACAGCAGAGTCACCAACAACTGAAACTGAACAGCAGTGGAAAAGCATATGGGAGAAAGAGAAAACATGTAATAGTAAAGCAGCAAACATCCAACAGTAGATCAAGAACATGAAGAGTTGGACAGCGCTTGGCCTGCATTTGTTCCATATCTATTGGATAAACAAACTAACAGCAGCCCATGAATGCCTAGCAATGCAGATGAACCATCTATTAGTAGCAGGCTCCCATTTGGACTGACCCTAACCCTAACCCTAACTGATCATGAAAGGGCCCCACAAGGCAACAGCACCATCCAAATACTTCAATAACCTACCTCCCCACAACATAGAAAATCCTATCAAGCATCATAGCTGTCACATTACAGGACCATATGAATCAATATATGAGCACAGGTCAGAAGGCATTGGGAACAAAACCAGTTGCTTCTTGGTGGTGGTCCCTTTTCTATGGAACACAATCCCCACCATAGTTCAATTGGCCCTGATCTTTTGGATTTTCTAAAAAGGTCCTAAAGGCATAATTTTGTCAACAAGCATGAGGGTCGTAAATGGAACTGATCAAGTGGTTGATTTGCTTGTATTGCTGCTGCTGGAGAAGGGGGAGTTTATGATATTTTATGTTGTGGATTTTTATGCGATTTTTTTAATCCCATAAAAAACCTGTGAGTGAGTTGAGTGGCCATATAAATATTTTTAATAAATAAATAAATTGGATTCATGCGAAGAGTCTCTTGGCCATGGCTGCTAGCAGGAACTGAAAATTCAAGAATACATACCAATTCTGTTTAGGGGATACAACTTCACCCAGGCCCAAATTGGGGAGTTCCCACAGACCCCAAAGCCAAAAGCCAACTGAAACCTGTACTTCCCCATCTCTTACTCTGACTTACCCATCAACCATAGATTCCAGATAAGAGTAAAAGGTATTTGAACTGGTTGGCCTACAATAGAGATGTACAATTATGTATCATTAACATATTGATTTTACATAGGGGCAGAGAGAAAGTAAAGTCAGATGAACCTGTAAAATAGGGGTCTTGAGCTAGCTCTCTTGCTCTCTTCCAGCACTGTCTGGAACAGGCTGCAGAGAAAGAAGAACCACCATAACACTATGATTATCACTCTCAAACTTCAAAAGATATAGCAATAGCAATAGCACTTATATACCAATTCATAGTGCTTTACAGCACTCTCTAAAGCAGTTTACAGAGTCAGCATATTGTCCCCAATTATCTGGACAGAATTATAGTATTATATTATAATAATTATAATTCAACATATCCCCCCAAAAATCCCCCAAAAGGTCTGATTCTTGTAGACTTCTACTGCAAATCTATATTTCTGGTCATACTGGCAATTATAAACATTTGACAAATCTAGTATATTGTTTTGTCTAAGTAAAGTTTTCATTCTAATAAACTCTTACAAAGTTTTGTAAGCGTTTTAGTATATGCTTGACATGTTGAGACCTTGAATAAAAACATTCCCAAGATGCAAAATCTAATCCAGTATTTGGTTTTCTTATAATTTTTTTATTATTTCTCACTTATTTGTACACAACTTGTATATAACCTAGATTTAAATATTTTTAAAATGTGTTTCATATAGGATATACTGCATTCCTCTCAAATACAACTAGCCATATATACATTTTGGGGTGAATGTATGGAAAGTAAGAATGGAAATGGCTTTTCTTTCCTTTTTTTTCAAGGACTCCTGAATTAAAAAAAATCCATGAAGATATGTCAAGGAATACAAGACAGCTTGCAGCATAAACAGGTTAGAAGAAAGGATTCTGTAGGAGTTAAAGCAAATGTTTTCAGAGGGAGAAATAGAAGTCTGGATGGCTTTGCATCTATAATTAAAATTTAACTCATTAAAGTTTCACACATTTTATCTGTGTTGGATATCAAAAGAAATGAATATTTTGTTGTATATTGAAGAAGAAATAAAAAGAAATTAACATATAGCATGTCATTAAACATAATATTGTAAAATTGGAAAGAATATATGGCTGTTTAATTAATCCACAAAATAAATTCCAGAGAGATTCAAAAGAATCAGGGAAGCAAGTTAAACAAGATTTTGCTTTGCTTTGCTCTGCTCTGCTCTGCGTTGCTCTGCGTTGCTCTGCTTTGCTTTGCTTCGCTTCGCTTCCACGACTATAGTAATACCATGGCAATACAAACAATAAACAATACAAGAAGAACAAACAATAAATAAATACAATGGCTATGCAATATTAGGGTAATGCAATACTTCAGGTTCCATTTAATAAGATATTTTGGAGCACACTTGCGCATGAATATATTACCTAACTGTAACTCTATAAAGCAATGATACATTTTACCAGTGTTATATGACAGCTGTACAGAACAGCTGTGTGACATGGCTGTTTTAAGGGTGGCAGCTGCTATATAGGTGTCTTTGTGTGCCCCGAAGCATTTCCCCAAATTATTTCCAAAGTCCTGCATGATATTTTAAATAAATTGTGCTTTGCACTTCAAACTAACATTTTCTTTTCACATTTGTATCATTCCCCCAAGCATGCATGCATGGACACACCGATTAATTCAGCCCCCCCCCCAATGGGGCACTCTTGTCCAGTAAGAGTTGTTCATCCTCAAGATTCATTGAGGATCTTTCCAGTGGGGGTAGTGAAGTGACACCCCACTCCCAGCTGCAGGTATTGTGCCAAAAGACAACTGGCTACTAACTATCTGGATCCATATTGCCAAAGATTCTTTCTGGATTAAAGAAATATCTTGAGATTACCCTCATGCACTCTAGACATCTGGAGGCTTTGTGAGTTGATGACAGAAACTGATATGTTTGTGGTCTCTTGCAATCAGATGGGAGTTGCCAGTATCATCATGCTCTGACCCATTAATGTTGCCTTTAACAGACTTAAAGTTTAACCAACCCTCATCTTTTTAATCAAATTGGAATTTAATAGTAGCAGTAGTAGTAGTAGTAGTAGTAGTAGTAGTAGTAGTAGTAGTAGTAGTTGCTGCTGCTGCTATTATTATTATTATTATTATTATTATTATTATTATTATTATTATTATTATTATTATTATTATTATTATTATTATTATTATTATTATTATTATTATTATTATTATTATTATTATTATCAGAATGAAAAACCTTCAGAACCGCAAGTCCAGCACTTTATGGGCAAATTACTCTTTGATCTGTTTAAAAAGAAATAAAATTGCATGTTTCCAGCTTTGTAAATTCTTTATTTTCTGAAATATAGACCAAAAGGATTGCATATAGTATTATTGCTAAAAAGTTTTTTAAATGTTAGAGTTTGGATGAATTTGATGTAAAGAAAGACTTTGAAATACAATGAAGTTAATTAGAAAGAACCTCTCACATGGGGAAAAATATCTGCTTACATTCCAAGTTGATAAGAAGATTTGGAAGATTGATCATTAGAGAGCGCCATATGGCAATTTTAAAGGAAGCATTTGATACTTGGGTCCAAGAAATGCTTGAGTTATTTAACTCTATGCTGGAACCAAAATCTTTTATTAAGGGTACACATTTCTTCTAATTTAACTGAAATGGACTTTAAGGAGCACTTGAAATAATAATTTATACTTATAATAAAAATATTGGATTTACAAATGGAATTGGATGATTATTTAAAAACTGAAAAAGACATACAAACAATGTGGATTACTCTTTTAAATTAAAACCCCTTAGTCTGCAAGGAGATCAAATCAGTCAATCCTAAAAGAAACCAACCCTCACTGTTCTTTGGAAGAACAGATACTGAAGCTGAAGCTCAAATACTTTGGCGACCTAATAAGAAAAGAGGACTCATTGGAAAAAACTGATGTTGGGAGAGTTTGAAAGCAAAAGGAGAAGGATGGGATTGTTAGATATATGTGTTGTTGTCATCAACACAATGAACATGAATCTGGGCAAACTCCAGGAGATAGTGGAGGACAGGGGAGCCTGGTATGCTATGATCCATGGGGTTGTGAAGAGTCAGACACAAGGTAACACTGAACAACAACAATATCTTATTATGCTTAATGGTTATTTTGACTAAATAGATTTCTTTCTGGAAATGTTCAGTTGAGTGTCATAGATTGTTTTGTAATATCTACTGTCTGGTATTACTTTCAGTATATAAATAAGAGGTTATTATCTGCGGTTATGTTTAATAGCTTTTAATTTTCTGTAATACTTAATTGTTAATAAGGATTAGATTCTGAGTTTTAAAGAGAGGGATTGGGGGATTAGGTTTTAAGTAGAAAGTGGAATTATATATTTATGTTAGGCATTTCTGTTAACTTTTACTAGATCTGTGCTGATTAATAAAATGAGATGAGAATTTGAATGGAGAAATATTTGGTTGTATTTTAGGAGATAGTGATAGGTTATTAATATTGAATATGCTTCTGAGGATGACAGGAGAAGTTTCCTTTTTCCTTTTCTTCTTTTGTGGGAAATATTTTTGCACTTTTCAGTTATTTTCTTTTTTAATGTATTTTTATACTAGGTTCTTGTATCAGTTTTATCTATTTAATGTAATTCTTTATAAAATTATTGGAAAAAATATTGGCTCTATATACCAGCCTCCTGTTAAGAGAACCTGTCTATTTCAGTTTCTATCAGTTTCAAAATTTTGTACCCTTAAACTCAATCTTCTTCTGTATTGATTTGATGATTTTGGAGGGAAATAAATACATTTTATAAGTATTTTTTGCAAGAATATACACAGCTTTTAAATATATTTTACTTTCTATGCTCATTTTGGCAACCCAAAACACCATGATGCACATTTATGTATCTTATTTTTGCCAACATATATACTGTATGTTATGTTTTCAGGTGATCATTGTAATCACCATCACCACTACCCATAGCATTACCATTAGCTTTCATAAGTAAGCACAATGCTTGAACTTTGAAATCAAGTCCAAGTTTATGTTACATGTAAGTAATGTTGTACTGAAGTCTCTTGCAATTTTTCAACCCCTGTAAAGGGGGTTCTTGGTTTACTACCTTTTTTTCTCAGTGATGTTTTTGAACTTACTTTAATATTGGAAATAGTGGAGAGTGCTGTTGCTAGGGTATTTGTTTTCTATTTCACAGGCATTCTTTTATTGGGATTTTCCTGAAGTATAGGAAGACAAGGAGGATGCAGACCTCCAGAAACATAACTGTACAATGCAAGGTAGAACCTTCACCCACACTACTTCTCACCTTTTCAAAGCATTGGAGCAGTAAATGCCACCTGGATAGAAGATCTTTCTGCCAAGATTGCTACCAAAATCAAGCAGCACTGGGTCTTCTAGGCATGCACATGAATGCTCAGAAGACCAAAAATAAGAACCTTGAAGTGTTTGCATCATTTTAAAGCAGAGGATTCTGAAGATCACTTCACAAAGTACATTTCTGATTTACGCACTCTTATTTAATGAGGTGGTGAACACTCCACCTTATTCATTAGAAGTCCATAAAAATTCTCTTTTTCTTTGAAAGCGATCACCCCATGTACAATGTGTCTATAATATATACTTTCTGAGCAAATCCTCTAACCCTAACCATGAAGTTCCAGATTTATGTTTAAAATTGCAAGTGAGTTTGTGGTGGGTTTGTCAACAGTAACAGCCAAGTTGAGCCATGGGTCATTCTGACTTGCCAATGTGTGCAACATCTAGTTTCATCCCTTAAAAATGAGACAAATTTATACCAAATACTATATCTTAAAATCTGCAATAATATCTGATTTCTCTATTTTATAGCCTGTATGAGGGGTTCAAAACTAGTTTTAAATAATTTCAGTCAGAAACAATAATGAAAGGTTCCTAGGAACATGTGATGTATTTCTTCTCTCAAGGATATATATATATATATATATATATATATATATATATATATATATATATATATATATATATATATATATATATATATATATATATATATATATATATATATATATATATATATATATTACATTTGCTTAGGTGAGCCCAGTAATTAAAAATAAGCTAAAAATAAGTAAGGCAATAGTTTGGCACAGTCTCATTATTGTCTCAGTAATGTATAAGCTACTTTAAAAACTGATAATTCCTTTTTCTGTTAGCATTCTTCCCTGAGTATATATGGTTTAATATAAGCTATCCAATCAGAAACTCTTGTTCATGTACACTAAAACCTTAAATTCTTAGACAATCCCATTTTCTTTCCTAAAGCCTTCCTGAAATAATTTGGAGTAATGTTTAAGAATAATCCCATGTCTCTTTTTTTTTTAGTTAAAAGCCTTCAATATAGAGGCTGAATACAGGTAGTCTTTGACTTGCAACCCAATTGAACCCAAAATTTCTATTGCTAACGAGTTTAATTTGTTAAGTGAGTTTTGCCCCATTTTACGACCTTTCTTGTCACAGTCGTTAAATCAATCACTGCAGTTCTTAAGTTAATAACATGGTTGTTAAGTAATCTGGCTTCCCCATTGACTTCGCTTGACAAAAAGTTACCAAAGGTGATCACTGCAACCGTCATAAATATGAGTCAGTTGCCAAGTGTTTGAATTTTGATCAAATGACCATCAGGACACTGCAATGGTTATAAGGGTGAAAAACAGTTGTAAATCACTTTTTTCAGTGCCATTGTAACTTTGAACAGTCACTAAATAAACTGTTGTAAGTTGGGGAATATCTGTATACTCTTACACTGTGAAATATAAATAAATTATTTTCTATTTTGCACAAAATTGTTTTGTGCACTTTTATTGAGTACGCACACACAAATATCTGTGTGTGTGTGTGTGTGTGTGTGTGTGTGTGTTTGTGTCTGTGTGCATACTGTACATATACATAGAGAGAGAAAGAGAATGCATTTATGTTTTATAAATAATTATGTTAAATATCTTATCTTGATGTCATCCAGTATTTAGAGCATCTATGTATTGCCACCTAATTTTTTTCTGCTCTGGGAATTATTTTTACCTGTAGGAAATGGAAAATAAAGCTATTACCTTTTCCACCCACTTCTTGTTGCCTCTGTAGGAAGAAGACAGATAAATAAACCTACAATCGTTATAATTCACTTCATGATAGTAAATGAAAAATAAGCACGAATCAACTTAAAAACATGCTTTGGTTATGTATTTAGTTAGTCAATGGTTACGCAGTTTACACAATATGAGGTTTTACTTTACTTAATAAAAAGAATGGACAAAGTGAGAGGTATGTGTTTAATATATGTGAAAGAGATAATATGCCACGCTTCAATCCTTTCTTGTAAGTTTATTTTGGTTTTACAGTGTTCAGTGTGGTGCTTCTTACTGATCTCTGTTGAAGTGATATCATCCTTAGATAATACCAGTCTCCTTCTTTCCTAACTAAAATAAGCACTCCAAGAAATGTGAGGAGTTCACTTTTGCAAAGCTATCATGTGCTTTTCATCACTTGCTAACGGGTGCATGAAATAATGAAGATGTATGTATGTGTGTGTTGTGGTGGTGGTACCCTTCATATTTTATATAAAATCAAGATCATCACTCCCACGTTGTGAATTCTTTATGTACCGGTAAGTACAATGAACTTATTATTGGCTTAATTAATGCATTGTTCATTGACTAACACTCATGGAATTGAAAGAATCTTCACAATTGCCAAAGAAAGAGAGGCAGAGGAAGAAACAGAATTATATACAAAAAGAATCCTACACATCTTCTGCTAATGAATATTGCTACATAGCTTTACTGTTTTTGCAGGCAAATATCAGCATCAGACATTGAAAAGGTCACTGTAGGTTGTAAACAACCAGCTTCTCTTCCCACAAATTCCGTATGTCTTCACCACTTGGTTGACACAGAAATGAACATATCCATTTATAATGCTGTATGCATCCATTGTCAAGTGATGGCAAATCAAGTAGTTTTTCCAAAGTAAATTCTTTTAAATGAAAACAAATATTGGAGTTACACAATGCATGTGCATCTTTATGCATGTTTACCAAGATCTGAACCACATTTGTTTAATTAGACAAATCATTTTGTAATATTTTATTCTGCTAGAAGTTGAACTTGCTAACTCTAGGATTTCTTATTGTTGTTGTTCTCAAGCAAATTCATTTGCTAAAACAGCTTTTCCTTCAATTTAGGAAGGAAACACAGATATTTGAAGGGGAAAAAATAAGCAAGGCTAAAACATAAAGTTGCAATATCAACCGGTATGTAATAATTCCAGGGTTTGTATTTTCAATTATTACTTGTATCCAATTTTCAGTTCTCCAACAGCAGAAATATACATGTCTTAATTAATTTCCTTAATGAAAGGTTTCTAGCTTCCTAAACCATCAATCATTTTGCCTGAGGACAATTAAGCTATCTGGAATTTATTCCATGCCTTGGAAGTGAAGGGAAAAGTGATGAACATTTCTAGAATGACTGGCAAAAATATTCAAAGTGTGAATCCAATGCTACTAACCCTCCAGCTTTCTTGGCAAAATTTCAGAATGGTTTCCCATTGCCATTTTCCTAGGGCTGAGAGAAACTGACTGACCAAGGTCATCCAGCAAGCTTTGTGCCTAAGGTGAGGCTAGAACTCACTGTCTCCTGGTTTCTATCCTGGTGTTTTAACCACTACACCAAAGAGGCTCTCAGCACTTATGAACTCTTTTAATGTCTTTTCAATGAGGGGCACTGTTGTTAGGCTCTGCTTAGGGCAACAGCTGGCATTAATCTGACTCTGTAGACAATTCCTAATCTCAAATCATTTTCTTCTGCCTTTTTCCCAGATACACAGAGCTCCTACTCTACGGTGCTTCTTCTACTAAATTGTGCTATAAAACCTGCTTCATAATCCTCACTCATGAAATTCATCCATCAGAAGTGCTCACATAAGCACCCAAAATATTTCAACACCCTCCCCCAGTAAAAGAACTAAGGACCCCCACATTGTTCCTTTCTACATAAACACAGAAGAAATCTTTTTATTTGGTCAGAACATGCCAGTCATTAATGGTCCTTCTAATCTGCTGCTATAGATCTGTAAGAAGGTAAACTTCAAAAACATGGCCTCTGTCTGATTTTGCTTTTTTTATTGAAAACAGAGGACAAAGTTAGTCTCTGACTGATAGAGTGTTAGAAAAAAATGTCACAGAAAGAATAGGACTATTTCCATTGACTTCATTCCCCACCCCACTCCGCCTGATTCTAACTGCTCTCTTTTATTTATTTTTCCAGTGTCTAATCATCTTTCTTGCTTGATGTTACAGCTGTGTGTTTATATATACAATAACAAAGTGTCTTGGGTCCTACACAGAATTAAATAACTCAAGGCAGGAGATAGCACATTGTATAAATTATAGAAAACAAGGGTCTGGAGTTGTTCCATGGTGAATAAATTAAAGAAAAATAACAGCAGGAGAGAGAGGCAAGCTCTCACATAAAAGATAGAGATTTTGAGGAGAAATGGCTAGTCAATGAGGCAGAAAGATGCAAGAACGAAGAAGGCGTAAAAGAAGAAAATCACTTCTCTAAAGACAACTGATGACAGTTGAAAATAATGCACTGAAAGTGAATATTTTACATTAGTTAAATCTATAGCCCATTAGATTTAAACAAGACAGATACGTTATTAATGTCTATCTTTGAGTATATTCTTTAAAAGCATATTTTATTTCAAAGAATGCATCTATCCTATTTCAAAAAAGACATCCATCCAATTTTTAAAAATACTTTTTGATATGGAAATGGGTTGGCCCACATTATGTTACAAAAACATGTAATGAACTCTTGTGAGGGATTCATGCTGTGAAGAATTAGAAATGACTACAGCTTTGAACAGTTTCCTCAACCTGTTGTCTCCCACATATGTTGATCAGAATAGCCCCTATATTTCCCAGGCAGTAGCCTATTGATAAGGATATGGGTCTGAAATCCAACACTTCTGGGAGGCCACAGTTTAATTCATTGTTTGTTGAATAGGAAACAATGAAAAAAAGAATAAGATGCTGTTATATGCTACTACCCTGACTTTTGCTTTCCACCCCACCCCTCCGATTCCACTGTCCATAATTTACATTTTTATAATTCAACAGATAGGAATTCAAGGTCTTCTCCAAACTTTTTGCACATTGCTATCTTTTATGGAATGTGGGAAGAGGTAAATTTAGGCTTGGAAAGAACAGTGAAGAAAGCACAAGCCTTCCTGTGAAAGTTCAAGCATCTTGGAGTGAAAAACAGGATAGATTATTTTAAAATATTATTTACTACTTGTATGTACTTGGTTAGTGGGACACAATATTGAGTTAACAATTGTTCATCCTTAGGTAGGTTCTCATCTGAGATCAATGGTTTCAGGCCTTTAGTTATGAAAGCTTTTGCAAAATGGACTTTTGCTGGGCCATATCTATTTTTCATATTGCAGTCTTCCATTACTTAGGCATAAGTGGACTTTGATTCTGAGTCAGTAGAGCCATTGCTGTCAATTCACACACTGGGAAGGATTCCAAATAAAGAACTACACTGCATACTTCCTACTATTAGTACCTTCTCTGTGTCCTAACTTGTGGGCAGATGTTGAGAAAGGTCATTCCCATCTAAAATGCTGTCAACATTTGCCAACACAACAAAATGTGACCTTGCAAGTTCTATGTTTCTTTGTCTGTTTGACAGTCTGTCTGTCTCTCTTTTCCCTTATCTGCAGCAGCTTCAGTCAAATAATTAATAAATTAAAGTCCAAAGGTTTTGTTGTTGATGTTCAATATGGCTTTGTTTTCTTTGTTTCTTCAGACATAATGCTTATGTCTTGGTTTGTATTTGCAAGTGCATATATGTTAGTGGTGTGGACATTTTGACTAATTGTGGGCTTATCCAGTGAGTAGTAAAAGCCAGAACTGTTTTGGGTTTTCATCTTAATTTTTGTCTTGAGATCTTCTCATTCAAAGGAAATTGCATTGCCCCTGATGAAACATGAGCAAATCAATAGCCATTTTCAGACTCTGTTGTATTAGTTAACAAGATACTTTATTAAATTAGAGCTGCTTGTAACAGAATTGTCTTCTGTCTTCTAAATTTTAGAACGATTGTTTTGAATTAAAACAGAACAGTTTTTCCTTCCGAAACACAATGGAAAAGCTTTATTACTACTAATTCTATTTAGCAATCCTGATGACTCTGCAAAGATGTTTTCTTAAGTATAATCCTGCTGTTTAGTTGTTTAGTAAGTAAGTGACATGGTAGAAATTGGTTAACCTTTGGAACACAGATTTCAGTTAGGGGCGGCCCCAAACTTTGCAGTGTGGTTCACAACAGCTTCCATGGTTTTGATATGAAACATATGAATAATTTCATATTTCTATTATATTACAATATTTTAGATTTAGGAGTGTGAAAAAATAAATTTTAGTTAAGATAAAGCATACTTTTTCAATTCAAAACTGTCATTAACTATCATTCAATGTAATGGTGCTCTGCAAATTCCAAAACTTAAGTGAGAATCCAAGTCAGCTATATTAACAAATATTCAACCTATCTTCACCTAAGCAACATATTAATTCTCACTGAGTAATGAGAATTTTTCCCTTAATCTGAAAGGAGATCTCAGACTGACACCCTCGTATTCCCAGAGAATGCTACTTAATACCTCATATCTCTTGCTAATATGGGCTGCTGTCTGTGGGCTTTTTTAACATGAATATAAATTTACCAAATCAATATTCTTTTCTGAACAGCCTTTCATATTTATAGCTACTAAGTTTTAACATACGCTGTTCCTTATACGCTGTTCCCCCCCCCAAAAAAACCCTATGAATTTGTGTAGATGCTTTGGATGGAAAAATATGAATGGGAGCAGATAGTAGATAAAAATGTCATTCATGCTTTAAAAACAACATTACAGTATATAGAAAATGCAAAATTTTTGTCTAATCTGTGACAGATTTCTTTTATAGTTTAATTGTCAGCAACATCATTTATGGGAGTTACTATTTATGGGAGACTGAATCCTTTCATCAATTACAATAACAGATTTCAAAGCTAGCTTCTGGTATAATAGACACTTTGGGAGCTATCTACGAAAGAAGTCCCTCTAAGGACATAACTACACAGTATTTGGCAAAAAGAAATGGCATTTTATTACCCCAGTGTATATTTAGCTCAATTTTCAATTTTTAAAAAAGAACACATCAAATTATAACAAACATTTGCCTGTGCAGTTTGAAAGTATTACAGGAATTTGCCCTCTAAGTATACATGCTTAGTACGCCTTGTTCCCCATATGCTGCCTGTGATCTCTGCATCTGTGCTTGTGTTCTTTTATATACAACACAGAACTCAATGTTACACTCTGATAGGACTGTATACCATAAAGCAAATTCTTTATGCATTCGTACCTATGCAGATACTGCTCTTCAGATTTCTCAACAAGACCAAGGGACATTGTGGATGTTTCTTGTATATCCTGAACAGGATTGCAAGATCTCATGTATGTAGACCAGTGGTTCCCAACCTTTTTGTGATCGAGTACCACTTGGAGGTCCCGTACAGTCGCCGCGTACCACCTGGTTCCAGAGAAACTAAATTTGATCAGATATCACTTTATTTCCATAGAGTTCAGAACAGTCACCGTTCCTTTTTTGGCCCCGCGCATCCAGCAACTGGATTCTCGGGCCGCTGGGACCAGGTGGGTGGCGTGTGGCAACAGTTGCAAATCGTTGCCAGATTATCTTGTGTTAGGCAGTAAACATTTTTGTGAAGTAAAAAATAACGAACTAAAAATCGTTCATGACCCCGAAAGTGTTCGCGTACCACCTGGAAGGCCCTCGCATACCACTAGTGGTACACGTACCACAGGTTGGGAACCACTGATGTAGACAAATCCTCAATGAAGGTCAGAGAACTTCAGATATCTCCTACCTTTAGCCTATTTATTTGGTTGCTGTTTGTTGTCAATTGGGGGGAAACTGCTGCATACTAGAGATTGTATCCCTGCTTTTTAGCAAGTTACTAGTGAAATGCATCGAAAACAGCAGCTCACTTTTTGAGCTTCTGTCACTTTCTCTCGTTTTATTTCATATATTTTTCAGGAGAAATTATAAATTTAAAACATGTGATTGTGAAACACTCTCCAAGAGTCTTGAGTGAAAGTTTGGAGTTACATGGTCTATAAATCTGATAATTCCCAGTATATTAAACATTGCATAGTTTTAAGAAATTTAACTCACAGAATCATTACCTACCTTTCATACAGAAGATTCCCATTTAAATCTGCTAATACTTTATATTTTTAACTAAGATTGGTTTTACAAGTAACACTGAAATAAATGGTAAATATGCCTTTTTTATCTGTGTGTGTGAAGTGGAACAGAGAATCCTTGTTTCTGAAGTATAAGCACTAACACTCCAATATATTGCTGAATTATAAGCACTGCCATTCATGAAATTGGTTGTTTGGATGAGAACTGTCAAGAATTAGGTATATTCGTTGTCTTAGTTGACTAAATATTTTAAAAAGAAAAATGAAATAGTTTACTTTTAATGAGAGAAAGATGGTAAAAAAATTCTTGTTAAATAGTGTTTTGTCCTTATCTTCTACTGCTTTGGCAATTTTTTTTAATGGTTGTCAAAGGTACTTTTTCCTTTAAAAAATGTTTTGGCTTGAGGATTGCTGGATCTCAAAAACAAGTAATGAATCAGAAATGATTCATGGAGTGATCATACAACATATCCTATAATTTTAGAATCAGTGTTGTGGTAATTTTATTAAATTAATCTTACAATCTGTATAATAATATATATAATAATATATGCGTACATCCTGCGACAATACCTCTAAACCATAAAACATTAACATCTGCCTGTCCCAGGTCCTTCTGAAGGACTCAGTAGGTGTATGTATTGCCAAATCCAGTCTGAACATCTGGCTGATTGTGTGACAAATTATAATGAACTATGATGGAACAGTTTACATCCTGCAACGATATCTGTGACATCATCCAACATCCACATTTGCCTATTCCAAGTCCTTGGAAAGGATTTGCTAGGCAGACAAAAATGCCAAATCCAGGCTGACTGTGTGCGACAAATCATAATAAAATATGATAATTACATTGCTGACTCTATGTACATTTTGACCTCTTTCAAAATTCTTAGTAAAAGAAAGTACTAAATAAGAGGCCTTTTTAAAAATGTCTGCCAAAGGCTCAGCTGATCTCTGTGGGTGAATTATTTTTCATGCTTTTTCCAAAGCAAAATGTATGATTTGTATGTTTCATTAAAAGTAAAATCAATGAGTTCACAGAAAATAGTGAAAGTCACCATTATCAAGACAGGTTAAAATTTTATTACCCAGCCTTCAAATTAGTTAAGATAATGATTAAATGTGATGATACTTTTTTCCCACTATGTTCGTACAACACATATGAGAGTGTCCTGAAAAATGCATTGTCTTGGTATTTTTTGAGCTGCACAAGTACAAGGTTATTCCTAGGAGACAGATTGGTCTTGTATTGGCAGGTAATGGCCTTAGTTGAATTGCAGTGAAGAAGACAGCTTAAGGACACCTCCTGTAAGCAGACATGATAAGTGAGACGAAAGCAGGCATTTAGCACAAATAATTCTAAGTGCTTGCACTGTGAGGCGGTATATAAATCTCACAAATAAAATAAATAAATAAATAAGAGCCTTCTTTTTCTGGAGCAGATGCTAATAATTCTACTGAGACCAAATAATCTTAGATGAATGGGTAGACAGCATTGCTTCCATGTTATACACTGGTTTTATTTATTTATTTATTTATTTGTTTGTTTATTTATTTATTTATTTACTTGCTTGCTTACTTACTTACTTACTTATTTATTTATTTAATCTACTCAATGATAACATTATTGATCTATAGTTATTCCACATAATTTCAAAACAGCAAATTCAGTTACTATTTTGATTGCACAAAGTATTCCTTGATATAATTTTCATCAAAAGAAAAAATGTAATTCATTGGCTGTTTTTCCAAAGTGGGAAAATATGGCAAAAAAAAAAAATTCTCCTGGGTCAAAGTGATCTCTTCAGATTAAAAGAAATGGCCCAATTGACCTGTTTGAAAATAAATAAAGCAACTATTTTTTTAATAAAAGACTGGAAATCTTTTGTGGATTTGTTGTTGTTGTTGTTGTTGTTGTTGTTGAAAATGAAAAAAAGTGGTGATCTATGGATTTGATGATTGAAAAAAGGATTAAATTATAGCAACAGCACTTAGACTTATATACCCCATATTGCCCCCAATAATTTGGGTCCTGAAATAACAATCTGAAGGGATTTTTGTTGTGTTTCAGAGGGAGAAGGCATGAGTTTGTTTACAACTGTTGCAAAGCAGGTCAGAAGCTGATTTCTTTCTTTATTCTTGTTTTTTTAATTAGGTTTTTTTTGTTCTTCGCACTTTTTTTCTCATGTTCTTATTTCTTTTCTTTTTTTCTTTATGTCATTTGTTGATATTTACCGGTATATGTTTATATTGTTGTTCATTACATTTACATTTGTATGTAAAAACTTTCAATCACAATTATATTAAAATTCAGATGAAAAGAAATGGAAAATGCATTTAAAATGACTCAGTAAATTCTATAGGGGCATACAGTTTCTGCATTTGTGGTTGGAGACAAGTGGCAAATGTCAGCAAAATTCAGTTTCCCACTAATGTTACAAGTGGTTCTCTTGCAGAACAAAGACTTGTATCAGCTTATGTTTCCCACAGCTTTAGCTAGTCTGCCGAGTGAGCAGTAAAGGCTTCCTGTTTTTTTACTGAAGGCAGGATATGTCTGGCATATTCAGTTGTTTTCTTTGACTGTCCAGCTGTTGAAGTACATGGACATGGGTGTTGTTGTTGTTCACTCTATTATTTGAACATTAAAATAGCTATACATCCTTGCATAGTATCTTGGTGGGCATTATCTGGGGTTCACATAAAATGAGTTTTCTGAACTTAGCAGATTGTCTCTGTATTATCTGTGATCATCTTTCATGCCCTGTATTTGTAATTTAGCCAGGTGTGAATAAACATCCATAGTTTCTCCTTCTATTGGCATGCCTGACAGAAATTGCACTGTGGTTGTCAAATTTAAAATATTGTAAAGTGCACTCTGAGTTATTTCATAATCTTTAGCCCTTCCTGCATTGGGCAGCATTCTAGTATAATATGACCATATCAATAGTTCTCCCAGTGATGGAATAATTTTCCTTAAATCAAAGCTTAATTTCTAGTGTTTCAATCCAATGCATCCATATAGGTCTCAAAACAGGTAGAATTGTGTAAGAGCTATTATGCAAGAATTATGCACTCTGCCAATACTAGGCATAAAATGGTAGCCTAATGTGTGTGTTGAAGAGCAGGAAAAAGTGGGAAATGACTAGTTCCAGTCTATGTCTTCCATAAAAGAATGTGAAAAGATAATTTTTTAGCTCATGCTATCAGGACTCAATGAAATCTTCTCTAATTTTATTAGCAACGTTGAGTCTTTTAAAGATTATCCAAGAAACATGCCAACAAGTTTTTTTTTAATAGCAAATAGATCAAGAATGGAATATTTTGAAAATATGATGCTCCTCCAAACCAGCCTTATCCAATCATTCTGGAACTGATATATTGGTTTGAACATTTTTATTTATTCAGGGGTGGGCTTCAAAAATTTTAGCAAAGGGTTCTCTGCCTGGTTGCTGGGTGGGCATGGCTATTCGGCTTCTGAACCACGGCAGGAGGGGGCATTTTTGCCCTCCCCTGCCTTTGGAGGCTTTTCTTGAGCCTCCGGGAGGGCAAAAATGGCCTCCCCAGGCTCCAGAGGCCCTCTGGATGCCAGAAATGGGCCCGTTTCCAGCCTTCCTGAACTTGCGGTTGGCCTGTTTTTCACCTTCCCGAGCTTCCACGCGTGCCCTGTATTTACCTGCATCCAAAACGGGCCATGTGAGGAATCCTGGGGCGGTGGGGTGGGGTGGGTGGAGCGGTGCCAGCCAGGAGTGGGATTTGGGGGTTCTCCGAACTGCACAGAATCTTAGCTAGAGGTTCTCCCAAACCCCTGCAAACCCCCAGCCGTTCTCCCCTGTATTTATCTCTACTTGATGCAAGATTATTCAAATTTACCATGCAAATATTCAAACTCATCATAATTCATGTTCTTTCTTTTTTCTCTCCTTCCTTCCTTCCTTCCTTCCTTCCTTCCTTCCTTCCTTCCTTCCTTCCTTCCTTCCTTCCTTCCTTCCATATATCTAGGGTTTTTTTCTCCCTGAAAAACTATGCTCATGGTGGTCTTTTTTTAAAAAAAATACTCTACAAAGAATATTTCAATTATTTTGTATACTGAAAAAGTATTGTTAGAAATTTGGCATCCACAGCAGCTGGTTTGGAATCTCAGCACAATTGTGCATTTAATTCTTTATGTTATTATATTCATATTTTTAAAGTAATGAAAATATCTAAGCAAGTTAAATATCTTTACATCATTGTTTCCACTCTTATATACTTTGGGTAACTTTTCTGCATGACAGGAAAATTCTATTTTTCCATTTATAAATTAAATATTCCCATGTACCTATATTCTGCAAATTTTATACCTGTTTTGTTGTGATCTGGCTGAGCAAGTACAACTTCACTATTTCGTTCTCCTCATTTGTATAAAACAAGACAGGTACTCTGTTGTCCCTAAAGCATACACCACTTATCTGTCACTTGCAGAACTTGCTTAATGCATGTGTCAAGCCTCCCAAGAATACTGTCCCGGTGATAGAAATATAATGGGTACAAATACAGATGGGTGGGCATTAAATTACATGTCTACTCTGACCTTCAGAGGTCAAAAACTCAAAGACTGAGAATGACAGATGCGTTTTTGAAAGTCTCTCCGACATCTGCCATGGCAATTCATGGCTGGCTTTATATTCATGGGAGCTCCAAGGAAAGTCAATCCAGTGTGGGTTCCTGATTTAAATGACATGATATCACTGTTTATGTGGCTCTAGAGCATTCTGAAATAATTTGCATTTTGGAGAGTTCAGTGCTCATGCAAGCAATTTAAAATCTTTTTTCTAATTTGATCATACTTTAAAACAGGGATGAACATTTACTTTGGCTATTATTGAGCCACAAGCCTTTAGAAATTCTCTAGATTTCTGACTGATAAAGCCAGCATAGAATAGAAAAGAAACAAATTAACTAGGAAAACTCTGCTGTTAAAGGAAAAACACAACATCTGGGTGTCAAAATAGTGAGGTTTCTTTTGTTGTTATGGCATCAATTCAGGCTAATGAACAAACTGAGAAGAACAGGTATTGCATATATATCAACGGTTTAATTTGTAATGTCGGAAGAATTAAAACACATAAAATGTCACATGATTTGAATAAATTCCTTTGCACATTTTTTTTACAAAAACAAAATAAAACATGCTATGCAAATGAGAAAAAGAATTTTTCAGGAGACATGTTTAAAGATACTTTAGCTTAGTTCATAACACATATCTTGATTTGTTTGTGTTCTGGCTTAGCCTATAACACAAATTTTGCAACAATAAGTAAATTACTTTATTGTCACCATCCATAAGTGAAAAAATAAACAATGATTAAATAAAACACAAATTGATGCAATATGTGAATCCAATTTTTCAATTCCCAGATAATTCGGGACACGATTTTCTACTGTTTACTGAAGAAGGATTATGTCTCCCGAAGTTGGGACATAAACAGATCCTCAATCTTAAATAATTTAATTTAATTTAATTTAATTATTTAATTTAATTTTTGTATTAGTTCCACTTTAGGTCTCAGGCTTGAAAAAGATTGTGCTCCCCTGTTTTCATGGCAGAAAATTAATAAATCAGGAAAATCCATAAAGAAAAATGCCAGGAAATTGATATTTGTCTTATTTTCCCAAGTAAAATTAGAGATAACATGTTTGATTAATTAAGCCTTCTCCTCTATTACATGAAGTTGTTTTTCCATTTCATACTTGCTATAATAACTTGTAAAATTGTAGTAACAGTTTGCTTACTTGGGGCCGAGTTAAAGTAGTAGAATAAATGCATACCTAGAAGGAGAATTTGGGAGACTTTGAAGAACATAAGGTTATTTGAGGAATGGTTTGAATTGTATACCCAATCAAGAAATGCACTGCAGGCAGACTATAAGAACAATGGCAGTGATGTATATTGTTATTTTGAATGGCTGAAATTAAAGTGATTTCTTTGAATGTAAGAGGTCCTGGGGTAATATCAGTAGGCAGACACCACATCTAATGAATTATATGAAATGGGATATAATCATCTTCAACGAATAAATAAAACCAGCCAACAGTTACCAAGTCTAAAAGACAATTGGTTTAAGAAACATTATGAAATTGCATACTAAGGTGTAGTTATGCTTTTTTAAAAAAAGGAATCCTGCTTACATTTTTTAAAAAGTAGGGAGATGCATTTTTGTATGAGATTTGATAGAGGTGCAGAACACTTTTCTAGAGAAAAGTCTTACAAAGCTTAAACACTTTCATGTAGAAGAGTTGAAATGGGGATACTTAAAATGGAATTTAAGGAAAACAGCTATTCCAAGAATGTTAAAAACCTAACAAATATAAACAAAGAATAGATAATTATGAGCTATATGATTTCTGGGATTCTTAATAGAAAGAAAATAATTTTACCTGGTTTTCAATACTAAATTCAAATTTTAGTCAAATAGATATTTGGGGATCAGTGATTCTTTGTTCAATTTCAATTGGTTTCATTAAAATTACGATAAATTAAAATTATGTTCAGGTATGTATCACACTAACTATATCTCACAAAATGCTCACGGCTGATCAGTGAGAATTATAACCATATCATTTGTAAATATACCATGTTATAAATATTTATCTAAGCGCTATTAATTTTATTTGGTAAAAAATTTGGAATAACACACATCAGCTCAGGAAAGATAGAAAATGCATAAAGCTAAATGTACTTTAAAAAATTAACAGGCTTACAAAGGAGAAAGTTAAAGTCAAATGACAAATGAATGTTTTATGAAATACCGGTAAATATAAGAAGACAGTACTTTAATGGTCTATAAAACTGTAGAAGTAAAAGGAAGGGATTATAACTAACTATGGCACATACAATCAGCCATGGTTAAAGTCCTATAAATAAAATGAAAGTATTATGTATAGTCCCTCTGTGAGAAGGATTGGCAAAATATAATAAGATTGGCTAGTTAATAAATTTGAGGGCTATGTCTTTAATACTGTATTTACGTGATTTTCTTCTTCCCACACATTTTGCTAGTTTGATATGGTTACCATAGTCTAATTCTATTATATGTAATTCTATACATACAGTATAGTTTTACATTTAGCACATTTCTTAATAATCAGTACACAGACAGTGATGAGTGCATGTCAATATACTTAGGTGACCTCACTGGTTTGGAAGCTGCATTAGTTGTCAGTTCACTTTTGAGGTGAACTGAAGTATTTTGTTGGTGGTCATTTTTAAGTCCCTACTGCAGGGGTGTCAAACTTATGTTGTCATGTAACATATCGGGAGTTCTTTTCCCTTTGCTAAACCGGGCATGGGAGTGGCCAATGCATAACTTATCCAGCCTGCAGACTGGGAGTTTGACAGCCCTGCCCTACTGTATATGACAGAGTTGTCTGAGGGACAATATTCATGGGCCAATCTAACCGGATCTGTTAAGGTCAACTTCTTCCAGGTCCCATTCCTCTCATATTGGCAAGATATTGAAAGAAATGACCATCCCATTCCCAATAGAAATTTGATCTTCCTCATCTTTCCTAGGCTTCAGGAAAACTTTGAAGACCTATCTTTCATGTCTTCAATTGGTGTAGTTCAGGAGTGGGTTCCAACTTACCTCGCTGCTGGTTTGCTCCCTCCCACGCCGCATGGGCATGCTGTGTGGGTGCACGCACACTTTGCGGGTGGGCGTGCATGCGCAGTAACGAAAAATAAAAAAAACCAAAGCTGAAAAAAAGATGGTGACCACATGCACAGTGCTGGAATTTGGCTTTTGCGCATGCTCAGAAGGAAAAAATAAATTCAAACAATTTCAAAAAAAAGATGGCGGCGCCTATGGACTGGCACCGACCAATCCGGTTCGGTGATATCATCATGACATCACCAGTGGGTCTCTACCAGTCGGGCGAACTGGTCCAAACCGTGAGGAACCCACCCCTGGTGTAGTTTAATTCAAAGGAGAGAATGCAGACAAACAGTATTTGAATTTGTTGGTGTATTTTATTTTATTTTGTATTGTATTGTTTCATTTTAATGCTTAGATTTGTTTGGGAGCATTTTTATTGTTAGCTACCTAGAGCCTGTGGGGATAAAAGCAATGGGAATAAGTAAATAAATGATGATGATAATTTCTGAACATGAGGCGTTTACACCACTTAATAAATTAATCGAAATCCACTGTAATGCTTCAGTAGGATGTGGAATTTGTGTATAAAGGCATCCTATAGGATTGTCACACTAACAATAGTAAGGCAAAAGCGAGAAAAGAAAAACAGCTTTGTCTTTCTAACCTTTTCTTACTAAATTATAGTTCCTAAAATTGAAAAAACTGATAAAAGGGTTTTATAATAATAATAACAACAACAGAGTTGGAAGGGACCTTGGAGGTCTTCTAGTCCAACCCCCTGCCTAGGCAGGAAACCCTACACTACTTCAGACAAATGGTTATCCAACATCTTCTTAAAAACTTCCAGTGTTGGAGCATTCGCAACTTCTGGAGGCAAGCTGTTCCACTGATTAATTGTCCTAACTGTCAGGAAATTTCTCCTTAGTTCTAAGTTACTAAGTTTTTATTTAGAACAGCTTGAAACTCATTTAAATATTTAACATCTACAATCTGTAGAGGTTCCATAAACTCAATGAGAGATTTGGATCATTTGTACCTAATATGATTCTTGCCAACCACTCTGATGTCTAGGTTTTGGCCTTTCCAACATCCAAGATTTTGCATGAAAAAGAGCCAGATTCAGAGGCCAGCAGATGGAGGATCTAATGCATAAAATCTCTTAAATGTCTGTATGAATTGGTCCTTAAATCAAAAACAATCTTTAAGCATAAATCTTCACCTTAGTTAGTTAGATGCTATCGAGGAAGGCTCAGTTCCTAATGAAACAGATAATTTTTTGCATAAACAAACTGCATGGCTCTTTAGTTAACAATACAGGTGCCTGAACGCAAGTGGAAGATAGTAAATCTGTGGCAAAAGCAATTTTTAAAACAAGCTAGGCATGCAAAGAAATACAAACCCTTAATGTATACAAGCTATTAATGCAGCTAAGAGTCCTGCATGACCTATTCCTATAGGAATAGAGTTAAGTTTATTTACCAGTACGAATTAACAAAGTCAGGAGGACCTCTGAAACTCTGAAACTGGATTGAAGCATGAGCTCACACTGGTCTGGTTACAGTAAATAATTTATTTATCTAATTTATATGGCCAACATTTTACAAGCAAGTGACTTTGGCAGGGGTGAAATGCTCCCGGTTCGCTTTTATCTGTCTGTTGGTGGAGAGCCGATCGCGCAGGTAGCACGGCGCTCCGCCCACCCACCGGGACACCGCCATTTGAGTTCTTTTATTCTCTGCACATGCACAGAACACTTTGTGCATGTGCAGAACTCAAATGGCGGTGTCCCAGTGGGTGGGAGGAGCGCCGCACTACCTGCGCGATCGGCTCTTCGCCGACAGATAGGTAAAAGTGAACCGGGAGCATTTCACCGCTGGACTGTGGATGGCATACAACAAAACAAAACCAATAAATATCTAAAATCATTATCATTAATAAATATTAAAAAGATTAAAACCAACTATAATCAGCTGTATATTCCAGCCTCTCTTGTGAAGTTCTGCTGATTTTCTTCTAGCTTCAGAGTCTATTTCAAAATAAGAACTATACATTTGAAATATTTTCAGATGTATGAAACACATGTTACATAGGCACTGTGTCTTACTTACTACATTACTACATTAATCTAAGTATGGGCTCTTACTGTTATATACTGTTATATATGGGGGAGGGTGTTTCACCAGCACCATATTCATGAAAGAATAATGTGCGTATATTTTAGGGAGAATTTTACAAAGAAAGAAACTATCAATATCTTCTCTAGTAACATAATTCTAAAGCCATAAAGCGAAGGTCATTTTATGGAATAAATTAACAATATCTTAGATATTAAGAATAATATTCTTAGATATTAAGAATACAATATCAGTCATATCTGTGTCAGCATATGTTATCAATATTAAAGCTGTGACATGTGAATACTGCATGAATGTGGATAAATTTGACAAAATATCAGATGTCAACTGTACAATTTGGTCTTAGTCTAGTCGGTGAAAGTTCTAATACAGACTTTTCTGCATGTGCTAATTAAGATCATAGTAATTTATATACTTCTTTCAGATCCCTTTTTTTCCAAAGGAAAGTCTTAGTTTGAATCTGTCAGCATTCTTGTTAATTGCAAGTGGCTAAAAGTTGAACTAATTATAGCTTTTATGTAACTGTAGAGATAAACTGCATCATCAAGACATTTTTCCCTCTCCTTCACTACCACCCTATTTTTTAATTTTATTTATTTATTTTTTCAGCTATAACTGGGGATGCACAAAAGTTGTGAATAGGAAATTGGCATTAGAAAGGCATGCTTACAACTATAGCACACTAAGGGCTAAAATGAAATCTTGTATCTTTATCTAAGGAGAATAAGTTTTTGAAAACGATTTAAGATAAATGAACCCCTTAAGTAAAATATTAACATAATTTTCAATTATAATTTTTAAGGAAAAACTGATAAAGAAAATGTTTTAAACAGAAAAATGAATAGTTGACATTTTGTACTACAAGTATGAGTTGCAGATTTTTTTATTTCGAAAAAAAAAATAATGGCTGATTTTTTAGCTTAAAAGCCTAAAATAATGTCTGGATAAAAACCCAAATAGAATATAGGTAGTCCTCAACTTACAACCACAAATGAACCCAAAACTTCCACTGCTAAGCAAGACATTGGTTTTCACTGAGTTTTGCCCCAAACATTGCATTTGTTAAGTTAGTAATACAGTTATTAAATGAATCTGGCTTCCCCATTGACTTTGCTTGTCAGATGGTTACAAAAGGTCATATGAGCCCAGGATACTGCAACCATCATAAATACATGTCAATTATCAAGCATCCAAATTTTGGTGACATGACCATGGGGAGGCTGCAACAGTCATACAGTCATAAGTGGGAGGAGATGGGTGATAGGAACGATGAGAAGACTATTAGTAATAGTAATACAGCCTTAGTGAATAGTTTGATAGTGGTGAGGGAATTATTTGTTTAGCAGAGTGATGGCGTTCGGGGGGAAACTGTTCTTGTGTCTAGTTGAAAAAACTGTTTTGACCACTGAGATCTAACCCATTTATTAAGCTAATGACTTTGTATGGATGGTGACAGAAACATATGCATAATAAGACTATCCAAATAAGCAGTCTGTAGACAGAAATATTTCTATAAGCCCATAAGGAATATACTAGCCACCCCATGTTGAATTCATTCCCCAATATTCACAGGAATAAATATCCCTGTCCTGTAGATTCTCAGCTTCTTCATACCCACTTCAGAAAAGAAGAAGCAAATCGACTTTGGTGACCCACATTTCCTTTTTCAAAAGGCAACTGGACTTCCTTTGTTTTTCCTTGAAGACATTTCACTTCTCTTCCAAGAAGCTTTTTCAGTTCTGACTAAATGGTGGAGAGTGGAAGGATTTATATTCCATTAAGTCAATAAATCCTTCCATTCTCCACTGTTCAGTCAGAACTGAAGTAGCTTCTTGGATGAGAAGTAAAACATCTTCAACGAAAAACAAAGGAAAGTGCCTTTGGGACAACCATCACTGAGAATCTCCATAGACAAAATTTGGTGACATAAAGTTCAATTCTGAACAAAACACTTCTTAATTTTAGTAACACAACATTTGCCCCTAAGTTAATTTAACTGCTTCTTAACTTAAGAAGTTAAGTGACCTACCCTAAAATCTACAATATCTAGCTAGAATAAATACCAAGTAAATAAATAGCAAGTAAATCAGTAGCAAATGATGTTACAAATATAGTCTCTTTCATTCCAATGAAAAATTTCCCCAAAATAATAACAAAAACTTTTCATGAATTTTGTAAAGGAAGGAAATCTGGTTTACAGTAATATATGATGCAACTTTTTAACTGGAAACTTCATAAAACAGAGCAACTGTCACAAAAGTTACAGTCTCAGAATCTCCAGAGTCTGCTCCGCTGTGACTGTTTGCACATAGTAGACCAGTGTACTGAAGAAATGGGATTGTCAAAAATGATACACCATGACTCTATCACTCCCATTTGGCTCCCTCTGCTAACCAGAGTGTCTACACACAAACAACAGATGCTCTTCTTGTGATTTGTTTACAGTGATGTAATAAAATCTGAAGCCATGATTTATTTTTGGCTTCTGATCCCTAGTTTCTTTGGTTTGTATTTATTTTATTGCTTATTTATACGTTTTATTTGCCCAATAGCTACAGAGGTTTTTTTGAGGGGGGGTTGAATTGAAGACTGTTAAATAACATAAAGAATATGAGAAGAAAGCAAATAAAAATATCAATCATACAAACAGATCAAACCTCTGTATAGATTGTGTGTCTTTGTGTTTTTACTTTGTTGTATGCTGCCCAGAGTCTACAGATTGAGATGGATAATAAAAACTATTAAATAAATGCCACTATCCAGGATAATGCTGCCACATAAAGTAAAAACTTTCATCTCTTCTTTCATTTTCTGACATTCCCTCTCCTTCTCTTTTCTTTCTTATACACCGTTGCTGTTTACAAAGACTAAGCTGAAGAATGTGTTGAAGAGGTTGGCTTTAACTGTTTCATCATTACATTATTTACCGTTAGCTCCTTTTAGGGGTGGGATGGATCTCAAGTCCTTAAGTTTGTTGTTTACAAATTTGTAGAAGGTACGGTTGGCTTTCATGTGCAGAAGGTTTTCCTCTTGTTTGCTGTGATAGTTGGTGCATTCAGTCTTTATTTGGTGGCATATATTTCTGTAGCGGTTTTTAACGTTTGCTATGTAGCCAGTTTTGTTTTTCTGCCCGAGAGAAATTTTTTTTAATTGGAGCTTCCTTATTGATATGGGCAGTTTGTTTGTTTGTTTGCTTTGGTAGTTATTAGTGGTACGTGTAGTTTGAAAGTTCTTTTGACTTCAAGCAAGAAAATGTTATAATGGTCATCGGCAGTGTTACAGCCAGAGAATAGAGTTTGCCAATCAAGAGATGAGAGGTTGACGTCTATGAGATCATAGTTGGCTTTTTTGAAGTTGTAATTGGGTATCCCATCATTAAGGTGATTTTTGTAATGGTGTATATTGAGACAAAAGTCAATCATGCTGTGGTCACAATTCCTTTTGTCCTTACATCATAACATCACACACAAGTACATAAGGCATAATTGACCCATGATGTGACACTGACACTGACGTGACAATACTGATCTTGCTGCGAGTTCCCTATCTCCATCAGTCCTAGGTTTTATTATTTACTTTTTAATAACCATGTATCTCACAATGGCTTCACCATCAGCCCTTTTTAATTAACTGGATCTGATGCATTAGAAAGTTCTTTGTGTTTGTGTGAGGTCACTGGTAGTGTTTGTGATTGTTTTGTGTTACATTTTTATTGTTATTACTGTCATTTATAAGTCACACAGGTTTATGGGATGGGTAGTTAGGTAAAGCTTTTAAATAAATGGACAAAAAAATATACTAAAGTAAATGCAACATCTAAGCATATGTTCCCTTCAGTTACTTTTACTCAATATCCCAACCGGCTCACAAATCTTCTCTTATAGAAATCCACTGATTTATTTCTAAATATTTCCCAGTGAAAGAAAGTGTATTTGTTTTTGCAATCATTAGCCAACTGAGAATCAAAACTATTCGCTGATTTATTAAATATCATCTAGAGCAGGGCTGTCAAATTCACGGCCCATGGGTCAGATGCATCATGCACTGGCCATGCCCATGCCCAGTTTAGCGAAGGGGGGAAAGTCCTGATATGTCACCTGACACCACCGCGGTGACAACCCTGACCTAGAGATACACCAAATGATCCCAATTTCCATTCTATCTGCCAGCAATCTATAATATAGTGCCATGTCAACTGCATTCAGGTTCCTTGTATCTAGAGGTAGGTTGCCATAGTCCAGTTAAAATATTCAGACAATCTCACAATCTTTATTCTAGGAAGACTTCTTTCTCATGTTGTTATTGTTTTGTATTTCAAGCAAATCAGGAGCTGATAAATTATTCAGCTACAATAAACCTTGCATACAATCACCCAACACAAAGTAAATTTAATTTAAGTTAAATGTGTTTTTGACTAATGGTTTCAGCCTGCTTGATTTATCTGTGTAACATTGTATAACCGAGGATCGGTATGGATAATTTTTGCATTTTTAAGTTTACATTCTGCATGCCTAAGTATGGGAAGATTATAGAGCGATATACTTTAAAATGGTTATTCAACAGGAGGAGGGGGATGGAATGGGGCATTTTAATTGGGCAATATGCTACTTTCTCTTCTCCCAAAGAGTGTAAGATACATATTTATTCCATTTTCCTCATCTATGGAACAATCTAGGAGGGAAAAAATGAAACTAAATGAGCCTAATAAATTTCAAATAGTAATATAAATTCTCAAACCATGCAGCATCTCCAGACAGCTCTGATACGATAGGCCTAAACTTAAAAAGGGCAATAAATCACAAGCACAATTGTATGCATCCAGTATCAAATAAATGTGTTGTTATCCTGTAGAAGCACTACATTCTGGAACTACATAACAGGTGTCAGAATCAAACCGTACATGATAATACAAGATCTGTGATCAAATGTTTGGACATTTCTTTGTATAGACTAAATGTAATGGCTAAGTCCTTCAAATCAGAACAGACCTACAGCACAAAAGTGAGTATGTATGTCTATGAAAATTAGCCTTTCCCAAACCAAATGGTTTATAATGTTACTTTGGGGATTCTCTTTCCAGAATTGTCATGGTTGCGATCTAACTCAGGGGCCCCAGTCATTGCAAACAATAAGAGGTGGGTTCCTTCCAGTTCGGACTGGTTCGCCCGAATTGGTAGCAAACCGCTGGTGATGTCACGATGATGTCACGGAACCAGTTCGGTCGTTGCCGGTCCATTGACACCACCATCTTTTTTTATTTTATTTTTTTGGAATTTTGGGGGGGATTTTTTCTGAGTTTTTTTTTCTGAGCACATGCAGAAGCTGAGTTTCCATCACTGCGCATGCATCACTATCTTGTTTTTGGCTTTTTTTTTAAAAAAAATTTAATTTTTCAGCACTGTGCATGTGCTCCCACAGGGCAAGCCCACACGGTGCAGGAGGAAGCGAACCAGCAGCGAGGTAAGTTAGAACCCACCTCTGCAAACAATACTCCATTTGATTATCAGGGGTCTCCAACCTTGGCAACTTTAAGACTTGTGGACTTCAAGTCCCAGAATTCCTCAGCCAGCAAAGCTGGCTGAGGAATTCTAGGACTTGAAGTCCACAAGCCTTAAAGTTGCCAAGGTTGGAGACCCCTAGATTAGATGATAATTGAGGCACTGGGCTTTTAGTTTCAGATTTTATGGTTTTTGCCATTTTACTGTGCTTGTAAGCTGCCCAGAGTTGCATTCTGAGGTGGACCATACAAATATTTTAAGTAAATAGGATAAATAAACAAAATAAACCCCCAAACCCTCCAAAGAAAAAGTTAGATCTTGGAAAGACTGTTTCCACCCTAGTTGTTACTTCTTTGTATGTCAAGATGACTAATTGAGTGAGTGACTGATTAAAATAGAGAGCTTCCCAACAAAGCAATTTTTCCCCATGCTCTCAAATGGAGCAATCTAGTACCTGACTAAAAATCGAGAGGGTGGCACAAAATCAACCATCATGTTTTAATTATAATATATGTAAATTTCATCTCTTCTGTAGCCTTATAACTATTTGCAGATATTCTCACTAGATCATACATTAGCTTGCACTGCATGCAAGGATCTCAGGAGGTTGAAACATCACAAATTCATCTGAGAAATAGGAAGGTACATATGGCAGAAATTGATAAGTACAGTAAGTCTCCTACTTTATTTTGATAAGCTTAGCCATACAATCTAACTACTGTACATTTTCCTTTTCAATGTTTCCAGCTTTGGCATTCCAGTCACCAATTACAAGCAGCACATCTTGTTTGCACATTCTCTCTATTTAAAATTGAACTAAATCATAGAACTCACCAACCTCTGCTTCTTCTGCAACAATGGTTGGAGCCTAAACCTGAATTATAACCATCTCAAAGGATTGTCCACAATGTCTAAATAATATTTGGCCATTTACTGCATGATAGCCAAGTACAGCTTTTGCCATACTTTTCCTATTATAAAACCAATGACATTTCTTCTTTGTTTTTCATGTCCTGAATAATAAACAATGTGATCTTCTGGCTGAAAGTTTATAATCCCAGTTCATCTCAATCTGCTGGTGACTAAAATGTCAATTTGTAATAGACATCCCAAAGGCTTTAATCTAGTCACATCATAAACACTATTAAGACTCCAAAAGATGCTGAAATATTTTTCAGTAGCATGCTGAATACCATCGTACTTGAGAGGCACATCATTTATCATCAGTAATTTTATAGTTTTCACCCATGTGGTGTTCTTAATAAAACTACAGGAGTTGTTTACAATTGCCTTCTCCTACAAAATAGGAAGTGGTGCCTTTTCCATTGTCACTAAAGTACCATATTTTTCAGAGTATAAGACACACCTTTTTCCTCCCTAAAAGAGGCTGAAAATTTGGTTGCGTCTTATACTCCGAATGTAGCTTCTTCGAAGCTTTTTTTCCAGCCCTAACGAGGTGGTAACGATCTTCCCGGCTTCCTATTCAGTCTGAAGAAGTTTTTTTCCAGCTTTAAGTCTTTGCAGGCTTCATTCCTACTCCGTCTGAAAAAGGTTTTTTCAGCACTAACGAGGTGCTAACAATCTTACCGACTTGCAGCAATTTTTTATTCTTACTCCCTCCAAAGTAGTTTTTCAGCCCTAAGTCTTTGCAGGCTTGTTTTCATTCCTACTCCCTCTGAAAAAGGTCTTTTCAGCCCTAACTCTTACTGACTTGCAGCATTTTTTTATTCCTACTCCCTCCGAAGTAGTTTTTCAGCCCTAAGTCTTTGCAGGCTTGTTTTCATTCCTACTCCCTCTGAAAAAGGTTTTTCAGCCCTAACGAGGTGCTAACGATCTTACCGGCTTGCAGCATTTTTTTATTCCTACTCCCTCGAAGTAGTTTTTTACCAGCCCTAAGTCTTTGCAGGCTTGTTTTCATTCCTACTCCCTTCGAATAATATTTTTTCAGCCCTAACCAGGGGATAAAATAATGTGCTGAAGCTGAACAGACTAAGGACGCTAGCCAGATGAATAACTGGTAGGTAGATTTTTTTCCCTATTTTCCTCCCCCAAACTAAGGTGCCTCTTATACTCTGGTGCATCTTATACTCTGAAAAATACGGTAATCATCTGCTCTCAGCATCTTTCTATATCACTGCTGATCAGTATGGGTGTTTGCTGGCTTTGCCTGGGCAATTGGGATGATTTTTATGCCTGGGGTGACCTGCTGGGAGTATATGTTCTTGAAGTACACTTTGAATATTCTTTGTTCATCCCTGCCAAGAACATTTCAGCACCATGATGAGACAGCACAGCAAGAATTGAGGAAGGGAAAGAGTTATCCCTGTATGATGTATAAAATGGTCCAATGGAACTACCCATACATTCTATTCAGTGCTTCCACCCACTACGCAGCTGTAGTTATTGGATAGCTATTGATTACTTATAATTGCACATGCAAGTTATACAGAATAGCAGTGTTGAACAATCTATTTTTAATGTAAAAAAAAACATACAGAGAGTCTCAATTTTTCCCTTTATTCCAGGATTCATTTGTTTTGGTCTCATGCTTTCTATCTAGCATCACATAAAAATCTAGCAGAGAAAAACTCTGCCTAGAAAACTAGTTTTTTTTTCTTCTTCATTCATTGTAACTTATTGGAGCCTTTCATTCTACCTGAGCCCAGTTGATCAGATAAAAAAGGAGAATGCATTGATTTTTCTGGAAGAGAAAACATTTTAAAGCTCTGAACCTTAAAAATAAAGATGCAATATCTTTGTTAGTTTCTCTATCTCTGTTTAGTCTGTCAGAGCTGATAATAAAATGAATGAGCAAAGGAGACAGTCTCAAAAACTTGGGTAAGTGGAAGATTGTGGAAGCACCTTAACATAGAAGGGATAGGCAGTTAGGAAGCGTGGAAAATAAATAAATAAATAAATAAATAAATAAATAAATAAATAAATAAATAAATAAATAAATAAATAAATAAATAAATAAATAAATAAATAAATAAATAAATAAATAAATAAATATTAAGTTTTAAATAAATAAGGTAAAGGTAAAGGTTCCCCTCACACATATGTACTAGTCATTCCCGACTCTAGGTGCTTATCTCCGTTTCAAAGCCAAAGAGCCAGCGCTGTCCAAAGATGTCTCCTTGGTCATGTGGCCGGCATGACTAATGCATGGAACATTGTTACCTTCCCACCAAAGGTGGTCCCTATTTTTCTACTTGCATTTTTTACATGTTTTCGAACTGCTAGGTTGACAGAAGCTGGGACAAGTAACGAGAGTTCACCCCATTACGCGGTACTAGGGATTCAAACCGCTGAACTGCCGACCTTTCGATCAATAAGCTCAGCGTCTTAGCCACTGAGCCACTGCGTCCCTTAAATTAATAAACAAATAAACAAATAAATAAATAGTGAGAAGAACTTTTATATTGGCCTACTGGAGAGCTCTTCCATCTGCTCTTTTGGAAGGCAAGTTTTTCAATATGTTTAAAGAACATACCTACCTATGTGGTAAGGGAGAAATGGGAACTGTAGACTATGTAATATTGCACTACTCTTTATTATTTATTTACTTATTTATAACCTGCCTTTATGTTTTTTAAATAACTCAAAGTGGCAAACATACATAATAGTCTTTCCTCCTCCTATTTTCCCACAACAGCAATAACCCAGTGAGATGAGTTGGCCTAAGAGAGAAGGATTGGCCCAGTTACCCAGCTGCTTTTCATGCCTAAGACAGAACTAGAACTCATAGTTTCCTGTTTTTTAACATTATTTAACCACAAGATCAAACTGGCTCTAATTAATTTTCTGTGTTTACCCAGTTATCCCATTTGTTCCTTAAATATTTTATTCTCTACATTAAAAAATGACTATGCAGGACTTAGGAAATAATTCGGGGGAAATGTTTCAGGGTACACAAGGGCATTAATGTAGCATCTGCCTACAACCCTTATAACAGCTGTGTGTTATATGGAGATCCCACAGCTATTCTGAACAGCTGTCATATACTGTAACACTGGCAAAAGGTAGGTCTCAACTCCCAACTGGCTCTTTTATAGAGATGTTTCAGCTATGCATTTCCCCAATTAGAGTACAAAATTTTAGGAAGGACTAAGGATGATATCTCAACCTCCTGTTCTTTGGAGATGGTGGATTCAGATAGTATAGACAGGTTCTATATGCTAGATAAAATAAAATGTAACCAATTGCTTTAAATGAGATAATAGTGTTGTATATTAATTAATATTATTTTAATTATATTATGTTTACATTTTGGTATATCATTTTAACATTATCTTATTTTTCAGTTGCTCTGGTCTACACCTTTAATAAATTAAGCTAAGAAAACTAAGCATAGAACCTGAGTTTCTTTTGATAGCATAATATTGAATGACTAAAATATCACCATGGTAGCAAAGCAGCATGTTAACCATTATATATTTTTAAAATGATCGTAATCATCAAAAACATCATTAGCAGGGGGGATCCCTTTTGTGGTTAAATTAAAACTCATTTCATCTTGTTATGTAGACCAATATAGTCATGTGCTTCTTATTGGCTTAGTTCAGGGGTAGGCAAAGTTGGCTCTTCTATGACTCATGGACTTCAACTCCCAGAATTTCTGAGCCAATCATGCTAGCTTAGGAATTCTGGGAGTTGAAGTCCATGAGTCATAGAAGAGCCAACTTTGCCTACCCCTGGCTTAGTTCAATTGTATCTCCTGCCTCATGTCAAAGTAAATGTTACCCCATTTTGTCAATGGCACAGGCTATCATTACATTTTTATAGTCATTTTTTTCCCTTCCTGATCTTATCATAGATAGTATCTGAAAGTACCTATTTATATTATCCATAATCATACCTATGGCAGAAAACAGGAAAGGGAAAGGTTGAGGACATATCCATCTGAAGAAAATCCATCTGTGTGGGTTGCTAAGTGTCAATACCAACTTGATGGGAAATAACCAACACACCAATAAATCAACTTGGATGGCTAACCTTATCACAATTCTCTGAAAGGCATCATCTTCATTGCAAATATTTAGCTGTAGTTCTTTTATTTCTTTTATTTCCCATCCAGATTATGTGAGAATACTGCAATTAGAAAAAAGTGATAACCAAGTCAAAGCTAAACTAATGTATACATCATCAAGTATGATGGCCACTAAATTATCCAATCTATAGATGGGCAGCCTAACCTACTGTTGCACATTCAGGGTATAAAACATTTATATATAGGTAGATGTTCATAAAAATTCCATTTTATATAAGTGTCTTATAACTGTGATCTTGACAGTGCTACTATGAAGCGCTTGCCTGATTGCTGCATACTTATATGAACTTCTTACCACTGCAGTACTTTTGTGGGTGTGACTGAATAAGTGTTGTTTGCCTAAGGGTAGAATTTCTGGGCAACCCATACACAGGCATGATGTTTCTGTTCCCTTTGCCAATCCCTTTACTGCCTTTATTGCTTCAGATAACGAATAGATGGTGTTGCCCTGATTATGTATGTGCAATGCACAATAAGCAAAGCAATTGGATGATTCCACTGACTTTTTTCTTCAGCACATAATCAAGCTAGAAAAATATATTTTATACAGTACTGTAGTAGAAGTGCAGCAAATCTAATTTCAGGATTGTGCCCATCATCATCTATTTGGGCTTCTGTTCCTGCACCCCATTTGAGTCCTCAGGGAGTAGGGCGGCATAGAAGAACACTAAATAAATAAATAAAAATAAATAAATCTTAACCAAAGTTCCATTTTTTTTTAAAGATTACAGCTTTTTAAGGAAACTGACCCCCAAGCACACTTTTTTTTTTACTAAGGATCTATCTCCCCTCCTTCCTTTTCATTGCAGAGGCAATACAAATGCTGACATTCAAATTCCTTTGTGTTTGGTTCTGGCAATGGAGAGCCGGGTTCCATCATTCCAATATTACATTATTTCAGCCATGCATTAAATCAGTAAAAGATGTAGAATTAATCTACTTCCTGTACTTCTGACCGAGCGGTCTAGTTCAAATGAGCAATTCTGATAGACTTTTGTTTAATCACTGACAGCTTCCACTAAATGGAGGCTATGAAATAGTGATGAGTGCTTGTGTAAGGTGACCAGACATCCCACTTTTGGTGGGACAGTCCTGATTTTGAACAATTTGTCCCGCGTCCTGCGGCGTTTTAAAAAAGTCCTGATAAACTGATGCCTTTCCTTGCTTTTCTTCCCAAACCTCTTCCTTCTCCTTGTACATCGGATGGATGGATGGATGGATCCGTTCTCGGTTGCCGGTACCTCACTGAGGGGGGGAGGGGGATCCTGTCTGAGCTAGGGTTCAAAGAGGGGGGGAGGAAAACCGCAAGGGGAGGGGCAAAGGTACTGCGGTCACTTGATGCGAGAAGGGGGGGCTGCTGCGAAAAGATGCAGGTCTCAGTGGGGGGCAGGGTTAGGAGGAGGAGGAGGCAGTCTTAGGCAGGAGGAAAGAGAAAGAAAAAGAGAGAGCTCACGCTGTCACCCGCCGGGGTTTCTATCGAGAGGTGGGCTGTGGAGCTGCAGAAAACTAGAGTGGCAGCCGCGGCGGCAGCCGCATCTCTGCGGGCTTCAGTGGTTATCCCTTAAGGCTACGGGTTACGGGTGCCTTGCAAGGGTGAACTCCTCCCTGTTCGCTCTTACCTGTCAGTCGCCGCAGAACCGATGAAGCCGGTGGCGGTCGCGGCACGGGGCTGCCCCACCCGCTTCCCCCATGGCATCCAGGTGGGTGGGGGAAGCGGGCGGGGGCAGCCCCACACCGCGACCACCACCGGCTCCATCATCTCTGCAGCGACCGACAGGTAAGAGTGAACTGGGAGGATTTCACCCCTGGTGCCTAGTCTTTTTCTATAGCGAAGAGCGTTTTAAAAGAAAACGACTTGGACTTAAGTTGTGGTGAGTCCTTTTTTGAAGTCCGGACTGCCCCTTTCAAAGGCTCTTCTGCTCGGACTCGGTGTAAATCTGTAGACTGTCACAGACAGATATTTATGTGGGGGGGATTTAAATTTTTAATCAAGAAACACCCCCCCCGTCAATGGTGTCCCGCTTTACCAATGTTAAAATCTGGTCACCTTATGCTTGTGGCAAGGAATGTTTTGCATGCTGCTAGAGCAGGACTGTCCAAAGAAAGACAAATCCAAAGATGATAAAGATAGAGAGATAGAAATAGAGATAAGATATAGATATAGATAGAGGAGATAGAGATAGAGATAGTCCTTGCACAAATCCTTAGAAACATCAAAGCAATGCTACTGAGTATAGCTCTTTACCACACAGCAGAAGAATGATAACAGACATGGATGGTCCTGTAAACAGGATTTCTTTACATTGAACTAAAGGTAAAAAAAAAACTCTCTGATTCTACTCATTCCTGGTCAGCTGACTTCACCTACAAAATCCATGAGACACAGGAGAAACAGATATTCCAGGCCTGCCTGTAGCATTATTACATACATTTGGGAAAAGGTCCTCTGTCTCTGAGGTTAGAAATGATCAAACATAGTGGTATTTTGAATAATGTATCTGTCTTGCTGCTGGTGGTGCTATAAATGCTACATAGGGATCTTGTAAAATGTGATGGGCCCTTATGTATATAGGACAAAGAGGTTGTGATCAAAGGATAAGAATATGCACGTCACAAATATTTATATTTTACTAAACTTTTGAAAAGTTGACTTAAAGTCTTCTCTGTGTAGTTTTTTCCATTGTCTTTACTTTTAAAATAAACTTAATTTTAACTTACTAAAAATTATGGCATCTGAAAAAAACATTGAGGATTGCAGCTTATGTGGCCATACTTTACACTAGATTGTGCTTACTGAATTGTAGATTTGGTTATCTGTTTTGTTACTGCCTCTTCCATCCCTAGTTTGTAAAGCTGCAGAAGGTCAGTACTGTTTTTCCCAACATGTTATCTGATGTAACTTTCCCCATTCATCTTGCTCTCTGTCACCAATTTTTCACTGCTTCCCTGAGGGGTACTTCAGGACATCTTGTGCAATAAAACTGACAATATTAATGAAGACCTTTTCCAGCATGTGTAGATTCCATATATTACCCTTGTTATCTTATGATGATTTTTTTTCTTGGTAATGAAATATAGAGCTTTGCTATTTAGAGTATAAATGAATGGGTAAAGGAATGCTCTCTGGTATTCTATAAACAACCAATGGGCTCCTGTGAGGCACGTAAAAGTCTATATTATTATTAAACAGAACCATCTTATCGCTTGTTCTGGAATACATACAATACTGCCATTTTTATTAATTATTCTTAAGTTTCAATCACCCATCTCAAATTTCCTTTACAATAAAACATAATAAAACAGCTCTTTAAAAACATAAGAGAATGAAATCTTGTTGGTTTTTCATCTGGCATCACTATCAAAATTCTTGCATGATAGTTCCTCCTATTCCTTTCATTCTCTTGGGAATGTTTTTATTTATTTATTTTATTTATCTAATTTATATAGTCACCAATCACAAATTAAGGGCAAATAAGTGGCCCTTATTAATACCATTGGATTGAACACATAAGCATCACAAATATGCCATTTCCAAAGAAATGCTGTGGCTTCATCCAAATTCTTAGAATAGGACTACGTGATCATGAAAAGGGTTTCAGTATTGCCCTTTTGGATAAAAGTGAAGCCAATATTTTCCTGCAGATCAAGCACATCTTCCACCTGTTTTATTTTTGTGAACAATTCTATAGCTCAACCCACAAACCAGATACACTCATGTTCTTATCTTACATTTAAACAAGTGTCTTCTTAATCTGTTCACTTATGTACTGTAGCCGTGATGGCGAACCTATAGCACGCGTGCCACAAGTGGCACAAGGAGCCATATCGGTGGGCACGCGAGCTCAGGTCCGGCATGCGCCAGCTGACTTTCAGGCCTTCTGGGCCCACTGGGCGTTGGGAAACAGCCTGTTTTCAGCCTCCAGAAGGGACGGGGAAGGCCTGTTTTTTGCTCTCCCCAAGCTTCAGCGCTTTTCTAGGAGCCTGGGGAGATGAAAACCCACCCCCCCCGGAGGCCCTCCGGAGGCCAGAAATGGCCCATTTCCCAACTTGAAATGGGCCATTTTCGCCCTCCCCAGGCTCCTAGAAAGGCTCTGAAGCCTGTGGAGAGCAAAAAAAACATAACTTCCAATTCAAGCAGAAGTCGGCAAATGCAACATTTCCAGCCTCTGGAGGACCTCCGGGGTGGTGGGAAAAGCCATTTTTGCCCTCCCCAGGCTCCTAGAAAGGCTCTGGAGCTTGAGGAGAGCAAAAAAAATGGGCCTTCCAGTTCAACCGGAAGTTGTCAAATGGGCCATTTTCTGCCTCCAGAGGGCCTCCGGGGGGGTGGGGAAGGCCGTTTTTGCCCCCCCCCAGGCTCCTAGAAAGGCTCTGAAGCCTGCAGAGAGCAAAAAAACAGATATGCTATCACATGCCGGAAGCGGGGGGGTCACACGTACATGTGCGGGGGTCCCCGCATGGAATTATGGGTGTGGACATGCACGCACGCGCCTCCCCGCACTTCCCCCTCTTTTGGCACGCAAACCAAAAAAGGTTCACCATCACTGTACTATAGCTATTAGGAACTCAAACTGATTTTACTCTCTATATTGATTTATCTTCAAATATGAGATAAAGTTGCATAAATATTTAAACTTCAATACTTATCCTGGTGTGGATGGAGTTTTAAAAGCACTTAAACATCATTGAATATATGAAATAATTGTACTATGTGCTGAAGCAGTATAGCTTTTAATTCATTTATATTGGAACATAATGTTCTTATGATTTTAACTATTTTGAACTGAGCCAGATAACCCACGGCACTACCAATATTTCTGGCAATCCTGCCTTGGCTTCCTGCCTCATTTTGTAATATTTTTATTATTAAAATGCAAAATTAAAATAATACAAAGCACCAACCTCAATCTACTATATTCCCAATAACACTCAATACAGATGTTAGAGGAATTTATTTTTTAAAATATGAAATGATGAACAGCTACAATCTAATAACCTGTCCCTCCTCCTCCAGGAAAAGATGGTAGAGATAAGAAGTATCTGATCTCCAGAAAGCAAGAAACAGTAATGATCCATTACCTTTTGGAAAATAAATGTTTTGTGATTAGTCACACATGCCTCATTAACTGTTTTGTGAGAATGGCGGTGATATATTCCCGAAATTTCAAATGTGTCCTCTACCTGCAAATGGTTTGAAAATCCTTCTACAGCAGTGTTTCTCAATCGTGGCAACTTTAAGATGCACGGACTTCAACTACCAGAATTTCCCATCCAGTTTGTTGGCTGAGGAATTCTGAGAGTTCATGCATCTTAAAGTTTCCAAGGTTGAGAAATGCTTTCCTTGAATGTGCTGCTCAAGATTTCGTTCCCGTTTCGGGTTTTGTTTTTGTTTTTTAGTGTTATTGGGTTTATACACACAACAGAGATACAATGGTTCTGCTCAGATGCCATGATTTTTTCTTTTTTTTCAAAATGATGGAAGCTGGATACAAGGCAGTAGGTGCTAGGAAAGATTTTTCTGATTAATTTTAAGCCTCTCTTAAGAATTGGGAGAACTACTCCTCTTCTACACTATGCTGAAAGTTGATTTAGAAAAGCACAAATAAATAAAGTAATCCGGTGTCCTCAAGATTTAGGATCATAGTAACCCTTCTTTAACAATTCTCTGAATTTATTTGTATAATAAACTGAAAGGGGAACATATTCTATTCTCACCTATTATACATAACACACACACACTTTTTCTAACTACAGTTATTTTTAGTTATACAAGGAACTATCATTAAATCATGATTATGCCTTGAAAGTCTATTGCAGGTGCTGGATTTCATGAACCAAAAAGCAATCGCAAATTTAAAAGGGGCAAAAACAGTGAAAAGTTGGATCTGTGCAATGTAAAATGTGCGTTGTTCATTTCTTCGACAAGTCTAGTTTATTTTTAATTATTCATAATACTTCACAGTACACTAATAAATGCTCTGGAGTATATTAATGTAAGTGATGAAATTCTTGTAATACAAAACTCCATTACATGGTTTCTGGCATTCAATCTCATGGAGTCCATAGGGGGTATTTTTGTGTGCAAATTAGCTAAATGCAGATGATCAGGGCACTAATGGAAATGTCTGAACATTTGTTAAATGTTGCCTTGTTAATATCTGCAAGCACTCTGTTCCAAAGACTAATTAAAAGGAGGAAAAATTATTTTCTCAAGATTTCTGCACTGCATTCTTATCACATTACAAAACCCTGATTCACCAACGAAGCCCCAAGGATGCTTTTTTTGTGTGTGGCAATCCTTAAATTGTGTGGGGAAAAGTTCTCCATACTATTCTGTTCATTTCTATGATATATATATATATATATATATATATATATATATATATATATATATATATATATATATATATATATATATATATATATATATATATATATATATATATATATATATATATATATATATATATATATATATATATATATATATATATATATATATATATATATATATATATATATATATATATATATATATATATATATATATATATATATATATATATATATATCTCACAGGTGTAATATATTCTGTTCTTCCTCAAAACTACAATCCCAGGCATTCTCTTCATATTGCTTGACGCTGTAACTACATGTGCTGCCCCACTCACACGTCAGTGTGATTTATGGAGGGTTTTATTTGTCTTCTCCATCAGTTCTCTTCTCCCAGTTTTATAACTGTCCCAACCAAAGCCAGCCACGAGCAAGCCCAGATTAATTCCCCTAATGGCTAATTAGTCCATAACACAAATAGTAAGCTGCTCAAACAGTGAGTCCAATAAATGAACATAAAGCGCCCCCCCCCGGCAAAACTTAAAGTACATTCACGTTAGCTCATGCGTTATAGTAATTCAGAGTCTCAGGAAACACAAACGAGCACACAGCCACAACCCACACATGTTTCTTCCAGCAACGCCTTCCTCTGCCTGCCGGGCTAAATAGCTCCCAGTGCAGCCCATCAAGAGGGGCGGGGCCTTTTCCCAAGCAATCTGGCAGACCTCCGTTTCTCTGCCCTGCTTGCTCTGAGATCCACCACAGCTGGCAGCTCCTCTCCCTCTTCTTCACTGGCCTGCAAGCTGTCCCCAGCCAAAGCCTGTTTTGCTGGCAGTTCAGGATCAGTAATTCCTGACATGCCAGGAATGATCTCATTCTACCTCGATCCAGCCTTTGAGGAAGCATCAGAGGAGCCATCCAAAGGAGACATCACACTACATAACATACTGTAACAGAGAACATGTCGATATCCACCATGAAGAAGCAGTTGTATGTGAAGGCGCTTAGTGTAATGTTGCTTTGAAAACGAGAAAGCTTCCATTCTATTTTGAAATCTGAAGGGACTGCCAACAAATGTTAACGTACAATCAGTTTATTTTGCTTAATAAGTTTTAGTAAAGCTACTAAATGAAATGCTAGCCATCAATGCAGTAATATGCTGCCTTATATTTCTGATGAAATCTTCACATGTCCTGACAAAATGGGCAGCAGGATTGACAGCATCCTGATCAATTTTTAATGTTAGCAACTTGTAATAGGAACCAGTTTGTTCTATTTACTGGAACCTGGAACATTAGAGATAAAATAAATCTCTCATCATAGAATTATAATCTCAGTTCATCATAGGTCATCCAAGATCAAACCAATTCCCAGATTCCAACGTGTGTGATATTTATTGAGTCTGTATATTAACCTTTTCAAAATAAATCCATTTTTGCTTCAACACAGGCCTTTTCAGTAAGCTGTGAATAGGAAGGACCCAAGAGAATACTATGGCATTTTTAAAATATTGTTTATACAGCATTGCACCAGTCTGCATTCTTTAGTTACAGGTGACTTATTTCAGCTGGAAGTTAATTTTTCACAGCAAGATTGCTGGGAGAAAAAAAAACAGAATGAGCATTAGAGATTGTGGAATAAATGGACATTAAAAAAACTTCTCCCAGTTTCATTGTAAAGGCAAACAGGGTTTTTGTGTTACACCTTTAGCTATGGTAAAAAGCTTGATTGAACTTCTTTGCAGGCCACAATCTACGACTGAGTTTTGTGTCTCTTCTTATGACTTTAATCAATAGAAAAATACAACAGAAAAGGAAAGGTCAAATGTTAGTCCTGTTGACTGTAAACATGCAGCTTTCTTAGCATCAGTAAAGTACCTGTTCTGAAATGGTCTTCCTCAAACATATATTTCGGCTTCCAGGATATCCCATTTTAAGTATTAACAAGCTCTGACACTTTTGTTAGTTGGTTTAATTAGTTTCTCAGCTCAGAGGAACGTCACCCTGCTGTCTAAAAAAGCCACTAGTATTTATAACTCAGTCTGGGGAAAAATAAACCTGTACGTAATATCACTATTTCCTATACCTAATATCACTATTTCTTTCTTTATCTTTCTCTTTCTCTTTCTCTTTCTCTTTCTTACTTATTTACTTATATACTTATTTAATTTAATGGCTGCTTAATCACTTACAGCAATGCTAGGCATATGTATATATTGTTAACTGAGTCCTCCATCCACCCTTTACTAAAATTCCATATTTGTTCAAACAGCTTCAGCATTAATTACTATGGAAGGTTAGAAATTTATTTGTATTAAGAAAATTAAAATACAAAACATATAATATTTTAACTTTATGAATAGTATTAACAAAGATGAAAAAAGATAAAAGAATATATATTTTTTAAAAAAGAAAACTTCATTTGTATAATGAAAAGGAAAGGGAGAACATGTCCTCACTGCATCTTTAAGTTGCTACTGACCTTGGCTGATACCAGGTAAATTCTAAATCATTTTAAGAAAATTCTTGCCAGTCTGGGATGCTTATCAATGGCATGCCAAGTAGATATTCAGTTCAGATTGCTGGCTGCTATGACCTCTCCATTGGACAGTTTCCCTTGTACAATGACCTCTCAACTTTTTGTGCCAGAATAGCAACTGTGAAATTATTTTCATTTTGAGAGAAGATCTTAATGTATTCTTTAAAAAATAATAACACTGTTTACAAAACTAAGACATATATGCCCACATAGCAACCAATTTTAAAATATACTTTTCTGGCTTTTTTCTAAAGTTTAGCATTCCAATTTCTACTACTATTATAATAGTATCCCAGTAGCATAATGGTTGTAACACTTACCTGATATGTTGAAGGTCAGTGGTTTGAAACAAGGCAGAAATATCCATGTTTTTGTTGTTAATTATTGTTTTGCTTTGCCTGAAATACTTACTTTTAAAGTAAAGTAGTTTTAAAAATTGACTTTTAAAGTCTATTTGCTTGTTCATCATTTCATCTTTTTATTGTCACACGAGGAAGAGTTTCAATGTAGATCCCAAATAGTCCTAATAAATAAAATAGCACAGTATTTATCTGGAGATTCAAGGGGGGGTGTTTAAAAAAAATCTAGCATTTCAGCAATGCACTGGTGAACTGATTATAAGAAAAAACACAAACAGATGAAAAGCAGGAAGCACAGAAAGTGAAAAAATAATGATTTAAAAAATTCTGCTGGGTTCTGAACCAGTGACCTTCTACAAGTCAGTCAACTATTACAACTGCTATGCTAGGTGAAGCTGTTGTAGACATTATCAACACACACCTGGAAAATAGAGAAAGAGGATTTCTTAATCATGCCCCAAAGTGGCAACTGTTGAACTGTGAGAGGGGGTGTTCTTGTTACTGCAAGAAACAGCCAATTAATGCAGGAGATACCTAGAAGAAAGTAAGCAGAGAAACCAGTTAAGAATAAGAACAGCCACACTTCCAGAAATCACAACTTTAAACTAAGAGCAGGAAAATGGGTGACAGTCATATTGGTAATGGGCTGTGGGGTGAGTAGAGAACAGTGTTGGCTGTTGTCTGGGTTCCAGATATGTCGGCAACTTGTTCTTTAAATGGGGTGACCTTGCAGTGCGGATATGCACAGAAACAGGACAGGAAAAAAATTGCTAAGATTGAAGCAATTTACAACTTGAAATATGGGTATGAAGAAATGCTATGTTTTGTAAAATACTGTTGTAACTGCAGAATTTAGGGGAAATATATTAGAAAATAGTTCCCTGTTGCTGCCAACTTTTAATTTGTTGCTAATTCCAAAGCGAGAGAAATAGAATTTATTTCTGACTAAACATACTTCTGTTTCCAAAATATGGAGATTGTTTTCCATGGCAATTTATCCCTTGAATACACTTATTTGACTGATGTTTTCAACATACAGTATATTATGAATGACGGAGAGGCTGACGGAAGGAAAAATACCTTGTGTAATAGGGAAAAAGCACCAGGACTTGAAAAGAAGTTAGGGTTCTTTTCTTCTGTGAAAAGAAATAAAGGTTTGCAATTCACATTGACAGGTTGTGCTAGATGTCATTTTTAATTTCAACTTTTAGTATGATTTATAGGATCTGCAATATATTTCTGGAAGATAGCCTGATTTTACATGACTTTGAATTGGGGTCAGTTTTAAGCTGAAATATTTTTATTGTCTTTTATAGAACTTTTAACAAAAAGTATTAAATGTTAAAATATAAATCTGGGTATTTGAAACACAGGTACTTTTAAGCAAATTGTTCTCTCTGCAAAAGTAGCTTTTAAATGGCAAATCAAACTAAATACAAAGTTCTCAAGTGAATTATAGAAAAGGGGATATAATACAAAGTATTATACTTTGAAGTATTTGAAGATACAATCTTCAATTGAAGTATTTCTAGATACAATCCATTATTGTGTTGTTCTGTTATCACCTAACAATATAATGTTTAAAATACACAGAAACAAAATAATAAATTTTAAAAGCATAATTAAAATACACCTTTACAAATTAAAATTATTCCTTCAAAGGCATCTTCCAAAATCTTGGGAGGGGATCGGGGGCAAAGAAAATCGGACTGTGCTGTTGTGCTACACACTTCACTCCTTTTGTATATGTGTCACAATGTCATTTGGATCAGGGGTAGGTTCCTACTTAACTCGCTGCCGGTTGGCTTCCTTCCACGCCAAGTGGGCGTACCTTGTAGGTGCATGCACACTTCACGTGCGCACATGCGCAGTGCTCAAAAATTTGAAAAAAAATAAAATTTAAAAAAAGCCAAAAACAAGATGGCGACCACATGCACAGTGCCGGAAACTCAGCTTCTGCACATGCTCAGAAGAAAATAAAATTCAAAATAATTCAAAAAATTCAAAAATAATTCAAAAAAAAGATGGCGGTGCCCAAGGACCGGCACCAACCGAACCAGGTCTGTGACATCATCATGATGTCACCAGCAGGTCGCTACTGGTTCGAGCAAACCGGTCTGAACCTGGAGAAACCCACCCCTGATTTGGATGTATAAAAAGGGCTGCAGCCTATGATGCTGCTTTCGCCATTTTGACAAAGGATCAAATGGTTGCTTCTGGTACCTTTACTCTTTTTTGTAAAGGCAGAGAGAAAGGAGACCAAATGCAGATGCAATTCATAATATAAGACAGCAAAGGCTGTCTACAAACAAGACTGAAAGGGAGTCAGAAAGTAATACAGTACCAGATTTACAGCAATGGATTCACGTTATCTCAGTTTTGTCAGGATATTTGAATTTTTTTTTAACCAAAAGGCAAAGAATACATTCAAGCAATATAGTAAAGCATTTTGAAGTTTTATTTATAATTTCTTAGATTCATTTTATTTTATTTTATTTTTAGTAATTATTATCATGATTATCAATGTGTGGTTAATGCTGTTAAATGTATTTGTGTTTTTCTTCTGTTAATTGGTTGGACATAAGAAATAAAGAAATAGAAAAAGATTTTAGTACTTGGTCAAGTCCATAACCAGAGTGGTAGTCCCTTGGATATTTGGATTCTTACGGTATTGAAGATATTAAAATCAATGTCTTATATTGTACCTAGAAAGCATCTCGCATACAGTCTACATTTTAAACAATATGATATACACCTTGGCAATCCAACTGGCATGTTATGCAGTAACTGCAGGTTTGTTGTGTTCACACAGAGTGTGGTACAGCAGCTTGACTATGATATAAGGAAGGCATGCATCATGATCAGGACAGAACACTTAAACCAAACAAACTGTATTAAATTGAACCGACATAATCCTTGCCTCCACATCAAAAATAGCTGAAGATTGCTCTTAGCCTGCAGATTTTTCTTTCCACAACAATAAGATAGTCAGGCTGAACCCCAGTTCCATAGTTTGTTTCACTGTGGCTAATAGTTCCTTAATCTCTTGCAGAGTTAATTTCATCTTATCCATTGCTCCAGATAAACAGTGTCTGATATATATTAAACAGAACAAAATAAAACCCTATTGAACATTAAAAGCCAAAGGCAGATGTGCTGAGGGCTAATTCCCCAGTGTCATGTCCTTGATATGAACTGACAGAAAGAATTGGAAGCTTTGTAAAACAATATCCCCAAGGCCTAAACCTACTAGATGATCTAAGAAGATACAGTAATCGATGCTATTGAAAGCAGAAGTTAGATCTAGAAATACACAACTTCTCTAGGATAAATATCCTCTCAGGACAACAAATCTCTTCTCAGTTCCATTTCCAAAGAAATCCTCTGGATGCCCCTGGAATTTCTTGGCTGCATATTCTTAACCACCTTATAGTAATTTTTAGGTACTTTCTCAGTTGTTCTCAGTACGCAGCTCTGCTCAGTTCTCAGAAATCTCTAATAATTTCCTTTTACTGGGAAGGTCATATTCTTTTCATAAAGAAGCATTGATCACTTAATTAACTTAAGGCCAAATACATGTGTATGTATGTATGCACACATCAATACACACAAGAATATTTTAAGCCCTAAGTCTATGAAAAGAATTGCTGGGGGACAGGGAGGAGAAGCTGAAATAGTAATGTAGTGTAGTGGTTTAAGCATTGATTATAGAGAGAGACAAGTCCTCTACCGTAAACTTTCAAAAGAAAAGGCAGAATAATAAATACAGTACTTTTGTCTACCCATTTAGAGGGGTACTTAGCCAACCATCCAACATCCATTCCATTGTTGCCTGATCAACTCATCTGCCCAGTATGTTTTTTTGGAAAGGGAACAAAAATGGTTCTCTTAACCTTTTTTCTCACTCTTTATATGGCCCCACTCACTCTTTTTCAGAGGTCAAAATTATTTCGGCTTCTGCTAGCTATTTCACTTTTTTTTTTATTTGACATGAAGTATGTTGGAGAGGGTCCTTTCCAGGTACTTTCCTAAGAATGTAGCATTTATTTTCAGCAGTAAAAAGGGAATGAGAAAAAGAAAGCACTATAATTAGAGAAGCATATGCAATTCTTAACATTTTCTTTGACCCACAAGTGTGGGTAGCCATATTTTTCTTCATATTGATCTCAGATATGAATATTAAATATATAGTGGCAGTGTAAGAAATTAGTATAAAACAGGGTTTCTTCATTTCTGCTACAATATCTGTACAAGGAGATATGTAAGGTTCACAAATATTAATCATGTTCAAATTAAAGTACATGCTTGTGTCTATCACACTTTTGCCTTACAAGGTAAATAATATGTAGCTACAGAAAGGGAATAGAGAAATGTTATGCCTAAGAAATAAAGGAATTAAATAAAAAGTAAGGAAACACAAATTGTTAACTATGCTTCTCCATACCTTTATTTCCTTTTTAGACCAACAATGCTTTCATTATATTCTTATATTCTCCACTCTTTTGTTGAGGTTTCCTTAATTCTATTGAGCTCTCTAAATTTTGTTAGTCTTCCTCTTAATCCATTTACTCTTTTTATATATATTTATGTTGCAATTCCATCATCATTCTATGGTACTAAACCACTTTGGTCCAGTTCATTCACAGCTTATTTATTTTTCGCATTATCTCTTCTTATTTTACCACACACTATTCTTTAGTATTCCATCCACATTACATTCAGTTTACATTTATGTTTCTCACAACAGACACTACTCCCTTTCTGTATAATAAAATGGATGGAAGCACACTTTTATACACAACTATTTTAAATTCTTCTGAGAAGCATTTATTCCTTACATAAAGACCATATACTACCTTCCATCTTTTACGTGCAGTGGCAGATCTTAAAATTTTTCTGTCTGTATTCTCCTTATTTAGTAAAATAAAATAAAGAAATTTTTCCAGGCACACAAATTTATCTACTTGTTGTCATTTAAGCATATCTTGCAGTTCTTCACTCCATTTCTTCTGTCAAATACAATTACTTTAGTTTATAATACATTAATTTTCAGTTCCATATTCCCCATTTTATCATGCAGCATAATGTTTTCTGGTAATCATTCAGTTTTTCACCCTGCAATACAATAGTATCTGAATGCAAAAATACACATGCAGTTCACATCATCAATCAATGCATTTCTAATTTCATCACGTTCCCTATGTATATTATCTATTTAAATAGATTAAGCACAAAAGGGGCTTCATGTATCCTTGTCTTACTCTTTGCCTTTGGGCTAAACCATTCACTGAGCATTCCATTTATTGTCATGTCTGTATTACTCCTCTCTGATACTGTTCCTTTCACACAGGCAATCTTCAACTTTACATTTATCCAAATGTTCCCATCATTCTATTCAACCAAAGTATTTTTCTGTGTTAAAAAACTTACAATATTTTTTTCTTGCGTGCATATATTTTGCAGTGATTTTAGAGAACAAAAATATGTTTTGTACGTTCTCCGTTGTTGAAGGGAGACAATACCAGCTTTCTTCCAATTTCCAAGCACAAATGCAGTCTTCACATACACAAACAAACTGCACAGCCACTCCATACAAAAGCCACATTTTATTAAATTCTCAGGGTGCACCATCTACAACTTGCAGCTTTACAATTTTTCAAGATTCTGACATCATTCATGAATGGCTTTATTTTCATTCAGTTTTTTTCTTGGCATTAAATGTATACTTTTTAAAAAATTATACTCTCCAATATATTCCTGTCTTTCCCATAGAAAGTATTTCTTCCATCATTCTATTACTTCAGTTTCAATCCAAATCATTTCATCAATTTTATTTTGGATCTCATTCATTCTGCTGTAGATTCCTTGATTATTGCTCTGTACATTATTCTCAGGGTTGTTTTTTTTATTTCCATCAAAGATATTCTTCATTTCGTCTACGTCTTTCAACTAACTATTTCTTGCTCCCTTTGACAATTCTTTGCAATTGTCTTTTTATTTCTCTGTAAATGATACAACATATTTCTCTAGTCCTTTTTTTTTGCAGAAATCATTCCCTTTTGTGCAATTCATCTTATCCATAATCTCTTCAACCTCAACATTTCACAACCATGCTTTTTCAAATTTTCCACTAACACTTCTGTTTCTATTAACACACTTCTTTCATTTCCATTTTTTTCTATGAACCTCTTGACACCACCAAAAATATATTCAGTGCCTCTCATCACTTTTGTATTACTAATTCTGTCAGTCTTTCATCAGGTGAACTATGATTTTATATTAGGGTCATTATTTTGTTATGTACAAAACCTATGATCAAACAACTTATATAAAATAAACAGACCTTTTTCTTAAAAAAAATATTCACCACTCTCATTCACTTTTGGATTTCTAAATCCAAAAAGCCCAGTTGCTTTTTCTGTCTCTCTCATTTTATTTCCACCCGTACATGTTACTTAATATTTTTTTTACATAGATTGCATTCATTCAGAATGTTGCACAGGTTTTTTTTTAATTCATGTCTGATTTTTCCATTATCACCATTCACTGGAATGTAACATGCAGCTATTATCAATCTATGGATTTCTGCATTCCTCCATACCATTACAATATACTTTATGACATACTCTTTAGCACTTTCATTCAAAATTAAACCTAGAGCTTATCTTTCTTGCATCTATTCATCAGTGCCACTCAACAAATCAGACCACCTTCATTCAGAACTTTCTAGTTTTTGCTTTTCTCTTTGTTTAATAGATAGAGGCATAATTCATCTATATTTCTTGTTTTCATTTCATTCATGCTGTTTACTGTTTACTGCGCCATTTGTCATACATTGAAGCAGTTGGACCCCTTCATTGACTTTTGCTCCTCTTCATGACTTTGTTCCCTCCTTTTATGTAATGTTTTTCTTAATATGGAGATGTAGAGTATGTTATTGGCCTTAATCATACTGATATCATGTGTAATATTCTATGAAAACTAAGATCTCCAATATATAGATTACCTTTTAAGACAATATACTATTTTTTATTTCACACCTACTAGGCTTCCTAAAATCAGCTCTTGTCAGGGAATATTAAAATTGAATGAATACCATATTTTTCAGAGTATAAGATGCCCCAGAGTATAAGACCTTATTTGGGGGGGGATAGGGGGGGATTCTGCCTACCAGGTATTCATCTGGCTAGTCCTTAGCCTGGTCAGCTTCAGCATATTAGTTTGCTCACTGGTTTTGAGGTTGGGGATGGTTGGGCTGAAAAACAGCTTCAAAAGCACAGCTGATTCTCGGAGAGAGCTCCAGTGACTAAAGCAGTCAAAGCACAGAACGGGTAATAGTTGGCAGCAGCTGTTCCGGGTAGCCATTTTCGGCAACGCACAAGCATTTGGAGGCTAAAAATACGACGCACGGAGCCCCAAAACACAAGCCATTGTCAGTGGCAATCTCTGCAGCCAGGAAGAGGACGCGTGGAGGCTGAAGGGTAGGGGCCGGTGAGTGGGAGGGCTACATTCGGAGTATAAGACGCACCCAAATTTTCAGCCTCTTTTAGGAGGGAGAAAAAGTGCGTCTTATACTCCTAAAATACGGTAAATAATATAAATATTAGTTACTATATGCAGGATACACAAATTCATGTTTAAATAATTTCCATAAATGGTTGACAACCTGATTATTTGAAAAAAATACTTGTCTCATTTTGAATGTACTAAAATTTATGGGACAGAATTTTTCCACATTACCTTTATCACATGAGAGAGAGGCATCTCCTGAGTCACACTCATGTTAGAGAATGCACTCATTCAGAAGTTACATTTGGCCTGGTCTTCTTCAAAAGCAAAAAAAAGCAGTTGGCATACAACTTTATTATTTTAATTGTTATTTAATCTTGTGATTATTTTTGTGTGTGTGCCTTCAAGTCACTGTTGATTCCTGATCATTCAGATAATTCAGAACTATTCCCTGCAGTTTTCTTGCCAAAGTTTATTGAAGTGGTTTGCCATTCCTCTTCCTATGGTAAGGGTCAGTAATTGTTTCAAAATTACTGGCTGACTTCACACCTAAGGCAGAACTAGAACTCACACTCTTCTGCATGTCAAAATCTGCAAGTAGCATACTAGTTAAAGTTCTGGCTCCTATATCTACATTAGGAATCAGGCTTCAATCATACACCACATCTGACGTCTTACAGATTTTAACCCCTTCACCAACAGGCACTCTGAACATATATATTATTTATTAACAATCCAAATTGCCAAATTTAGTGCTTAATTAATAAATTGCAGCCAAAAGTGAAATTTCACAGAACATAATATAGGACAATATAAGTACAGCTTGGATAGCGTGATTCAATTTATTCTAAATTTTAGAATATCTGACTGAAAGCTCTGTCATTTTGTCGATTACATTTTAGTGTTACATCTTTTTGCCTCTCCTTCCATTTACAACATAGCTTTTAAATTTATGGTATCTTTCACACAGTCAAATTAAGTGCATTAAAATACATCCCATCTAACTAGAAATTCAGAGCAATTAAAATCAATCAAAATTACTAGAATGGTACTTTATAGTTTAAAGCACAAGTGAATATGTAGTGTATAGCAATGATTTCTGGGGGAAGGGCAAACCCAGATCTGTCTATCAGAATATGTTTACCAGCCTAATTTGCTCTGGATAGTATAATAGTATAAGGGGATGCTAAAGAGGTTAACTGCATCTTTCATGGTTCCCTTTGTCTCTATAGTGCATACATTCTTGAAATTGCCATTTCCACTAGATTGACTCCAACACTTCCATCACTGCTATTTTTCTGTTCCTGATTTTTAATGTATTTATTTTATATTCTATTTTATTAAAAAGTATATATTATCTTCTTTTATATTATCTTTATATTCTAGTATGAAAAACAGGTACAATATTATCAGTAAGGATATTTAAAACACTATCATTTGTTCATTTTACGCATGCACACACACACATTGCAGGAAAAATAAGAAACAAGGATTGGAAAGGAGAAAGTGGAGAGAAAAATATATAGACTTTATTCCTTGGTTACGTATTGGGCTTGCTTCCCACAATTAAACAATGTAAAGCTTTTCAAAGAATATTCCACACTTTACAAACCAACATCCTAGTCAGTACTGAACTGATCTATGACACATCATCTAAAGAAATAACAATATTCCTTTTACATCTGGACAATTGTAGTCAGTCTGGGACCTGAATAGTCACTCTGATTTGTTCAAATAGAATTCTTCATTCAGTAAAAATGGAAAGAAGAAAATAGGAAGACAGAACCATCAGTAGTACAGAATTGTAAAATATTTCATTTCCGAATTGAACTATTAGCTTTCCATTCTTAAAATTTTTAGACAAAGACAAATAGCTTTGTATCAGAGACATATACAGTAGCCTGAGCATTGGGCCATATTCTGACCTCTGACCACTGTTGTTACAGTCATTAATCACCCATACTTGGATAACTTTTCAGTTCCACTTCAGTATATGATTCGCTAACTCTGGAAATCAAGATATACACATTGCTTTTATAATGTTTCTTTTCTTCCTGTCTCCAAACACAATGAAGCAGAGATCACTTTTGGGCGAGAAAAGGAGGGGTAGTCTTTAAAAGAGAAGATTGCTTCAGTTTGTCTGTGTTACAGAATTAATGAGCAATGGAGTGGCATCAAGATTATAATCAATTACTGCCTGAGTAGCAATAAAAAAAAAGCTTGTTGGCAAATTGAAGTTTGGACATCGAAGGGAATAAAACAGAATAGTCTTAACAGAAAATATCATGCTGTGAGCCTATGACTGAGCTTCAGCTTCCATTGTAGGGGAAAAAACTCTCAGCAGTAGACTGTCTAAATGTTATGTGTTGCACAAAAACTGTCCTTGTTAACTGAGCAGCATCACTTCTCTTCTCAATCAATTAGCACCTCATTAATGGTCCACCTGCCACATTTCAAATCCTGAATCATTTTTAAATCCTTATTCTTTACATATCATATAGACTGACAATGGCTTTGATTCTTTCAATTTCTCTGTATATCTAAGCCCTTTCACTACAATTTTGGAGTAAGTTAAAGCAGTCCAGCTTTGGCATGGGTTTCATTCCAGTTACCATTAAATTCACAAGACCAAAGGAATTTTTTTTATTTTTTATTTCAATTTCAAGACCACCTGACTGCAGTGACTCTAGGTCTTACAATTTAACCATTTACAATTTAAAAGAAAACAACAAATATCAAAGAAAATATGATAGAAGACAGAACAAAGAAATTAAAGGAGCCCAATCCCATCTAAGCCTGGAGTATAACAATTTGTGGAAAGCCAAAAATATGGGAGCAGTATAGATCTCTATGAGATATTATCCACAGGGTAGGAGCCATCACTCACAAGGTGAGACTGATAAACTGGTGAGACTCAGAGTCTGCATACTCAGAATAGGCAGAAACACATAGGGATATATTTGTAACCACACCCTGTTCCATCCAAAGATTTATAGGTGAGAATCAGTACCTTGAATTGCATCCAGAAGCCAACCAGGGATCAATGGAGTTTGTCAAACTGTGGAGACATATAATCATACATATATATGATCAGCTGTAACTTCTATTTGGCTTTCAACAGTGGTATCATGCAGAACACATTATACTAATCCTAGTTGAGAGGTAACTAAGGCATGACTTACTGAAAGAGCCTCCTGATTCAGGAATGAATACAATTGTCACACAAGGTGAACATGCAGATTGTACACAAGAACTAGAAACCCATTAGAGACTAAAGATGAAATTACTTGGTCTTGTCAGGATTTAATGTCTTCCTCCCCAACCAAACTATGCCAGTACTGAGTCAGGACTTCAACATCATCACTTGGCTGATCCAGGTCAAGATACATAATTGATCTGGTCAATATATTCATGATAACTGATCCCAAGCCTGCAGATAGCCTCACTCAGTTTTATATAGATGTTAAACAAAAAGAAATATAATTGAGACTCAAGTCCTGTGGCACCCCACAAATGAAGAGTTGTAGGCTCTCTTACTACATTAACACTGAATGAAACTGTCCTCAGACAAAGGAGAATCACTGCAAAACAGTATATCCCACTTAGAAACCTGGAAGCTGGTCCAATAGGATATCATAGTCAATGGAATCAAAAGCTCATCTCCAGATACACCACAGATCAACAAGAAGTGTGACAAAAATGTTCCTTATTGTATCTATATTTATTCCCTAGCTGAAATCCAATTGAAACAGATCTAGTTAATCCATTTACTTCTGGAGTTGAACCCTAACTTCTTTACCACCTTTCCTAAACGGATGGAAATCTAGTCTGAAGAAAGGTATTTGGAAGACCAAGACTGATTATAAGAGGAAGATTGAGGATAATTTTTACAGTAATAACATGAGGCAGGTGTGGTGAGAGATTCAACAAATCATCAACCATCAACCAACCAATGTCATCCCTGCTGAGGGGATGCTTCGTTGGCAGAGGAGCTGAATCATTTCTTTGCTCGCTTTGAAGTGAAGATATCAGAGACACCTAAAATACAGCTACCAGTCCATTGTAGCCCCTATCTCATTGTGGAGGAACAGGAGGTGAGGAGCATTTTGAGGGCTGTGCACCCTAGAAAGGCTGGCGGTCCTGACGGTATCTCTGGCCAAGTGCTTATAGACTGTGCTGATCAATTGGCTGGAGTCATTACCAGGATCTTCAACCGGTCTTTCTCTCAGTCCACTATTCCATCTTGTTTGAAGGCTTCCACCATTGTTCTGCTGCCAAAGAAGTTCCCTATCAATAACCTCAACAATTACAGACCAGTGGTACTCACTGCTTTCATCATGAAGTGCTTTTAGAAATTGGTCTGTTGGCACATCACTTCTGGTCTTCCGCATACATTTGATAAACACCAGTTTGCATACAGAACAAATAGATCTACAGAGGACACTATTGCCATCTCTCTTCACACTGCTCTGACTCATCTGGAACAGTGGGGGGCTATGTGTGGATGCTTTTTGTAGATTTTAGTTCTGCATTTAACACAATTCTTCCACATAGACTAGTGTCTAAATTTATGGACTTGGGCTTTCTTATTCAATCTGCCTTTGGATTATGGATTTCCTGTCTGGCCACTTTCAGAGGATCAGATTAGGTAATCATACCTCCTCAGCCCTTATTCTTAACACTGGTACACAGGGTTGCGTGTTGAGTCCCTTACTCTATACTCTTTATGTATATAACTGCATTCCCACTCACGCCAGTAATACTATTATTAAATTTCCAGATGATACAACAGTGGTGGGACTCATCTCTAGGGGCATGAATCTGCCTATCGAGATGAGGTGGACCAGCTGCTTTCGTGGTGGGGAGACAATAATTTGGTCCTTTACACCCATAAGATGAAGGAGCTTATAGTGGACTACAGAAGGAATAGATCAGACATCCAGCCCTTGGTTATCAATGGAGATCAAGTGGAGCAAGTGGCCAGTTTTAAGTTTTTGGGTGTTGTCATAAAAGAGGACCTGACCTGGGGTGCTCACATTGCAGCACTGGTCAAAAGGGCCCAGCAGAAATTATACTACCGGAGACTTCTCAGGAAACAACAACTGAATGAAAAATTGCTGGTGACCTTATACCGCTGCACTATAGAGAGTATTTTAACTTACTGCACCTATGGTTTTCTAATTGCACAGTGGCAGATAGGACAGTGCTCCAGAAGGTCAATATCATTGCCCGGAGGATCATTGGTTGCCCTCTCACCTCCCTGGAAGAGCTTTATAGCTCCCGCTACCTTAGGAAAGTTCAAAACATTCTTAAATATCCATCTCATCGTAGGCACCCTTTTTTGAACTATTACTATCTGGCAGACAGTACAGGACAATAAAAACAAGGACAAATAGGCTGAAAAACACCTTCTATCCCAGAGCAGTAACTATATTGAACTCTACTGTATAGTGTAATATTAATGCAGTATCAGGGGTTTTCAATTCAATTCTATAGAAAGTGAAGGATGTGTGTTTTTTTTTTTATTTTTATAGTTTTCTTATGTATGATGTACACTTTAGATTAGAGGTCTCTAACTTTGGCAACTTTTATATACAGATTCTGTATATAAACAATTCTGGGAGTTGAAGTACACAAGTCTTAAAGTTGCCAAGGTTGAAGACCCCTGCTTTAGATGGCATTTAATTTCATTGTACGAGGTGCAATGACAATAAAGTAAACTAAACTAAATTGTCCAAGACAGTTGTTCCTAGTAATAATCTTGAGAAGAACACCTCCTCACTCAAAGAAGAATATTCGCCCTCAGGGGTCCAACTATACATTATTTCCTGTGTGGCCTTAACTATCCAGGAGAGAGCCTGTATCTAACAAACAGATGCCCAAGCTCACAGACATGACCTTCAACCCCATACTTCAGGCACCTCATTTGGACTTGTCTAGCCAGAGTATAATTCTGACCAAATCAAGCAACTCTTATCTGCCAAATAATAAAAATATTACTCACAACATCCCCAGCACCATAGTGACTGACTCAGATTGGATCCAGAAAAGACTGAGTACAGCCTGTTACCTATTTAGAAGAGACCTACTAAGATAGACGAAAAGTCAGCAATTGTAATCAAACATTAGTGCAATATTAAAGAATATACGTGTATTAAAATCTTACTTTTGATTGAGGGTATGTTCTTTATCATTTAGGACTGTATTATCACAATTCTAATCAATTCATAGAATTCTCTATTGTGGAATCCTTGAGCTTGGTTATTTTCTTGCAGATGTTTCATTATCCAAGTAGGTAGCATCCTTTGGTAATGAAATGTCTGCAAGAAATCAATCAAATTGAGAGAGCACCAAGGACCTCACAGTTCAATCCTGACACACAAATATCTTTTTATATTGATAATTCTTTGTTGGTTACCAAAGAAAGGCAAATGGACAGATGCATATATAGATGTTATTATAACATGAATTTCTGTCAAGATTAGAGTAGGGAATTTTTACCATAAACCCTAGAAAGATGAAATGGGACAATATTAGACATAACATTTACAATTTATTTGAAATAAAAATATTAGCATGTACAAGAGTAAATATTAAAAGATTAAAAAATAAAAAATAACAGGAGGCTTGTGAGTTTGATTCAAGGTAGCGGCAGATATTTTTCTCTCTAGGCACAAAGAGAAAATATCTACTGTAAGCTCCACATAGGCATCAGGAAGGGCATCCAGCCAGTAAATGCTCATCTCCATTCAGTCACCCCAACTCCCAATGCAAATGATTACAGAGTCGTTAAAAATATATATATCACTAATCTAAAAGAATCATCTTTATTTCTTTTCAAATAGTTGCAATAACAAATCTAGCAAGTAACAGGACTGAATGAATTTGTTCCAATGGGTCCAAACTAATTTGGATTTTTTAACTTTTATTGAAAGATGTTGGAATTAATTATTAAATATTTTTCATGGGAACTGGAATTATTTTGTCTTCTATATTGAGATTAGAGACCATATGATTTAAATTTGACACTAAGAATGGGACTAAAGATTTCAGGCAAAATGAAAAACAAACAAAACCTGCCATTGGTTTTGATTAGAATTGGTGTTTACAAAATGACATAAAACACTACAATATTTGAAATATTAAAGAAGATGTTCAAAGAACAGAGCCAAAAATTAGAAACCACAATATCAATAATATCAGTAATGATGTCTGCTCCCATGGATGGAAGGAGTGACAAATGAGATATACATTTTACTTGATGCAAAAATAATGGAATATTAATTGATTGATTGATTGATTGATTGATTGATTAGAAATATTGGATTTTTAAAATGTGGCTTACAAGACAGAGAAGGTATTTAAAGAGAAATTTAAGTGACAGGCCAATAGAATGACCCAGATAAGGATTCTTTACTGGATATACAAAAGAAGCTGAGTGAAATTTTAAAAATGTAAGGGGAAAATACAAATAATAAACCAAGGGAATGGCCTGAAGAATGTATTTTCTTTGGATTTACAAAAGTAGTGTGTCAACACCTCCAAAAAGCCTATGTGAATTTTTTATGCCTTCCCCTTTGATTTTGGTGATGAAATTTAGCAGCAAGCTGCCAAATAATGGTTTGTGCAGTTGGGGGGGGGGGTAGAGAATGTTACGCTCCTTATAAATTTCATAAACTTATTTTACAAAAAAAAAGTATTCAATTAACATGCCAAACATGTTTAGATGTTGATGATGTCACAGCAACATGGTCATAAAACTGTAGTCTTCAGAGGCTCTTCAAAAAGGAGTACATTTATTTTTTTAATTTATTGACCGCTCAATTCCAGGAGATCTTGGGCAGTGCATGAAACTAAAAAAGACATACAAACTACTAAAAAATATTAAATCATCAGAGAGTCCGGACTGAAATATTCTAATAACAAAATGCACAAAACAAAACAGGGGCCATTAAACAAATAATGAGCATTCCACTTTAGAAGGTAAATATGGATTTAATGTGCAGTTGAAGTAACTTTTGTCTCCTATGAAGCCTGAAGGCAGATACACTTCTCTATTTGCTTCACCCTAGCCCTGTTGCACTGGGCAAAAAGAAGACAGATTCCAAATTGCTTTTCCTACAAGACATGCCCTAAAGCTAACAGAAACTGTAAACTGCATTTACCAGCAATCAATCCATCTAGTTCAGAATTTAAAAGTGTGATCTTTTGTAGTTCTATCTGGAAGTGCTAGATACTGAATCCACTAGCTTTTGTACATTGTACCACTAATAGGCACTATTTATTACAATGGAAATATATTTAGTCAATCTCAGTCAGATACAATTTCAACTGTATGTACTAAATAACAGATACAGTTTTTGTTGATGAGCACAAAGTTTGCCACAGTATCAAAGTACCTTTTATTGTAGAAACATACAAACTTCGAAGTCTCTTTAAAAATAGTTCAAAAGGGCAGAATCCAATGTCAAAATAATAAAACTTTTCTCACAATGTAGACAGGGAAAAGGAAGAGAACAATCAGACTCTGCAGTGAATCTTTTGGAGACTGATCCCTTTGACTTGATTGAACTGGCCCAATTTCATTATTTAGGGTCAATATCTTTGTCCAAAAAAATCACCAAACCCTTTCTTCCTTTTTTCAGAAGTTTCAGCCTTCTCAGTGAATAGCATTTCATCTCATTTTTTAGTTTTAATTGTAAGGGCAAAGTAGAATCAGAAGGGGAGTGTGTTTGTCAGGAGACAGACTACTTAGTTAATAAAATGGTATTTAACTTGGGATCATAGTATTCAATCTTGTGCTAGGCTTATCAACTACAAGAAAATGGTTATAAAATAAATTTGTGAAATAAATATTGTTTGCAAGTTCATATTTTAAAGAGGAGTTAAAAAGCATGTTTAGATTTTACAAATTCTTTAATAAGTGCTGCACACATATGTATATTTTGTAATGATATGTGTGGAATTTTACTCATAAACCTTAGCTGAAAATTTTGGAAGTTGCCATCCAATATATCTGGAGATCAGGAGTTGAAGATTATTCTTCTAAAGCAGTGGTTCTCAACCTTTTTAATGCTGCGACCTTTTAATACAGTTCCTCATGTTGTGGTGACCCCTAACCATAAAATAATACAATTATTAGGAAACTCAGGGGTGGGTTTTAACTTACCTCGCTGCCGGTTTGCTTCCTCCTGCGCTGCGTGGGTGCGCCTTGTGGGCACGTGGGCGCTTTGCACATGCACACATGCGCAGTGACAAAAAATTTTTTACAAAAATTTCAAAAAAAAGCCAAAAACAAGATGGCTATGCATGCGCAGTGCCAGAAATTCAGCTTCTGTGCATGCTCAGAAGTTCCCATTGGTACAGATATGATTTTTTGCAGTAGTCTATTTGCATGTGGGTGGACCCGCCTGGAGATGGATAGAGAAGCGGTGTCTCAGTTCCTAAGACCATCGGAAATATGTGTTTTCCGATGGTCTTAGGCGACCCCTATGAAAAGGTCATTTGACCCCCAAAGGGGTCACAACCCACAGGTTGAGAACCGCTGTTCTAAAGGGAACTGTGCATCAGTTATATAGAAGACATATTTTATCACTAAACAATACATCTGTATCAGAGGTGTGCGAAGAATGTAGATTCTCTAAAATATATATATTCTCTAACTGTTTTCCCACAGAACGTTTCAAATGCAAACACTGTTGGAGTACAAGACAGGAACAAATCAGGCTATAATGAGAAATAAAGTTTCAAGGCCAATCAATATCAATGTCAGGGGAAATGTTTCTGAAGCTTGATGACACTTTCAAAATAATTCTTACATTAACACTTCTCATTTTTGCTCATTTTAATGTGATCTATCTTCTGTAAATTCCTCAGTTTCACTCATGTTGGCATGGTGATTTATTTTTTATTAAATATTAGTCCCTTCATTGGGAATAAAGATTAAATACATTCCTTAGCAAGACTTCTAGAAGTGGAAAATAAAAGAGCTTGCATTAGAGTTGGAATTGTTCTTCTGGGATTCTCATCACTGTTAAACCATCTCCCAAGCCACCTTTCACTACTGAAATAGCTTTCTTACAATTGTCAGCATTAAGAAAGAAAATGTACATATACATTGGACTATAGATAATCATCTACTTGTGTTATTTTTGTCATTGTTTACTGTATATTACCTGCCTAACACTACTTTGATATTCATTTCTGATCCATATTCCTGATTGTATCACACAGTCTACCATCCAACATGAAATTAACTACAAACACATTGCAGATACATTCAGACCGAAGCAAATACATTTTTGACACTACCATAAGCATTTGTTATATATTTATCCATAAATATATTGAACAACCAAGGGGACATCCTTGTATTAATACTTGCTTAGTGCTGAACTACTTTTTAAATTTATTATTTATTATTTTCAACTCCATTTTCACCTAAACTACTCCTTAATTCCTGTCCATCCCCTTTAAGATATGCAGTTTTTAAATCACCAACTTTTCAATTGATGTTATTTCTCAGATTCAACACTATTCAAGTTCTTCTGAAAAGCAAAAATATAACACGGCATAAAGCTGAATTATATTTCCCAAATGATGTTCATTGTCATCTGTTGCACCTTTTAAATATTTTTAATTACTTTGTTAAACTTCACAAACATGTAATAGTTTATATTATACAGTATATATAAGCACAATAGCAATTGAATTATATCCTAGTTATTTAAAAACTGTAGTTTAAAAAAGAAAGCTAACCAGCTGTGTAGAAAAAGAAAAGAAAATTCCTAGAAAATAGGGGGGAACATTTAATCCCCTTTAAACCAGAAATCTGCTCACTTCATTCTCCTGAAAATTTTCTTGTTTACTCTTACTGTCTTTCTCTTGTTATTAATATTTGTTTCTCTTGTTACTAATAACATTCTGCCAACTCTCAGATTCAAATGAAGGTTTCACATAGGCTGCACAGCCAATCCAGCAATACTTATTTTAACATTTATTGTCATCTACATCAATAATCTTAACATTTTTTCATGATACATATGACATTCTTTTCACCATTTTTTTTCTTAGACACTAACATTGGTATTTATTTTCATTCCACTCTCCTATGTACTTTACAAGAAGAGTCCTCCACTCCTCTACTCGCAACAGAATACCTTACGCAACCAGACTTGAAATCCTGGGCTTAGAAAGCTTAGAACTATGTCGCCTTCGGCACGACCTAAGCATAACTGATAAAATTATCTGCTACAACGTCCTTCCTGTCAATGACTACTTCAGCTTAACCACAACAATACACGAGCACTCAACAGATACAAACTCAAAGTGAACCGCTCCAAACTTGACTGTAGAAAATATGACTTTAGCAACAGAGTGGTAAATGCCTGGAACTCACTACCTGACTCTGTGGTTTCGTCACCAAACCCCAAAAACTTTACCCTTAGACTGTCCACTGTTGACCTCACCCGATTCCTAAGAGGTCAGTAAGGGGTTTGCATAAGTGCACCTACCGTCCCTGTCCTAATGTTCCCTCATATCAATACCCATCTTATGTATATAAACAATGTTATATCTATGTATATTACCAACACGTACTTGGCTAAATAAATAAATAAATAAATAAATAAATAAATAAATAAATAAATAAATAAATAAATAAATAAATAAATAAATAAATAAATAAATAAATAAATAAATAAATAAATAAATAAATAAATGTATCATGTTCCTTTACTTCCTTCCGTTTCTTCTATGTCCATTTCCCTAAGCCCATTCCCAATATTACTAAAAATGCTTTAAGATTTTTTTTTCTAAGCAAATTCTCAGCATTCTTATTCATTCTTGAGTCTCCAAATAACATGAGTATTAACAGGAAGAGAGAGAGGGGGGGAGGGAGGGAGGGAGGGAGGGAGGGAGGGAGGGAGAGAGAGAGAGAGAGAGGGAGAGAGAGGAGGGAGAGAGAGAGATGAGGAGAGAGAGAGAGAGAGAGAGAGAGAGAGAGGAGAGAGAGAGAGAGAGAGAGAGAGAGGAGAGAGAGAGAGAACTGCCACTTCAAATTTGACCCCAATGGAAACTTCCTTCCATTTAGTTCACATACACAGGAACCAACCTACAGGCTGTATACTGGATTTAAAGCCTGTACATACAGGCGGTTGCAAGTGAATGCTATTGTCATGAATTGTTTCTGACCAGAAGGTAATAGAATGTACAATGTACATAACATAATAGAATGTTGCTATGTGAAGCTTGACCGTCCTGATCTTCATCATGCCGAAGGAATCACAATGAAGATGAAAGAGGCTGTGAAGTTGCATCAAGAAAGAGTTACAAGAATGGAAGAACCAACTGCAAGTCTCAAAGGGAGAAAAGAAAATGAGAGCCTGATGTTAACTCAGTGTGGTTGCAGTGGTAAAGAGAATTCCAAAATTTTAAGAACAGTTTAGAAGATGACTTGAAACAAGGAACAACATCTGATGCCCAAAGCATTTTAGGTAAATGTTATTTTGGTTTTTTTCCTGACCTTGGTAATCAAGGACTGTCCTGAAATGAAATCCCAGTTTCAAAAATCATGCAAAGGTAAGCAAGCTCATTCTTTTCCTTTTTTAAAAAAGGCTGGATTAGTGTTTTTTGTTCCTGTTCCTGTTACTCTTGTGGGTTACATATAATGAAAAGAACAATATTTTATAAAGTTTAGTTTGATTTATTTTATTATAGGCTGAAGATTAATTATTAAAAACCAGATAAAGTAAACATTATATTTATATCTTGCCCATCCCTATCCCCAACTGTACACATTCATTTATCATTTTAGGTCATCACAGTATTGCAAAGATGGAAAACCCATTATCATCATCAGAAAAGGGATTTGGTAGTTATTCTAATAAATGCTTGCCTTGGTAACCCAATAAAAATCCTTAAGAAGCTAAGATTTAAATCATTGTTCAATTAAAGCCAACACTATAATTAACCAGTTTTATCCCCCAGTTGTTAATTGCAACAACCCTACTCACTGAAGTGAAACTGTATTTAAATAACTATTGGTATAGTGTCTTCAGGAGACTGGATGTTGAATTACTTGGTACTAGATAAAATTTAGCATTTCATCCTCTTCTGCCATTACAATTAGGAAAGACAATTATAATAATAGGAAAAATGGAAGAGAGAGGGGGAGGGAGGGGAGGGAGGGGGAGGGAGAGGGGGAGGGAGAATGGGTCATGAGGAGAGGAGAGGAGAGGAGAGGAGGGAGGGGAGGGGATTGGCGAGGAGGAGAGGAGGGGAGGGGAGGGGAGAGAAGAGAAGAGAAGAGAAGAGAAGAGAAGAGAAGAGAAGAGAAGAGAAGAGAAAGAGAGAAGAGAAGAGAAGAGAAGAGAGGAGAGAAGAGAAGAGAAGAGAAGAGAGAGAAGAGAAGAGAGAAAGAGAAGAGAATAAACAGAGTTTGAAGGGACCTTGGCGGTCTTCTAGTCTAACCCCCCTGCTCAGGCAGGAAACCCTATACCATTTCAGACAAATGGTTGTCCAATCTCTTCTTACAAACTTCAGTGTTGGATCATTCACAGCTTTGGGAGGCAAGTTGTTCCACTGATTAATTGTTCTAACTGTCAAGAAATTTTCTTCTTAGTTCTAGATTGCTTCTCTCCTTGATTAGTTTCCATCCATTGCTTCTTATCCTGCCCTCAGGTGCTTTGGAGAATAGCATGAGTCCCTCTTCTTTGTGGCAACCCTGAGATAATGAACAGAGGTGTCAATTAATGACACCTCTGTTTTGAAACCAGATAAATTTCCATCCATGTGTACTGCTGATACTATTTGTATTACAGAAAGTAATTTCACATGTCTTTATTATAATTCTTTATTTCTTATTTTTAAAAAAGTTTTAGTTGGTTAACGTTTTTATTTCTTCAGTAACAGAAGTTTGGCTTGGTACAGCTTTATTTTCAACACATGATTTAAAAAGAACCCCCTCTTAATGCTTCATTCAAAAAATTAATAGTTGCAAACAAGAATAGTGAAAATAATTTTGAGGAAAACATGCCTTTCTATTTTCTGCTGAAATTGGAGATAATTTACAGTGTTTCAAATTCCTGTACTGTAACTTCTGATTCATTCTCCAGGCTGACTGCTATTTCCCCTCAAAAATTATATTATTTTCTCCGACTGCTTTAATATAAGTTATAATAAATGATACTTTGATAAAAGTTTGTTTCAGTATTACAGTATTTATGGTGAGAAAAGGTTCAAAGTCTGATTTTCTGTACACACTGCTAAAAAGGAAGAAAAAGAAAAGACAACCTTTTATTTTGCGCAATTGGGTCAACAAAGACTTTATTTCTAAAAAAAGAATTGGTGAGATGTCTTGGGAAAGTGGGATTTGAAGACAAGAAATTAGCTTGATATAAATAAAGAAATAAATAAGCCATTTTCTACAGATATATGGAGAAATGGAATAGCACTTCTCCAAACCCATTCTCAAAGCAACAAAATAATGCAGCATCACAAAAAAAATGGTTTGGTTTTGGTTTGGGGGTAACAGCCAAAGTGTCATCCATACATGTATTTACACACACTTATGTAATATAGAGAGGTCTTTAAAGCAACCACAACTGAGCCTTTGATTTGGCACTTTGTTTCTTTCAACTGAAGATTTGGAAGGGTTTTGTGCAAGACAATCTCAAATGCAAGGATCCTGATCGATATCATGGAATGTACCGTCAAGTAATAATTAGAATTGCATTGCACAGCACAATTTCAAATAATTTCTTCTAGTAAAATGCACATTTTACCCAAAATGTGACAAAACTATCAGAGTTCCTTTAATAAGTCTTTGCAATTGTCAATCCTTTGAAGTAGACCAGTCTAGGAAATGAAAGCCATGACTGCTAAAACTGCGTTCATTATAAAATTACTAAAACAGAATCTTCCAAGTTTGAATATGCTTCCTCCCTCTGTGTTCAAGAGAACCAGGGACAGTCAAGTCTGAGATGCTTTTTCAAATTGCAGTTCTGCTTTGGACTCAAAATTGTTTTGTCTTACCCTTGTGTTTGGTGCAGCACATTCTTCTGTTCTTCAAGGTTATTGCTACTATCCATTTCAGCAACACTTGCCTCATAAACATCAAGTGGTAGAAAACCTTAAGCTGTCATGCTATTACTCCCTTGCTGTCATAAAAGTAGACATTTAGCCACAGCATAATAAAGCAAATTATATGAGAATCAAGAGATTTCCAGATCAGCTCTTGTGGTGCTTCAGTATTGCTGAGATCTAAATGCATAGCTGAATATATGCAAAATTATTTTATCACATCAAAGTTGTCTAATATGTTTGCTGACATTTAGATAATATTTTCCCCCTTTGTATGGTGAAAACTTTCTAACTTGACTGAAAAAATAATGCTCAGAATAGAACGTTTCATGCTTATGCAGGAGGCTTGGCAAAATGGCTGAACTTGCACTGTCACGGTATTTTATTTTTTAATTGCTCTCTGCTAAATGCTAAATGAAGAGTTTGCCCTCCCAGTTCTTCCTGTCTCCCCACATTGTGTTTCCCCCCAACTCTCCTGCAAAGTTAAGTGGACACCTCCATCTAGGAACTCCCTATTCTTATGTCAGCACACTATATAGATTGGATACACTCGAAGGAATTTTCCTAGCTTCTGATTAGTGTTTTCCAATTTCATGTGCCTTCAACCATTGCAAATATATATTGTACTGCTCTGCAGCTCAAATCACCATGGCTCTCAGTAACTGAATGCTTCCCAATAATTTTTTTTAATTATCTTTCTGAAAACTACATCCCATAGCTAAACATTAACTTTGTTTTATGCCACAGATGCTATGTATGGCTATGTACTGATGAGTTTGGAGTCATGTTGTCATAAATAGTCCCATTTTTAACTTCAGAAACTGCAATCCTACAATCATGGCCACTAGAATTAAGCTTTGGTGAACTCAGTGTTGTGAATAGCTTCAAAATCTTAAAGATTGCTGGGTAACAGCAGAGAGTTATATATTTCTGTATCCATTTGCTACTATGTAATCTGGATTTTTGCAATATGGATCTTTTACCCTATTACCAAGCAAAGCAATAAATATCAACTTGTTTAACATTTAAGAGCCGTGGTGGCACAGTGGTTAGAATGCAGTACTTCAGGCTACTTCTGCTGACTTCAACTTGCCAGCAGTTCAGCAGTTAGAGTGTCAGCAGCTCAAGGGTGACTCAGCCTGCCATCCTTCTGAGGTCAATAAAATAAGGACCCAGATTGTTGCCCAGTTATTTCTGACTCTAAGGGGCAGTGCTTATCTCTGTTTCTTAGCTGAGGGAGCCAGCATTGTCCAAAGATATTTCCATAGTCATGTGAAACACTGTTACCTTCCCACCAAAGTGGTACCTATTTATCTATTCGCATTTGCATGCTTTCTAATTGCTAGGAGGCCAGGAGCTGGAGCAAGTAAAGGGAGCTCACCCCATTGCATGGAACTTGGGTCTTGAACCCATGCTCAGTGTACTTTACTGCTAAGCCATTGCACTCCCTAAGGTAGTTAGTGGCTATTAATTTGCATAGCTCTTAAGGTATATTGGATAAAATTTGGTGTTGGCAAATACCTTCCAAATATTAGCAGACTAACAAAAGTGAAATAGAACAATGTCTTAATTTCTTTAATCTCTAGAGAAGTTAAAGCCAAACTACCAAACTCAAAATGGCCTTGGTTTAATCCAGCAGGGTTATTTTTGTTTCTTTCACACTTCTCCAAATTAAAAGTGCATGGCTAGTTAGCCAGCCACATGTTGCCTTTATAAAAAGGGACTTGTTTCAATATAATAGAAACAGCTATTAATTTCAACAAAAAAATTAAGAGAAGCTGGCTTTGGCAGCAACAGGCCTTTAGCTTTTTATTCTCTCTCATAGTGAACAATACAATTTTCAATATTTCTCTGGGAAAATCTTTTTTTATTTTCTTACCTCTATTCATGTCTAATTTTGTTGCTGGTGTATTTTTTAAAAAGATAAAATTGACTGTAGGTATGGAGTTGTGGTATAAAAAGTTATAGAGGAACCTTTTAAAAAGCTTTAAAATGCTTTTCCTAATTCTACAAAGAGCTAGCATACATTTTATCAAACTGATATTCATTGAGTCATAAATATGCTCCATCCCCCCTAATTTCTAGCCTGCATGATTAAGAGCTGGTTAGAACATGAATCACATGAATTTCTAAATCACAAATTAGTCAGGTAAGCATTATTCTGTTATTTATTACTCTTTCCAGAGCAAGAATAACTATAAAAATAAAATAAATTGCTACATGTTACATACAGTACTCAGAAATGCTATTCCTTTCCAGCATATTCAGTGTTATACAAAGCACAGAAAAATAGTATAAAGTCATGAATAAACGAAATTAAAGGAAGGTGAGGAGACAGAAAGAGATCAGATCTAACTAAATCTAGTTAAATGGGGGGGATTCAAGTGCTAATAAAGAAGTCTGTGATGGTATCGTAATTGAAAGAATACTTAACAATTTCTTGATTAATCAGGCAAGCAAGTTCTGAATTTCTTTACATTAGTCAAGATAATCCTAGGTGTAGCCCAGAACCATTAAAAGATTTTTCGGTCTTTGTCCTAAAGCAATGAATTGACCTTGAGTCTGTAGATTTCTTCAGCGTTCTTATTCTTCTCATTTCTTGTTGCGATTATTTTTCCCTGGCCAGGAACTAATTCATTATCTTATCTAAACTCTCACCATAATGATTTGGCTTTTGTGAGCCAGCACAATATTTGCTTTATACTGGCATTAACTCCTGTTTCCAAAAACTAAGTATTTCATTTCTTTGTTGACCTGCTTTGTTCCTTCCTATCTAAAGAAATGTTTTTAGCACTGATAAACCACCTTCTAAACAAATTGCAGTTCCACTCCTCACATGACATTACTTATCTGCTGCTTCTTTTTTCAAATTCTTGGGGTCAGACCAAAAGCATATTCTTTGTTAAGTTTTTAGCATTGAGATGAATGGATTTTAATGGTCACTGCTATAAATTATTGCTAGTAAGAATACACTAATTGTGTCTTTTAACTATTTTAATCAAAATAAGGCTTTTGGGGATCATAATAACAATTTAGCCTCCACTGTGTACATTCAGTTAAATTAGGTTAGGGGTTAGAGTTAGGGTCAGGGTTAGGATCAGGGTTTCTCTGGGGTTCCTTTGTTTCATTATATATTCATAAAATACACTGGTTAATTCAGTTGAAATATAACATTTGTCTGAGTAAACTATTCCTCCATTACTTGGGGGAGAGAATAGAGCTGTTTCTCATTGTGAATAACCTGATCCATTTTTCCCAAATCATTGTGTGTCAGAAGTATTCTTGAACTAACAAATCCACAAAGTACATAAATACTATTGGCATACAATATTTTTACCTAAAGGTTTATATCATAGTCATTGCCAAATCTCTATCAATAGTAAGATAATAGCAGTGGAAATCTGTCTCTTTGATTTTTTCTATTGCAGTTATTATATATATAATATATAATTGTTTGTAATATCTCTTTGTGTCTATGAAAGTATGCAATGTCCATTTCTATTTTTTCTTTTTAATAGATTGCATATATATATATATATATATATATATATATATATATATATATATATATATATATATATATATATATATATATATATATATAATATATATATATATATATACATACATACATATATATATATATATATATATATATATATATATATATATATATATATACATACATACATATATATATATATATATATATATATATATATATATATATATATATATATATATATATATATATATATATATATACATATATATATATACATATATGTGTAGGATTTTTTGCTGATAAATGAAAATTTATGAATATATATAATATATATATATATATATTAATATTATATATATATAATATATATATAATATATATAAATGAATATATATATATATATATATATATATATATATATATATATATATATATATATATATATATATATATATATATATATATATATATATATATATATATATATATATATATATATATATATATATATATATATATTCAAAAGAACACAAATATCTATTCAAACTAATCAATTGGAATTGTTTGGAATCAGTTCCAAAAAATTAATACATAAAATAACTTCTTTCTGACAAACCAACCATATCGGACATGACCATATTATATAACCAATACTGCATTTTGCAAACAAAAAATTAGCAATTAGCTAAACCAGCAATTTCATCCTGAAAATAGAATATATTAAATCTTCTAATGCTAGAAGAACGTTAATCACTCAGAGATGCTGGCCTACATGTAAACATCAAAAAATATTTAAAGAAAAATATAGTCATTTTGACCTTTCAGTCGCTTAATAGTTATACTGCAATACCTCAAAAAGAAAAAGAAAAAGAAATTAACAAACAAACAAAAATGCATGACCAAGGGCTAATATTAGTATTGAAGTATATGTTTTATAATATACCCAAGTTACCTAAGAAAGGGCAATTGATAAAGCTATAATATTTATAGATTATTCTTGATAACATAGGATAATCAGCAGTTGAACAATCACAAAGGCCAAATCACAAAATAGACCCAAAGAATACGGCATAATATAAGAGATATTTCTTCCTAAATAAGGGAAAAATTGTCAAAAACAATTATCAAAATTATCCACTCTCAACTGAAGTTAACACCTGCTGTTGGGTATTATACTCCACTGAATACCCACAGTATATACAGTAAGGACTTAATATCTCTTTCTGAGATATCATGAAGAGACTATTAGTATGGCTAATAAATTGCCTACATCAGCATATATTCACTGTCTCACTCAGGTTTATACTGGTCATTTCAATAATCATTACTACTATTTCATAATAACTCAATAATACTAAAAATTACAAATGATGTGAAGTCACAAGTTTTTAAAATTATTATTTTATTGTACCATTTCAGTTTTACAAAATCTCTTGTAATTATTATAGCTGTTCTAGAGTAGACAGATAGCAACTTTATAATTCTAGGTGAAATCTAAATTTCAGCAACAGAACTGGGAAAGGTTCAATTAAATTTATGGTGTATAACTTCACAGTATATCTTACTGAATGATGCTGTACAAATGTGTATCTATATTTGCTACTCAGGGAATCCATCTCACTATTGACGGTATAACTTTACAACTCAGTAGTAAAATGCCTGCCTCTAAAAGTCTTCCTTTTTTTTTAAACATAACACAAAATACATGCCTTTGAATAAAATTTTATGATTTTTAGTTAATCCATAATGGGTAATGTACAAATTTCATTAACATCTCTCTGTGTGAACTTTGTGTGACACTTTGTGTGACCCAAAATGTATATAATTTCTGCTTATGGAATTGAAGAGTGTCATATAGTTTAATTATTCAGTATAAGGAGGTATCAGTGTGTAAGGGTGCAAGAATATGCAACTTTCAGCTTATAGTATTTGTTAAACCTAATATGGGTTTTCAATTTCATAGAAAAGGGAAAATACAACAGTTCCAAAAGGCAGTATTCAGCAGCAGCAGACAAAATGCAGATGGCTTGGAGTGAAGCCAGGATTTAACTGCCAGGTCTTGAAATCAACAGATGGATATTCTACTCAATGCTCAGGTGTAATGCAAAGCAATATGCTTTTACTTGATTGGACTTCAAAAGACAATTCTCTAGTAAGAGCAATGATGGGGGGGAAATGACTTGGCCCCAACTCATTACACTGATCAATAATCTATTAATGTTAACCTTGTTAATACTGAGAGTTAATATAATTTATAGCTCAGTGTTCCTTTATTATTTCTCTTTCCTCCTCCCAACAAAATAGAGTTGGATTAAAAATTATGACAAATAGGGAATGCATTAGCAGACCAAAAAATAATCAGCCTTCTTTATAAAACTTCCTATTAACTTTTGTCTATCGCTTTTGGGGGGTTGTTCCAATTCTGGAGATGGATAGCATTACCTTTCAAGCCCATCAAGTTGTTTTTCATTTTGTTCAGTATTGATTGTTAAATAAAGCTATGGGTAGAAAGAGTTGAAAAGAGTCGAGAAAAAGCTGTTATCTTTAAACTAGAAAAGTTTTTTGATCATGCTTTTTCAAAGAATTTTAGCTTTAAACAGACTCATTAACTGCTATATTGTATTGAACAAAAATTATATCTACAGTTATGGACTGAATCACAGAGGTACTATTTAACAATTGTGGAATCATGGCAAGTGCTGGGTTCTGAATATATAAAAACTTGATTGTGTTTCCAAAATTGAAGAAAGACATATTTAAACAATACTAGGAAATAAATGGTGGCTAAGACGCTGAGTTTGTTGATCAGAAAGGTCAACAGTTTGGCGGTTCGAATCCCTAGTGCCGTGTAATGGAGTGAGCTCCCGTTACTTGCCCCAGCTTCTGCCAACCTAGCAGTTCAAAAGCACGTAAAAATGCATGTAGAAAATAGGGACCACCTTGGTGGGAAGGTAACAGTGTTTCATGCACCTTCTGCATTTAGTCATGCCAGCCACATGACCATGGAAACATCTTCGGACAACTCTGGCTCTTCGGCTTTGAAACGGAGATGACCACCGTCCCCTAGAGTCGGGAATGACTAGCACATATGTGCGAGGGGAACCTTTACCTTTAGGAAATAAATTAAAATCTGATTTTTGTTGTCATTAGAAAATGTTCCTTTGAAAAAATCATTTCATTAAAAGAAAGGCAATTTAAAAAATGACTTAAAATTGGATGTGCCCCTTAATCAGCTATAGACAGTTCAGGAAACAACCTTGAAGCAAGTATTAAAAAAACATTATGGAAACAAAGTAGAACAGAAACATTCTGAAAAGGAGATCAGAAGATACTCAAGATGACTTCTTCCTGATTTATTCGGAAGGGAAGGGAAGCAAAATCACATTTGCAAGATTCTATTATTGCATAGGTAGTCCTCATTTAGCAACTGCCTCATTCAGCAATCATTTGCAGTTATGACCTTGGTGAAAAAGTAACTTTGTGACCAATCCTTTCATTTACAACCTTGACAGAACCATAAAGCATAGGAAACATGAAGATCATAAACACATTTGCTTATGATCTTTGCTTAAGTGAAGCAACTGGTAGTCATCTATTCATTTTGATCTGAGTATATCAAGACACCTTTTAGCACAATTACATTAATTTTTCAGCTACATTGGATAAGATGAGATTTGCATGACAGGAGAGACAAAACATTTCATGCTAAAAGGAGAAAAATCAATTAGAGCAATGATTAAAAAAATAAAATTGGTAGGCGATCAAATAAAACCATCTGCTACGTTACTAAGAAGACTGAAATAGCTGGACTTATTAAGTTGTTTGGGTAGGAGATAGAGTTTTAATCTGGTTCTGGTAAAAGGCCTGTGACCATTGGGGGAAAGAGTTCTAAACTCTAAGAAATTAAACCAAACTTTATATTTAAGCATCAGCTAGATTAGGTTTATAATATCTTTGCAAAAAATTCAGATATTTTGCTGGATGGTGCAAAAAGTTAGTTTTCTATCATTCTTTGGTCCCAACATACTCTGAAAAACAAGGTAAACTCAAGTTAAATTCAGCTAAACCTTATGACATATGTTTAATCTTAACCCTGCCAGACATTTAGGAAGATGATTAAGCCTTAGCTTTTTTTCCTTGGGCTTCAAGGACAGAATGAGCAAAGTCAGCAGTTGATAAAACTATAGAGAAGTTCTAATTGTATTTTTATTATTTTAGTAAGTTTTAATAACGTTGAAATGATTTATTATGTTTTTTTCATCTTCTTCCTTTGTACACCACATCACCCAGAGTCACATGATATACTGTTAGATATACAATACAATACAATACAATACAATACAATACAATACAATACAATACAATAATAAAACAAAATAAAATAAAATAAAATAAAATAAAATAAAATAAAATAAAATAAAATAAAATAAAATAAAAAAATAAAATAAAATAAAATAAAATAAAATAAAATAAAATAAAATAAAATAAAATAAAATAAAATAATAAAATAAAATAAAATAAAATAAAATAAAATAAAATAAAATAAAATAAAATAAAATAAAATAATAAAATAAAATAAAATAAAATAAAATAAAATAAAATAATAAAATAAAATAATAAAATAAAATAAAATAAAATAAAATAAAATAAAATAAAATAAAATAAAATAATAAAATAAAATAAAATAAAATAAAATAAAATAAAATAAAATAAAATAAAATAAAATAAAATAAAATAAAATAAAATAAAATAAAATAAAATAATAAAATAAAATAAAATAAAAAATAAAATAAAATAATAATAGCAATAGCATTTTTCTTATATACCGCTTCATAGTGCTTTACAGCACTCTCTAAGCAGTTTACAGAGTTCAGCATATTGCCCCCAACAATCTAGTCCTCATTTTACCGACCTCGGAAGGATGGAAGGCTGAGTCAACCTTGAGCCTAGTGAGATTTGAACAGCTGAACTGTTGAACTAGCAGTCAGCCTGCAATGGCTGCATTTAACCACTGCACCACTTCAGCTCTATAAAAAATAAAATAAAATAAAATAAAATAAAAAATAAAATAAATAAAATAAAATAAAATAATAAAATAATAAAATAAAATAAAATAAAATAAAATAAAATAAAATAATAAAATAAAATAAAATAAAATAAAATGAAATAAAATATAAAATAAAATAAAATAATAAAATAAAATAAAATAAAATAAAATAAAATAAAATAAAATAAAATAAAATAAAATAAAATAAAATAATAAAATAAAATAAAATAAAATAAAATAAAATAAAATAATAAAATAAAATAATAAAATAAAATAAAATAAAATAAAATAATAAAATAAAATAAAATAAAATAATAAAATAAAATAAAATAAAATAAATTCTAGTACTGAATTAACCATGATTTTATAGCACTGTTTTTTATTCCTTTCTTTCAGTAAAACAGCTTAGGGATCTAATTCAGAGTGCCCACATATGAAAATATAAAATTAAATTACTACTTAAATCCTGTCCCCATTTTTAGTGAGAATTTATCGGTTCTAAAAATGAGAAATTGAAATGGAGCAAAATAAAGTGACTTTATATTACATTAACTAGAAATAATTGTCAATGCTGTTTTTTACATCACTACCCTGTTTCCCCCAAAATAAGACATCCCCTGATAATAAACCCAATCGGGCTTTTGAGTGCATGGCAATAAGGCCAAGCACTTATTTCAGGGTTCAAAAAAATATAAGACAGGGTCTTACTTTCGGGGAAACACGGTAGAATTCAAACCAAGCAGTTTAAGTGGGTCTGTGGAAAACAGGTGCTAGAGAAGATCAATTGCCATGACTCATCAGTTTCTCACCTGTAGAGGAACAAATACAGTGGAGAATTACACTTCCTGACATAGGAGACATGAATGCATCTATGTCTTATAGTAAGAGTAGCACAAATTAAATACTTTTATTTAACTGCATTGATCAACACATTTTGGTAAAGTTTGATAAATTGCAATGCCTATTTCCAATAACAATAATTTTGTGCATTAGGAATTCTCAGGTAGTAATTTACAGAGACAAACATGGAGTGTGTCCTGATTGGACTTAGGGACATAAGACAGGTGAGATGGAATAAGTTCTAGATGGCTACTGCCTTCATTCCAGCTGCTTTAAGTGTTTTCTGCTCATTGACAATTTCCTCAATATTATGTGGAAACTATTGGTAATAACTGATAATGACACATTATGTTATTTTCAAGTCTGCATCCATGCATTTGTAAAGCACCTTGCATGACTGCCACTCTAAGCACCAGCAATTCATTTGGAACATCTTGTTGAACTTCATTTTATTTTAGAATTATTTTTCCCACTAAAATTATTTTAGCTAAATGGTTATATTAATTGCCAACAGAGCTCTTATTTGTGTTCACTACTGTTAGAACCCAAAATTGCTTCAGAAATTTTCAGTGGCTGAGCGATGTTGAGTTCTAACATAACATAAACAACAGCTCTGTTAGCAATTAACTCAACTGTATAGCCTTTTGTGAATCATAGTTTACTCCCCATTTTTTGTGATTGTATTAAAAAAAATTAGAATCCTGTCTTAATGATTTCATGTAGTATCCTAGCTAATAGGAGCCCAGAATGTAAGTAAGATTCTTGACAGGTGAAAAAAAACATGTTGCTCCACCATGTTTTCTTAAGGCGCATAATAACATATCCACAATGTGCCACCATACAACACTGTTAGGCCCAGCAATTTTCTCCTATTGAAAATCTAGCCCTTCACAATATCACAAACCTTAGTAAAAGTCATCACCAGCTGCTGCATAGAACACAGATCAGAGCAGTGTTTATAGTCACCAATAATTCCATTTTTTTCTGATTTTTTTACATAACTGTTTACTTAACATCCTATATGAGATCAACATTTCTGCCAGCACAAATTAGAATAATGAAGTCCCGTATTGTCATAGAAATCTGTAGTAATCCTATTAAATGTTTTCAAAGTTGCTGTTATCTAGATGTCATCTGGGTTATTGAAAATTGAAATCAGAAAACAGGTTTCTAACCTATGGGAATCTATATTATCGATGGAGTGGAATGTGTGTCATTGAGTCAGTGTTGTCTTTCAGCAACTACCTGGATGAATCCCTGCAATTTTGTTGCCAATAATCAGAAATGGTTTGCCATTTCCTTCTTCCAAGAGCTGAGAATGTGACTTCCAAAGGTCACCCAACTGGTCTTGTGTCTAAAGTGAGACTAGAGCTCAGCATTTTCTGGTTTCTAGTATGGTGCCTTATCCACTGGTTCTTACATGACACTTAGATCATAACAGTTATAACATCATTTCATAAGACCAGTGACCCGCTGCGCAATCAGTATCAGAGTAAGAAATGGTCAGTGTATCACCTCACATAAACATTCCCAAAAAGTCTGTCCAAGTGATAGGGAGTGGTGATCTGGGATATTTTTTCGATGTATTTGATTTTCCAAATCAATATGAAAGACTCATGTTTGATGTTTCACAAGATTGATATTACATGTTCACACATGCCCCCAAAATGAAACAGGCTGCACAAATTAGTTATTAGTTATTATACAGCTTAAGTTCCTGATGATGGAAGATAAAAATGAAATGTTTTTAAGGAACTAGAACACCAAATTCAATAAAATATTATTTATAATATCAGTTGATCAAATCAAAGTCTTATTATGGTCACAGACAAGCATAAATATCAGTGGAAATTCTGGGCACTTCCTCTAAAACTGTGGCGATGACAGCAGCATCTTGAATGCTGCTTTGCGTAACTAGTTATTTTGCTTCCCATCTTAGATGGATGATCTAATTGACAGCATCTTCTTTCTGGTACATTGACACTAAAAGAGTAAGAACCATACTGGTCTTGCATCTACCTTCTGCTACTCTCTGAGTTTGGCCTTCCACTCAATCTTATCCAAATGGACCAACCATTACTATCTCACATTATCACTCAGGCATATCTTCAGTAGAAAATGCTCCCAGATGGCAGTACTTCACATAACAGGCTTGGACCAGCTCAGCTATTCCCTCAATTAAGGAACAAAGTCTGCTTTATGTATGCTCATTTCAGTCCCACTATCTTACTTCTGCATAGCAGAGTCTAGCAAGAGCCTTTCTTCCTCAGTGGCAAGTGACTGAGCAGGCTATCCAAAAGGCTATTCTCTCTATCAAGTGACATATTAGCAAGATTGCATTCTATTTAAGTGGTGCTTATGCAAAGACTTTGGGTCAGCTTAATGTATTGGCCTACAGGTTGGGAAGAAATGAGTATAGAATCCCAGATGGTCCCAATATTTGCTGTACTGTGAATTTTGATACCATGATTGAAGATTACCCCTTTAGGAACAGTTCAGAATGGATGAACTTTGAAAGAGCTGTCTAAAAGCCCATTGGGAACACTGATTAGCAGCAGACTGAATGAAGGTCAAAATGAAATACGCATAGCAAAGTAACTCCAGTGGAACCATTGGAAGTGCAGTAAGAATAAACTTGGCTAATGCAAACTAATTCATAATTCAGTCTGGAGGTTATTCAGTTTATTTTAGTCTGGAGGCTATTTGAGAGAGAGAGAAATATTAGGATGGCAGATGGTTATGCATTTGCATCCAGGAGATAAGAAAATGAGGACAGATGAAGGCTAGTTTTTTTAAGGATCCTTTGAAACATAAAATGCTGTGTGACAAGTAGCCTTTCAAAGTTTACCATAAGCCATCCCCAAACTTTTCCAAGATTACTATATAATTTTTCCATCATTACTTAAACCTATCCATACCTACTGAATGCTGTATATCTATCAAGTATGTATGTATGAACCCACTTCCTTAATGGCTGGTATAAGAGTTAGGATAATATTTTTAATATACCATCATTAGGTGGCAGAATGGAGAAAGGATAGCCAAAGTACTGCTCAACACCAATGACTAAGGAGGCACAGCATGCATGTTTTGTCCATCAACATAAGTGCAATAGTATAATCATGGTAATATCACTGCAAGCAATACTACTGTTAGCATGGGAATCATTGGTATAAAAGTGTTGATCCTAATCATACTTTTGGCATTGCTTGACGATGACTGGTCTAAGGTTCCCGAGCTGACTCCTTATCTAAAGAAGGATTAGAACTCACAGCGTCTCAGTTTCTAGCCTGGTGCTTTAACCCCTACACAAAACTAGCTATCTAAGATTCTGTTATTGTAACCTTCTTTTTAAAAAGTATTATTAGCTTTCATAACAATGTTTTAATCTGAGCTACTTTGAATGGCTGACATTGACTACTGACTACTGCAACAGTCTTTACATGGGGCTGCCTTTGGAAGCTACAGCTAATATAAAAATGCAGTGACCAGTTCTTGATAGGATAGCAAGAACCTTTTGTTTGAATAAACCTGATCTTCATTCATTGTTTGCAGATTGAAATTTCTCCAGTTTCAATTCAGAATGCTGATTATCCCCTTTAATAATATTTATAACATCCCACTGGGATATTTCAGATAATACCTTGTCAGAATTAAATTGACCCATCCAATACAGTCATCAAGAGAAGGCCCATTAAGATACCTCCTCAAGAGTACATTGGGAAAGGACCATCAAGCCTGAGTGGCAACCTCACAATTCTTTAGAATATTGTATTTGTGGAGGTATGGAGGCCTCCTGACCTATTAGAGTTTCTTAAGTTAGGAGGGGAGGCTCTTTCCAAGCCTTGGCCCTTAGGAGAAGTTATATTATTGGGCACAGGAACAGGACTAGAAATGTCATGTAGGCAAATATTATATTTATTATAAATATAGAATCTTGCAAGCCTTAGTGCACTTCCTTCTTCCAGCCCTTTATTTTTGTTAGAACTAGGGAAGGTCTTACCTAAGGCATTTTCTCAGGTTACAGTTTTGTTCAGGATTCAGATTTCTTTTATCTTACCATTGCTTTGGTAGCAGCTCTTTTTCCTTTCCCTAGAGGCCATTCCCTTCTCCCACTATACCTATGAAGTTATTGAGTATTTACTGGATTATTCAATAAATATATGATGTATTCTCCTCTCTCTCTCTCTCTCTCTCTCTCTCTCTCTCTCTCTCTCTCTCTCTCTCTCTCTCTCTCTCTCTCTCTCTCTCTCTCTCTCTCTCTGTGCGTGCGTGCGTGCGTGCGTGTATGAGGTTGTTGTACTCTGCACATTTCTTGTGGATTGGACTAGCCTATAAATAAGTAAAAGCACAAAAAGTCCAAGATCACAAAAAAACAAACAAACCCCAGTGCTTTTAATATGGAAAAAATCAAGAAGTATAGATTTCAAATGAATAGACATAAAATGGGATATTTTTAAAAGAAACTATGTAATATAGAAATTTTTAATTAAATCATGTTGAAATCAATCTACAAATATAAATGATGTTATTTAATAATAAAATTCATTTGAATCTGAAATAGTTTAAGCACATTCACTTTATTAAGCAATGAAGAATTGAAACTTCAATGCAGGTATAAGAGACTTAATCCTATTATACTAAACATGAATTGTTCAAGAGCTAAAATATAAACAGAAGGTGTATTTGTTCAAAGCACACAAAAATCAGATGATTGTTGAAGTAAATCATTATAGATGAAAAATGGACAACATATCACATGGAGTTTGGGGCCCTAAATGTTATGAAGCCTTTGACCAAACTTCAAAAATTGTCTACCAGTCAATGCAGGCCTTTGAGGTGTAAATGAGACATTTACTAAGGCTTGAAAATTTGGGAAAGGATAAGTGCAAAACCTCTCTGCCTTTCACTAAAATAACATGACTTCCTCATAAGCCTTAAAGAAGTATCACTATTTTAAGAATTACACTAACAATAATGTGTGTATTTCATAATGTATCAGCATCCTTTAATCAGGCACAAGACAAAACCTGTAAAATGCCAGGCAAAACAAAAACTGGAAAGATGCAGCCCTAGCTAAGGTCCAACACACTTTTCCAAATCATTTTTAAAGAGTGTGTGTTGAGTTCATATTCTTCCTTCCCTAGGTGGGTATCTTTGGTACATATAGAGAAGAAAAAGAACAAGGAAGAAACTTTTAGCCAATCCCACCCTTCTGTGATTCTAATTCCATCCACTATCTATTCTTCTAATATATTACCCTTGAAGACAGCAGCCCTTAGTTGAAAAATTGCTTTATTTCTACTGTCTAGGAACAATACTGTTCTAGTCAAACCATTCATCATTTTGGCCCCAATGCACAGTGGATTGAGATGAGATAATGGCCTCATCATGAGGCCTATATCATCATGCTGAAAACCAAAGAACCTGTAACATGTCCAAATGATATTCTTGAATCCTAGAATTATTTTTTTTTAAAATGGCTGAAATCTCATGTGCTCACCAATCTTGAAAATGTTTAAGTAAAGGGGAAAAAATGATAAAGTACAAGTAAAAACAAGCTCATAAGTTTTTGGGCATGACTTCTGATAGTGAAATAGTTGGTTTTTAATGAATTGTATGTGCATATAATAATTTTGGAGGTCACACCACTATACAAGATTTCTCAATGGTAACTGGCATTGAAAAGTTGCCAACTCTTGAATTAGATGTAACTGAGAATTTGAGTGAGGTTAAGCTGTTAACAATCCACAGTTTTTTTTAAATGTTATGTAACTAGCACCATTCAATTTCTGGTCCTTTAACTTCCTGGGAGAAGTTAAATTTGTTTTGTTGGAAAGTTGATTGGAAATGAGTAAAAAAAACCTATAATTTAAGCTACCTAAATTTATTCTACAATTAGATAACCATAGAAAACACTTTTATTAACCACGCATGTCTTAGAAAGGGCGTTGTGTCCTACCTGAACAAGGTTGGGAAACACAATCCTTTAGGCTAGGACTGAGTCGAAAGAGGGGGTGCACAAGAGGGGAACAGTTTTTATAGAGTCAGACTCAGTCCTGATTGGCTGTTGGATTGTATCATCCCAATCTTGGAGGCTAGCTCCGCCCACTATGGAGAATACTTCATACAATGCCCTTCTCATCTGGACTAAAGGCAGGATTTGGTGATTTCTTTTGGAAGCCTCATATTTCCTTTGGGTTCTTATAAAGCAATCAAAGTTCTTAGCAATGCTCTACCTTTCAAATTAAAATTTTATTTCATTTATAAGGATATAAGGGCATGCAAATTATAGGGGGAGGGGGAAATGTCAGGTTAATTGCATGAAAGCAGAGGTTCATATTTTAATTAAGCTTTAAGTGGAGTTCCTTAATTGCTGTTTGATTTTTGCCTTCAGATATGATGATATCAAGCTGTTAAAAGAATATCTTTACTGATTAAATAATAACAATAGCAACTTAGCAATGATTCAAGAGCCAGAGAAGCTTAATGGTGTGCACATCTTTCTCCTTCAGAATAGCTTTCAGTAGACTCAAATTTCATAATCTTATTCAGTAGTATTTATGTGCAGGAACAAGCGAATATCTCTGCTGCCCTAGGTGCAAATTTGCATGACAGTGCAGTCCATGAGTAGTTTACCAATCACTTTTACATTAGTAGTAAATTATCAGGTGACCATGAGATGGGAGATCAGAGGTTGAAGAAAGGTTTAAGATTTTAATTGAGGACTCACTAATTTGCCATTCAGCTTCTTAACCACATCAGGCCAATCAAAGGAGCAAACAGCTTAAGAAAATCTGCTTTGGATTTTAGAGATATATTTCATTCATCGTTCTGTTTCTTTCCTGCAGCATTATCATTTTTCATCCTTATCCTGTTCTGTAATATAGAAATTTCTGAAGGTACTTGGACATGCTTCGGTTATTTGTATTGTGTAACAATCAATTAAAAAAGCAAAAAAGCAGAAAGCCTGATTGTTTAATAAAAACTTAAACAGGTCATACTATTTACCATTCAACAGTTGAATGTTGCCTGCCAACATTCTGAAAAATTGAACAAAAATCTGTAACCTTAACATTTATGTGATTAATGTTATTCATCGTCTAATGCCGTTCGTATATTTAATCTTTTAGGACTACTTTATTTCTCTCACAAAATATGTGTTATTTTCCATGATTTTCAGATCTTGATTAAATCTCCGCTGATATTTATACAGATACGATATCAAAATTCACGCTATCATGAGATTGTGTTCCCACTGTTCTGCACTTCAAAGAGGAATAGGGCTCAGTGCTTCTGGGACATAAATGAGATGTAGTCCTCAACTTATAACAGTTCATTTAGTGATCGTTCAAAATTACATCACTGAAAAAAGTGACTTATTACCATTTTTCACATGAGCATTGCAGCAACCCCGTGGTCACATGATCAAAATTCAGACGCTTAGCAACTGACTCATATTTATGATGGTTGCAGTGTCCCGGGGTCATGTGATCCCCTTTTGCAACCTTCTGACAAAAAAAGTCAATGGGGAAGCCAGATTCACTTAACAACCATGTTACTAATTTACCAATTCACTTAACAACCATGGCAAGAAAAGTCATAAAATGGGGCAAAACTCACTTAAATGTTTCATTTAGCAACAGATATTTTGGGCTCAATTGTGGTCATAAGTTGAGGACTACCTGTAGTTAAGTATGTGCAGCTAATCTCTTAAAATTGCCACATCTCATGTACTATACCAGCAATGATTTTATCTTTCTTAATAGACTTAGGCTGATGGCAGCATGTTATGTAGCACACAGTTTCCTACCCTACCAGAGCACAGAATATGAGGGCAATAACCACAACAGCCAACTACTTAGTTCTATTATTTATAAATACAAAATAAATTCTTCCTTGAATCAAGGTGAGTCCCTAGTGACCTCGTGGATACAACCATGAAGCATTTTTGCAATATGGACATAATTTCCATTACCACATTCTACTTTTTTTTCTTTGCTTAAACCATCTTACTTTTTCAGTACTTCCGGTTGAACTCTTCTCTAAGCACAAGCAAGGTCCAAACCGCTTTCACTTTTCAAGATCATCCAAGGTTTAGCTAGCTGTTGCCATCTGCTGCAGGATCTATAAAAAATAGCTTCATCTTAAGACCCTCTAATATTAGTTTCATTTCAAGAATATTAAAGCATTTTTACAGAATTGAATGCTTACACAATGTTCATAAATGTGCATGGGATAACAAGCAACAGATGTGACATATTTAAATATAGCTGCCAGAAGTTCTGAAGCAAGTTTCTGAATGACCATAATTAATATGTGATACAAATTCGGGTTTTTGCAGTTTTCAATGAAAAATATATATATTTTTAGTAACTTTACTGTTGGGAGTTAGATTTTTTGCAGTGTGAAAAGGACATAAACTTTAACTAAAGACCATGTTTACATCACCACAAGGGACCACTTACTCAGTAAACAGCTGTTTTATGCAATTACTCTCTTATATAGCAAATAAAAAGGAATATTTAGCTGATAAATAAAATGGATACTAACTCTAGTGCCATAAAAATCTCCTGCATTTTCATAATAGTTTGCATTCAATTTAACAAAACAGAATTTACTTTCAGTTTTTTTTTTCCAGAAAGATAGTGCTTAGTGAAATTCCTATGAATAAAGATTGATACAGGTAGTCCTTGGCTTACAACCATTGGTAACCATTCAAAGTTATAACGGCACTGAAAAAAGTGACTTATGAACATTTCTTACACTTACACTTTGTAGGGTCTCCATGATCATGTGATCAAAATTCAGATGCTTGGCAACTGGTTCATACTTATAACTGTTGCTATGTCCCAAGATCATGTGATCACCTTTTACGATCTTTTCACAAGCAAAATCAATGGGGAAGCCAGATTCATTTAACAATCGTGTGACTAACGTAACAACTGCAGTGATTCACTTAACAACTGTGGCAAGAAAGAACTTAAAATGGGACAAAACTCACTTAACAAATGTCTCACTAACAGAAATGTTGGACTCAATTGTGGTCATAAGTTGAGGACTACCTGTATTCTTATATTTATTGAGTTATGGATAGCCAAAGCTCAGTATGTAGGTATGAGTTTGTGTCTGAATATCATCCTTCAGTCTTCTCTCCAAGAGCATGCACTGTGGTCTCCCGTGTTTCTTTGTTTCAATTTAATCCAAAGAGAAGACATCCAGGAAAATCTTCTGTTACTGAACTTTTTCAGATCAGGAAAGGAAGGGAAGAGAAATCCTAGTGCAATAAGAAAATGTGTAGCAGAAAACAACACAAGCAATAGCACCTCTTACTATTTCCAACAATAAAATAAATCAAAATTTTAAAAGTGCTATTTTTTTTTGCTTCTGTGTCATCTGAGAACTTGTAAGAGAAACTGACGCAGAATTAACTACATCCGTATTTTTCACAAATCAAACAGTGGGTGACATTCTTTAATGAAATTATCCAGAGTAAAACTTTCTGCTGTAGAATGACTGCTGTGAGGATTGCACAATATGCACTTTGTATGGAAACCTTCATTAATATATGCTATGCACATTTATAAATACAAATATAACAATTATGCTTCCTTGTTATCCTTAAAAATTCTATTTTTCCCTATTTTGTTTGGGTGTGAACACTGTATCACCTTCCGGGATTCACTTACATGATATTTAACAATTAATCATACGTATATACTTATATATAAAATAACCTCTAAAATATAACAAAAATAATAGGGGTGTGCATTATATTGAGCTAAATATAAATCAAATTGGATTGCTGCACCACAAAGTGAACAACAAAGACCTTTCCAAATTAGCAAGCCTGTACTATACAATCACTGGGCTTTTGTGCAAGTCTGTGCTTTGGAAGACAGTAGAATGGCGGGAACTATCACCAGTGAAAAAACAATTTGTATTGCTTTTGTGTTCTGTAAAACCTCTAGAATAGAGACGAGAGGAAGGTCTACAGTTCAGTGACCATTGGGTGTACCATACAATCACAATAAGTAGTTCACCAGGAACTCCTTAATGTCAGTGTAGACAGGAAATAATGTGATTTATACTAACTTTTATTTAGAACAAAGATTTAATTCCGAAACAAATGAAATATATATAGACTCCTTTCATAGAGCAACAAAGATGATTTTTTTTAAAATAAGCATTTGGAAATTGAGAGCTGTAGCATTAATTATATTTACACTTATGTTCTTTATAATTTTGCATATAAATTTTTATTAACATTATTAGCATTTGGAATCTAAGGAACTAGACAAGATGCAAAATAAATGAATCTATAAATATATATATTTTTAATGTTTATTTATTTATTTATTTATCAATCAATTTATATACCACTGACCTCACTTGGTAACTATGGTTGGTTTACAAATAAAAGCCATACAGCCATATAAAAGAGACATAGATAAAAACAAAATTAAAAACAAGAATAAAATCTAAATTTTAACAGTTTAGCTCTAAAATAACTATGGCATGAGAGATTCTACTTTATCTGAAAATTACAGTTGGTATGGTAGTCAGCAAAAGGTAAAAAAAAATTCAATCTCGAGATTTTAAGATTTTGGTTTTCTTGCTAAAGGCAGTGATTTACAGATAATGCTGAACAAATTATCTGAAGCTGCTATGTTCTCCTGCGTGACTATCATCCTGAGCAAAACTGAAGTACTCTACCAACCCATATCAAATACTGACCTTGTAGAACCAAAAATCATTGATGATGCTACCCAGTTGACCATAATAAACAGCTTCAAATATTTGGGAAGCATCATCTCAAGCAGTGGATCTTTGGACAAAGAAATTGACTCCAGAATAACATGGCCAGCCAAGTAATGAGATGTCTATGTACTAGACTGCTCAATCAACACAATATCTGTAATTTCACAAAGCAAAAAGTCTACAGACCTCTGGTTATTCCTTGTTTCCTAAATGGATGTGAATCCTGGGCTTTGTACCAAAACTACATCAAACAACGGGAGACATTTCATATACAAACTTTCCATTCCATCCTTGGCGTTCTTTGGCAAGAGTCTGTCTCCAGCCTGGAGGTTTTGATCATGTTGTGTCCACAAATATTGTGTCTCTGATTATCAAAGCCCAGATGAAATTGATGGGACATATCATCAGAATGGATGACTGTATGCCTCTCTAGTTGTTCTATAAGTCTATAGTATACTGGAGTCTGGGAAGAAACCTCAAAGTTGCAGAAGTTGACTACAAAGACACTGTAAAAGTGTCCTATGCCAGTATGACATTCAGCCAAGGAAAGCAGAACCTGCAGCTGCTGACAGAACCCACTGGTGATTCTAATGCTATGAAGCCTTCACCAGCTAACAGTGGACCACCAGTGCCCCTGCTGTGTTTCCAGACTGGAATTGCAAAGTCATCTCCATGTCCACAGCTGAACTGCACAACAGAGTGTCTTCCTTAAATCTGGAGGACTACCATATTTTTTTAAAAAAAAATTAATGCTCACCTCTATCCCTGTTATGTTGAGCTATTTTATTAATTGCATACCCAGACTAAATCCCATAGTCACTATACAGTCCTAAAAGTAACCATTTGCTGAATTTTCTTGTGGCACAGAATTTAAAGTAAAGTGTGAATGTTCTCTTGTGCCTTTAGTTGTGGTTTTTTTATGGAACATATTCACTTATATCCTCCTGCTTGTTTGCGGAATTTTTGAGGTAGTTATTATGTTGAATTGATTTTGTCATATTCTTCAGCACAGTTTCTTGGAGAGGGAAACCAAAATTAGGGGGGAGAGAAATCATCACTACTATTGTCAGGGCAGTCCTTTCGTGCCTTTTGTAACTCTTGGCATTGTATACTACCTTAGAAACAGAGGCTGTCATGTAATGAAATTATTTGTAAAGATTAGCCAAAGCAGTGGTGGGTTGCTCCCGGTTCCGCCTGGTTCTTAGAACCGGTAGCACTGGCCGCAGGAGGCTCCGCCAACCCTCCCGGAACGCTTCTGCGCATGCGCAGAAGCATCGCGCGCAAACCGGTATAAAGGGTTTTATAACCCACTACTGAGCCAAAGGTAAGACTGCCATGGCTATGTGAGTTAATTTTTATTACATTGTGTCTGATAATGGCTGCTAGCATTAGTCAGAAAAGATACTATACTACCTGGCACCTTCTGGTTCTTTTGCCATTATAGACTTTTCTTTCTAGTGTTTTCCTGCAAGTACAGGGTTTTAACATGATTTTTTTTCCTACAATGTCAGTCATGCACTTTGATGCTTGCAAATATCATAACAAATTGAAATCAGTAGATGAAACAAGAAATTAAAGCATACTGCAGTTTCTATCCCAAGCCATCATATAACCCAATCACTTTTACATTGATACTCTGCTGTATTTTTAGACTATCACCAAAATAAGTGAGCTAAAATAAGCCTGTACTTAGGAGAGTTTATCCTCTTCCACAGCAAACATGGTAAATCTAACCTCAGCAAACCCAGTAGAAATTCTGATCACAAGAAAACAGTCAATAAAATTGCATTGCAGACATAAAATCAAAGCAGATTTACTTAGCAAGATCTGGTTTGTGGTATTCCATCTTATTTTTCCTTCATTAATTTAGACTAATTTAATTTCTTGCAAAGAACTGCTGTCTTTTATCTGATTCTCACTTTTAAAATCTTAGAACGACCTCATGTGGTTTGATAAAATTAGTCAAATGGGACAGGCGTTTTTCAAGAATCTGCTAACATTTAATACAGGATTATTGTATCTAGACAACTTAATTACGGTATCTAACCCTACTCACTATTCACCTTGTGGTTCTAAATAAAATTTAACATCAAGATGAAATGAATATCAATGGTTTGTTATCTTCATATTTCAGCAACCTTCCTTACTGAAGCTCATTTAGAATTTCAGAGTTGTCCAGTATTGTTGTATGAATGTTAGCAAAAACATTTACCAGAAGAATGGTATGTTGTTATGATAATCTATAGCAGTCTTGCTTCTGGAAGTGTGAAGGGTATATACAAATACAAAAAGATGTTTAGATTTTATTTATCTTTTTTTGCACAATAACCTATAATGAATTTCAAAGGCCTTATGTGAAAAAAATAGCAGAATTACATATTCAAAATCTGTGGGCATCATCGTCATCATTATCTCTTCAAAGAATAATTCTATTAAATTGATTTTAAATATATCCCAATCCATTTGATGAATCTCCAAGTTTTAGGGTTTTCCTTCCAGATTTTCTTTGGTAGGAAAAATAAAAGTAGACTGAACTAAAATATGCAAACAGAAGAGACCTTGTAATTCTCTTAGTCTGTCATCTTGGCAGTGTCATTAAATGCATGGCTATAGGATTTCTTACATTTGGAGACATAACCAGTCTCTACTTCCATAGACACAGTGCACCAACGCCCTAGTATTGCACACTCAGGTTTGCATATTTTGAAATAATGTACAGTATACCTTAAGCACAAAATTATATTTTGAGCAGTCTTATCTTCACCCTTGTAATTATTCTGGGGAAAGCAGCATTCATTTTGCTTTACAGTTATAACAAAAATAAGAAGGCCCTCAGGGGAAATAAACAATAAAGTTCCTCCTTTACTTCTGACATGCAGGCATTCCCACCCAAAGTTCACTTTCACTTCTTCTTTCAGCTTCTTCTTTCAGTGAATAAGTAAATGAGAACATTTTCTTGTTTATCTGCTAGATTGCTCTTGGGATCCTTCCAAACAAAAGAGATATTGTAAGGCAAGAGATAGCCAATGGTGTAACAATTAGAGTCTTATACTGGGAAATTAGGAAACCAAAGTTTAAATCCCCACACAAGAATTTACATCCAACCACCTCATAAAACTCGTTGCAAAACTAAAAATGGAAGGTCATACAATTTGATTTGCTTAGAACAACAAATATAAAATATCGAAAAACAGAGTAATTCTCGGGAGAATTGCAAATGGAACCTATTATCATCTGCACATTTGATAAAATGTTGTAAGGCAGAATAATTGCAAAGAAAAAGATACCTTCTCTAAAAGAACTCTTAGTGTCAAAGAAAAATCAAAGGCATTCTTATATGAGCAACAATTTGAAAATTCAAACTCGCAGTCACTATGTTGAGTAAACTGAGCCCCAATTGTTTTCTCAATATAGAACAACAAAATAAAATTTTCTTTAATACACAGAGTGAGATCCTATGTCAAATTCTAGTACACAAATAAGTAAGCAAAATAAGCTTCACATTTGTCTGCTCAGGTGTACATCATATGAAAACTCATTCTAAATCAACTACTCAATAATCTCTCTCTACTCTACACCTTCCCTTATGTTGCTCTTACACAGCACTTCCATTTCTGAGCTCCAGAAATTTGGATAGCCACCTAGATGGCCAACTAATGGTCACCTTATTTGACCACTGCAAATAAACTGAAAAATCTGATTGCTGTTTTCTAGAAGATGTTTAAGCTTTTGCAACCCAGATCTGATAGCTCTATATTTACTAGCTATCCATATTTTGTTTACAATATGACAATGGAAACAGGGAAGATATCATATCAGTCACTTATTTCATTTTGTTAATGGATGTTGAGACTATAGAAAGAGTGCAGAGAAGAGCAACAAAGATGATTAGGGGACTGGAGCAGAGGTGGGTTCCTCCCGGTTTGGATTGGTTTGCCCGAACTGGTAGTGACCCGCTGGTGATGTCATGATGATGTCACGGAACTGGTTCAGTCGGTGCCGGTCTGTGGGTGCCGCCATCTTTTTTTAATTTTATTTTATTTTTTTATTTTTTTTATTTTTTTATTTTTATTTTTTCTTCTTCTGAGCATGTGCAGAAGCCGAGTTTCCGGCACTGTGCATGCAGTCGCCATCTTGTTTTTGGCTTTTTAAAATGTTTTTATTCAGCACCGATATCAGTCTTGGCCAAGCTATTAGGCAAAATGGTGTCCATTTTTGCAATTGTACCCTGGGCCCGGGTTCATTCTAGAGACCTTCAATGGTTTCTGTTGCCTTTTCAGAAATCCGGCAGGGACACTTCTCCGGCCAGGGTGCATCTTCCACCGAATGTCATCGCATCTCTCAACTGGTGGAAATCTCCGGATCTGTCCCAGGGCAGCCTGTTTAGGGATGCCAGTTTGTCAGGCTGGGGAGCCCACACATCCGCCCAGATGGCCCAAGGTTAGTGGAGCCACCAAGACTGAAAACGCAGTATAAATTGGCTGGAGCTTCAGGCAATACACCTCACTCTTTGCCATTTCCAATCCATACGGGCCAGTCATCACGTATTGGTGATGACAGACAATATTGCTGCCAAGGCGCATGTGAACCGCCAGGGCAGCATAAGATCAAAGACCTTGATGATGGAGGCTCATCAAATTATACTTTGGGCAGAGCAAAATCTTCTCTCCCTTCGGGTGGACCACATTTCAGGTGATGCCAATGTTCAAGCAGATTGGCTCAGCTGGGCATCGGTGTATCATGCTGAGTGGCGCCTTCACCCAGCGCTATTCTGGGAGCTGATGACCATCTTCAGCTTGCCATGGGCTGATCTGTTTGCCACAGCGAACAATACCCAGTTGGATCAGTATGTAACTCGTTTTCCGACACCGGGTACAGTGGTGACCAATGTGCTCCAGATTCCATGGCCCAGGGGCCTCTTATACATCTTCCTGCCACTTCCGATCATTCCTCGAGTAATCAGGAAGATTTTGCAAGAGAAGGCGGAAGTCGTTTTCATCGCCCCGTACTGGCCATTTCGGCCATGGGTTGCGGATTTCTTGAGCCTCTCTGTGGAGCCGCACTGGAGGATTTCTCCGATGACAGAGTCTCTCAGCCAGGGGTCATTGCTACGTCCAGACCCACAGTGGCTCAATCTGACCGCCTGGTGCTTGAGCGGATCACGCTAGGGAGGGACAATTTAACATCCAGTGTCATGGAAACTATACAAGCGTCATGCAGACCTTCCACCACATGAATCTACGACACCACCTGGCGCGCCTTTTGCAGATGGTGTGAGATGGATAACATTGTACCATTGCAGGCATCCACGACCAATGTTCTGGCATTTCTTCAAGCTGGTTTGGACAGGGGTCTCAGGGCAAACACCTTATGACATCAGGTGATGGTGTTGTCATCCGTCTTGTCTTGCGGTTCCAATGATTCTTTGATGACTCACCCGCTCATACGTCGTTTCTAGCGGGGAGCATCTAATATTGGACCACCTGTCATACCGTTATCCTACCTGGGAACTTCCAAAGGTCTTATGGTCTCTGATGGATGCTCCATATGAACCTCTGCAGGAGGCTGGTTTACATCACCTCACATGTAAGGTGGCGTTCTTGGTGGCCATCACTTCGGCCAGGAGAGTGTCCGAGTTAGCGGCCTTATCAGTCAGGTCAGACTTGTGTATCTTTCATTCTGACAGAGTAATCCTTAGATTGGATCCGACCTCTTTGCCAAAGGTGAATACTTGGTTCCATCATACACAGGAGATTGTTCTCCCTAATTTTTGTCCACGTCCCACACATCCTTGAGAAAAATGCTGGCATACGCTTGACGTCAGATGAGCACTGCACATTTACATCAAAAGGACTGCAGTGTTTTTAAATTTGAGTCCCTGTTCATATCATTTCAGCCATCTTCGATGGGACTCAAAGTTACGCCTTCCACGGTCAGCCGCTGGATCCAATCTACAATAACCAGAGCATATGAGCTTCAAACTTGCCAGGCAGCTACCAGTATCACCGTGTACTCTACAAGGAGTGCAGCCACTTCAGCAGCATGGGCGACATAGGCGTCCATTGAGGAAGTTTGCCATGCTGTGACATGGTCGTCACTGTCTCCATTTGTGCGACATTATAAACTCGATATTTACGCTTCGGCTGAGGCTTCTTTTGGTTGCAGGGTGCTGCAACAGATCATTCAGGACTAGGTCCTATGCTCCAGTCTTCCTAATATTGTCACCCACCCATTAGGACAGCCAGCTTTGGTATGTCCCATGACTGGATGCTATATCCACCATGAGGGAGAAGAGGCATTGGTCTTACCTGATACGCCTCTTCTCTGAAGTGTGGATATAGCATCCAGGCCCGCCCATTGTAGTCAAGGTCAACTGTTGGCTTTGGGCACCAGGAGGAATGTCTTCACATATTGATAGTATATGGCACAACGGAGTCTGTCACTTTGCTTCTTCGTTTCAAGCTGACAAGCATAGCAACAAGGGCGTGACCTGAACAGCTTTGACAGACTCAGTCCAATCAGAGAGCAGACAGAATTAACCAATGACTGGATGCTATAACCGCACTTCAGAGAAGAGGCGTATCAGGTAAGACCAATGCCCCTTCCATTCTCTCACTGCATTAAAATCGGCCATTATCAATGTTCTTGTGAAAGTGGTTGACATAAGACTGCAAAACAGAAATCCTGGGGGAGAGATAGATACAGTTCAAGTCTGGCAGCTACTCCAGTTGAAAGCTGACATAACACATTCCCCATTGCCACTATCACCATTACTTTCCTTTGTGGGAAGTTTACAATATAGCAAACTGCTGTGCTGAAACTCCCAGCAAAATACCACACAGAGAGATACCTTCTGTCAAGTCCAGCATGCACCAGCAGTTCTTAGGATGTGCTCTTTCCACAACCCTCCATAGTAACTCAACATTGCTATTTCCAAAGTGAGGATACCATCTTACATTTCAAGTATTCTGAGGTTTTAATAGTAGTATGGATGGGTAGAGGAATTGGTAGTTATAGGAGTTTTCTTGGCATAATCAAAATTTCAAAAACTTGTGACTTTGCAAAGAGGATAAAAGTTTGCCTATATAAAAAAATAGCTGCTATGGATATTCGCAAAACATTCCGCCTTCTAGCTAACAGCTCAAGCTTTATCAAGTTCTGTTTTCTGAACAAATGAAGAGACTTTCAATAAAATACTGGGCTTTAACTAACCCCTATGTATTGTTCGAAAACATGTACTGCCCCAACTTTACAATATTGGTCTTATAAAATTAGAGGAAATCTTCCTTGATCCATCACCACCACCAAAAAATCCTTGCGGTTTAAATTAGGAAGATTTGGAAGCATTCTTGGAAATAAACATTACTTTATGTTACTGGATGGCACTTTGTTCTGAGGCAAATATCTTTTTTCCTATCCTTTTTCTTAATTAAAAAAAGCCTTAGAAACTAAAATAAAACTAAGATGAACCAAAGGAGATAGCAGACTCAAGGGAGATGTCTGCAAGTTGGTTTCCATGGACATTGTACATTTGTCGCATACGCAATATAAATTGCATTTTGATAGTTATAAAACTTTAAAAATGTATAATAAATATTGTATATATTATTCATGTTACATTTATAGCCAGTCTTTCTTCCAGCTGGTATATATAGTATTTCCCACCCACCCACAATAGCCCACCTGTGAGATAGATTGAGATGAAATAATTTATTTATTTATTTATTTATTTATTTTGGTATTCTTATATGCTGCCCAACTCCCGGAGGACTCAGGGCGGCGTACAACAGAGAAAAAATACAAGAATAACCAATTAAATATTAATTAAAAACAAGTACAAAATTTAAAAGCACAATATAAAAACAACAACATCCATTCAACAACCATACATACTTGGGGGGTGAGCTCGAGTGGAATTAAGCTCTACCCCCCGCCTGCAGGAAAAGCCATGTCTTAACGGCTTTTCGGAAGGCCAGCAGAGTGGGGATGGTTCGGGTCTCTGGGGGAAGTTGGTTCCAGAGCGTGGGGCCGGCCACAGAGAAGGCTCTCCCCCTAGGGCCTGCCAGTCGGCATTGCTTGGCCGGCGGGACCTGGAGGAGGCCAACTCTGTGGGCCCTAACCGGTCGGAGGGAAGTATGAGGCAGAATGCGGTCCCGAAGATAGCCTGGTCCCAAGCCATGAAAGGCTTTAAAGATGATGATCAACACCTTGAATTGGACCCGGAGAACGATGGGCAACCAATGCAGCTGGCGGAGTATTGGTGTCACGTGGGTGTACCTTGGCACACCCACCACAGCACGCGCAGCCGCATTTTGCACCAACTGAAGTCTCCGGATACTCTTCAAGGGTAGCCCCATGTAGAGCGCATTGCAGTAGTCCAAACGCGAGGTGACAAGGGCATGAGTGACCGTGAGTAGCGCCTCCTTCTCCAAGTATGGCCGCAGCTGGTGCACCAGGCGAACCTGTGCAAAGGCCCCCCTAGCCACAGCAGAAAGATGATGGTCCAATTTTAGCTGTGGATCTAGGAGGACCCCCAAGTTGCGGGCCTGGTCTGAGGGAGTCAGTTTCGCTCCCTCAAAGACCAAGGAGGGACAGTTGTCATGGTCCTTAGGAGGCAATATCCACATTGATTCATCGAAAGTCACCCAGTGAATTTCCATGCCAAAAGGTGACTTAAACTTGGGACTCCCCAATCCTAGTTATATTCTATCTATAATACTATGATTGATTCTCATCTAAAATGTGTTATTTTCCCCATTCCATAGTATTTAAACAATTCTTCTTGTTATTAGACTTATTATATAACTTAGAAATAAGTAATGTAGATGCTTCCATTTAAAAAGAATTAAACTAGTTTTTAAATAAAGTCGGCAAGAAAGTTTTCATATTATATCTTCATCTTTCTGCCATTCAAAAATGGCAAACTCTCAATAATTTTTTTTCTTAATTTGTTGCCAGTATTGCAGCTGTGACACAGGCTCTTCTGTCAAACACTGTTAGAATTATCTTCTATTTGTTGCAATAATCGGCAAAAGGTCCCCCTTTCTATGCTTAGAAAATGCTAAGTAATCAATTTTGAAAAAAGATCAAATGTGAGACAGAAAGGTGTGAATCAGTCTGTTCAAATGTACAAAAAAAATATCAAACTCGAAGAATATTGGTTGAACAAATCAGATAAGGTATTCAGCTTATTCAATAAGGTGGGGGAAGTTACAGTCATAGCATCAGAAAACAATGGGTATGATTGAGGTAAGTTAATATTTTCACTTGGCATTGATTTTAGAGAAGCTAGTTAACTACAGTATGTGCTTATATTTTTCCAAGGAAAATCAATGAAATGAAAAGGTAGTAACTTTGGCTCAATCTTATTAATATTTATTTTGCCAACTTTACTAATGTTACCCATAAAAATTCACACACCCATCAGAAATGCAGGTGCAATCCTCATAAAATACCTGGATTTGTAGAGACTGCTTTCTTTTTGAAAAAATATGGATAATGTTTGCATATAACACAATATATCCAGATCTTCTACAAAGAAATTTTGGTACAAAGAGTCCAAAATCCTATGAACTATAGTGATCAGCCATAGGTTTCTATAGATTTCCAAAAACTGCCTTCTTTAAATTTGATGACTCAAAAAGTGATATTCGGTGGTCTATTGCTATACAGACAGAAGTTTCATTTAATGCTTTTGCCTAATATCAGTTACTCACATGAAAAGAAATGTTTGTGTGAAAATAAAATATTTGTACACTAAATACTTCTGATAAACAGTAGAAATGTGATTTATTCTCACAGCTTTTTATGGAAAACTGGCTTGGCAAGAATTCATTCTTCATTCAACGTGATAGTTTTAATTTCCTGCAAACTACAAATAAAATGTTTTCTTCTTTACATCTTGTAATTATAAAACATTCTTGTTCTATTTTATTTTCAGTGCTTATCAATTGAGCCAACAAATTCCTCGTTTTTTTCAAGTTTGTTATTGGTCCATTAACTGACAATTCCTATTTTTTTCAGGGAAATGTCAGCAAGAGAACTCATATTTGATCCTTCCTAATATTATTCAATCATATATATAATGTAATCCTTTACAGATCATTAATGGCTTTTATCCTGCCTTGTGGCAGTCTAATCATTTAAAACAAATATATAAAAAAGAAAATGGAAGGGGTGTTGTACTTACCTGATACGCTCCTTCTTGTAAGGTGGAACTATCAGCCAGTCCCTCCCTCAATTATTGGTTCAATTTTGATGTTGACTGTATATTGGAAACGTGGGGACACTTCTTGCCTATATTCACTATAAGCAAGTTCATAAGTGAAATGCCAGCTTCCTAAAATAGGACTTTCCCAAATTTCATTCCCTCAGGAATCATGGGTCTTGGATCTGGGACACATTCTGTAAGTTACCCCAATTGAGGTACCTTGATTCAAAAATGTTGCCCTATGATGCATTTTTTGTCCAGTTAAATGTCATGACAATGAAACTTTTAGTAGTATATAGATTTATAAAAACCTCTATCCCAATTATTGTGTTTCCAAGAAAGGGATTGTCTTAAATGTGGCTCTTCTAGTAGACTATTTTTAGCAATCTCAGTTAATCATAAGCTCCCCTAAAATGGGTTAAAAGTACTGATTCTTCTTTGTTAATACTTCTAAAAATTATGCTTTATTATATTGCCAGCAATCAATTACTATATAAACCTGTAATTTGTCATTACAAGTTTGTCAATAAATGTATACATAAGTGGTTTTCTCTCCATATCCAGTATTCATTTTCCAAATTTTGAGAGTACTCATCATGTATACTTAATGATCGCAAGCCATGGATTATCCATTTTCTGCCTGCATATATCTGTCAACTGTCCACCCAGCAAAATAGGTAATTGTAGTATCTGGAAAAAAATCATCTTACTGCATGTTTAAGGAATAGAAACCTGTTGACAGAACTTGTAACTGCAGCTGCTCTGTTAAGATCCATAGAGAATGACACTGAGTATATTTCAGCTGGGAAAAGTATTCAGGATGAAATGTTGAAAAATGCAATAAGAAGGACCAAAAAGACAGAATTCAGAGTCACTTGTAATACTATTTTCATAGGAAAGGGACAAAATAACTTCATACCGAAAGTTAACATAATTTCCAGATAAATGTGAAACTCAGAAGAGTAATTTACTATTGAGCCCATTGTTATAATTGCTGGCTTTCTTACATATGGACTTTTGAGTATGCTCATTGATAATACACTCTAATCTTCTCTTTTTCACAAGTATAAAGCAAAAGACTATTAATAAAACTGTGATAAGCCACAGCAGTTCTAACTAAACAATTACAATGAATTATAGATATTCAACTGAATTTCTTTTGAAGAGTGTTAAATAATCCATAAACTATTTCTATGTGGTGCAGAATTAATATGTCTAAAAATAACCTGAAATTCTTCAACTATCCAATTTTTTCATTTCTATTTTCCCGTTCTCCTTTTTTTAGTGGCTAATTCAATGAAAAGATAAAAGAAAGTTATGGACAGCTACCTTAATTCATAAACAGAGTATAAAAATAAAGCTAATAGGAAAACATACACATTCATACAGTTTTTAATAAATGAATTTTGACATGTTGTTATTGGCATACTTTGTGTGAAGTATTTATATAAACATATCCATGTAGAATAATCTCATTTCCCAGATAGATTTCTTCCTTATGGAAGTTTGGCTATATGAAAACACAATTGTTTTTGCTTGCAGTGCAGTTACATTTCAATCAGTTATTATTACTTTGGTTACCGTAGGGGTTCCAAGATCTCCAAGAAAGTAGATGCAATGGATTCTTCCAGAGTTTGGAATCAATTGTGCAGTTATTTCACCACTGGCCTGATTCACCTTAACTTGGCATTAAAAGCTTACAAAGGAATAGTAAACAAATAGTATTTTTATACCACCCATTCATCAGACTTCGGGTGATATACAGAAACATGAAGTCAAACCATAGGAAAAATACATCATATTCTCTCCAAGCCAAAGTAAAGTAACATTTCCCAAAACTCCCCAAACTAAACATATATAAAAGAAACAGTATTATCTAATTACCATCATACTTTGAAGCTCTGTGTAAATAATAATTTCACAGCTGTACTAAATGCCAGTAACGAGGGGTCAAGTAAAGTATTCCAAAGTACTGGAACCATCACAAACAAGTACTACCTTCTAGTCCATGATCTTTACCTCCAAGGACTTGGAAGAGCAGAATCATTCTGGAAGACGTAGTTCTGATACAATTCAGAGCTGTGTTTTATAGATGGTAGCATGAGTTAAGAGAAATTAAGGCTTGAGCAATCTGAACACCAGACCATTTAAGGTTATTTTTATATCTACAGTAATGGAGTTGTAGTGACTTCCTTGTCACAGGCTTGTGGGCAATAAGGAACACGACCTTCACAGAGTTATGCCAGATCTGTTACCAAAGTGATAAGGAGAAAATGGCATGATGCAAAACAGGTAGAAAATATCCATGAATGGTTTTGACTGATATCTTCCTAATACAGATTGGTATAAGAAGGCAAAGAGGCATAGCACAAGTTTCTGTCATTATAGCTATTCTCAATAAAAGAAAACTTAGCCTTCCTGTTGAATTGATGCAGCTTAACTACCTAGTGGAGCTGACAAAATTCCATGTACAAAAAGAATAATTCGTCATAACTTATGTTATTATAAAATCACATCTGATTATTCTACAGTCCTATTTTATTTTATTTTTTCCTACAGAGACATTACTTAAAGGTTAATAGAAGCAAACATGCCATCCACGTGTCTCTGCCAATCATCTAATTTGGAAAGTGCAATCAACAGTACAACATCTGCTAAGCAGGTATAGTTATCATGGGACATTTATTCTTACAGATCTCAAAAACTTTTTACTATATTTATTTGCAGAGCTAAAATTATAGCTGTTTTAAACCAAGCTTTTTAAAAGGTTAACTTCATTTGTAATTGAATCAATTAGATATTAATAAGTATAACAGAGTTGTGTTTTCATTGTCGCACAGAGCTATGATTTTATTTAATTATATATTTTCAAACTATTAAGCTGGTTTTATTTCCCAACTCTTTGTCAGCTCCTGCATACCAGCTGTCTGGGAGCTGCCATTCGGTGGGGAGAGGCTGCACTGGTCTTTGAGCAGCTTGGACACTAATGCAAGAAGCGATTCTCCTTTAAGAACTGCAAGGAAGCTGAAGACAGAGATTGGCTTATGGAGCAGCACTGCTCATTTCTGAACCAGGGGGGGGGGGTGCGTGCGTGAGTTGGTGGGTGCTGATTAATGAATATGAGGTGATGGGGAGCACAGGTGAGCAGCCCTAACAAGAGTTTCTGTTTGAGATTGTCAGTGAGTGCCAGGAAAGAAGTAAAGCAGACATTAGCAAAACAGGTTTGTGTTTGTTTGTGTTTTTTTCTCTTTCTTTTCATTTTGGAACCTGACATCTTGTAGCAATTGCTGTTACTTGACAAATATGATTATTCCCAAGATGATTTCTCATTGAGATAAGCAAATTGGTGAGATCATCAAAGAATGTATAATATGGCTAAGTCAAAACAAAAGCAATATTTATGGATACTTTGGGGGGGTCTCAAAAATGCTTCCATTTAGCAATAGCAATAGCAATAGCACTTAGACTTATGTACTGCTTCATAGTGCTTATACAGCCCTCTCTAAGCAGTTTACAGAGTCAGCTTATTGCCCCCAACAATCTGGGTCCTCATTTTACCCACCTCGGAAGGATGGAAGGCTGAGTCAACCTTGAGCCGGTGAGATATGAACTGCTGAACTGCAGAAAGCAGTCAGCTGAAGTAGCTGCAGTGCTGCACTCTAACCACTGCGCCACCTCGGCTCATTTGGTCTTTCAATGGATAACAAAGGTCAGAATTAATATAGATTCTGTATGCACAGGTTCCTTTTTATGGCCAAAAACACCACAGTAGCAGAAACATTTTTGGTGTTCCAAAGAATGATTATCTCAATATAATGACTGGAATGAAAAGCCTGAGACTGGAATTTCATAAACTACAAATAGACAGAGCAAGAAATAAATAGGGTTCACAACAGAAATTCCTAGGCCTCTATTTTATGACATTGTCCCTTGTAGGTTACATAGAGTAATTAGCTACACTCTCAAAATGCCCTTACTTTTAGAAATTATTGCCTTCCTATTACTTACATCCACTATTGTAAGTTCTATATTTATGTGTGATATTTTTTTCAAGTGTGTTGAAATCACAAAACCATAAGCCTTATACAGAACACAACAGGTCAAGAGCTTTGAAGATCATGAGGTTATTGTAGTAGAATTGCAGATGGTAAAGACTTAGTGGAATCCTTCCCTTTTCCTGTGTGCATGTTCTTTTTCTTTTTAAAAAAAATCCCTTTTAAGTGCATATTGTTTTTAACCAGTAGTTGATGTGTTATTTCGTGTGCCTTTGTTTATGGAGCATGATATCAGTATAGCATGATGTGCTCATCTCAGATCCTTAAACTAATGTGAACTATACTTTAACAAGTTTGGATGACCAATTTTAATGCTCTTCATCTGCAAACAGATAGATTTAGGTAGTGTCCTGAAGTCTCTGGAAAGTTTGTTGTTGTTGTTGTTATAGCCAAAAGTTCTGCAAAACCCCTAGTCTTGAGATAATCACTCACAGATCTCCTCAGTAAATCAATAGAACTGTATCTGGATATTGGTACTCTAAGAAAATGAAAGATGACTAGATGGCAGCTGAGAAAAAAATAAATCACCGTAAGTGTATTTGTGTGAATGCACATGCTTACAACTTGCCAGAACTCTTTTGAGTGGTGAAATGTGCTGTCTGAAACATCAAGAGAGCTAATGGAGGTTTAAAGTCTCGTTCTGATAAATTTACATTGCATTTTACAGAAACAATCAGTCACATTCAATCCAACTTGGATGTTACTATTTTGCAATTTAATCATGATGAGACTGGCCACCTGTTCTTTGGATCTATGTCCTTCATAGACACTAACAGCTGCCAATACTGAGTTTAACATTTGAGATCATAAGTAATTAATGCTTCTTTGGAGCAGTATATGGTTTCTACAAAATTAATATCAAATGATTGCTTTTTTCACATTTTCTTGCAATTAATGTAATTGAAAAAAAAGGCCAAATAAACTGTGCTCCACAGTTGTCCAATGATCACCATTCATTTAACTTCACTTAAAGGGCTAAATTAGACATAGGTAAAAGTTGTCAAAAATGATAGGGTCCAAGAAGTGCATCTAGATGCTAGAAAAAGATAAGACTTTCAGCTACCGCTTTTACTGATCATTATTAACAAACTGAATTCATTCCAACATTGTTTAACCTTGGTTTTGGACAGAAATATTGTTGGGGCTGATAAACAGCTCACAAATGAATGTAATGTAAGCTTGTTAATTTTCTTGGCTATCTCAGCAACCTCAAATACTACTAACCAAATATTTTTCTAAACTAAGTTAAAATAGGACTGAGGGTCACTGCTTTCTAGAGAAATATTCTTTGTTGTTGTTGTTGTTGTTGTTGTTGTTGTTGTTGACCTTTGTCTGAAGTTCATATTATTGTGAGTAAATGAACAAATTCAAATGTTAATTTTAATCAGATGGATGTGTATCATCTTGACTCTTTTTTCAGCTTGTTAATAGTGGCCTAAAATGCCATCACTTCTAATATTTGCTTTACTTCCTCAGATTTCTTCAGGCATAAGTATTTCACTAATATAATTCTGACCAAAATTTCTAATATTGCCTACTGGATTCTAAAATCCAAAATATAATGTAAGAGCTTCTTAATGAGTATATGGATTGCATACATCCGTATTGCACATTGGTATACTTGTTCTTATGATATGACTAATATCATGGATATTAGTCCATGATATTAGATGGAGAAACTCTCTTTTTGTCTGTCAAACAGTTATTGATTTACAACCTGAAATAAAGCATCTACAAAAGCATTAAAATTAATTATAAGGCAAATGAAATGAGGAGAGTGTATAATAGTTTTCATCATTACTTAAAAAAAACTTTCATAAATTTCTTCCTCTTTAATAAATCAGATGTCAGACACAGAGTAATAATAAAAATTGTGATATAATTAATAAGAAAACATCAGATAAACCACACAAAAGCACTATTATCCTCTTCTGTATGAATCCCTGCTGATGAATTATTTGAAATAGCATAGCCTTTGGCTGTCCCCTGCCCTCATTTGGTCTGAAACAGCTACAAAAATACAGTAGAGCTGGCAGAAGTTAATAGGCAGTGATAAGAGAGTACAAAATCTATTTTGGAATGGAAGAAATTATGCCAAATGTAAAGAGACGCAATGAAATACAAGACTCTGATAGGTACAAAACCTTCAAACAGCTTTCAAGAAAGCAAACTTCAGACCTGAACTGAGCTTAAATATAGATAGAACCTGATAGTTACCTTTATCTTGGAATCTAACCCTCCAATTTTCTTTTGATGGACTATTTGCTTTATTAAGTTAGAAAAACTGTAAGTGTGAGGTTTTCAATTACTGACAAAAATCACCTTTTGACAGTTGTATTGTGGGCTTGAGTTCCCTTCTGGACTACAGTTTCTCAGCTCTACCATCAGTCATATTAGTGTCACTCTCATTTCACACAGATAAGGATCACATCGTTTTCCACCAGTTTTTCTGTCTCGCTGTTTTGAGCTATGAAATTCCCACGATGCTTTTTAAAACATATTACATTCTGTCCAAATGTAAACTACTTTGTATCCATTCTAATAAAATTTTCTGGTTGAGAAGAAGCTTCCCTGGAGCTTCTTTCCTATATCCAGGATATGCTATTATAGTATAATTCCATTTTACAAGACCAAGCACCATGGCAGCACAATGCATACTGATACTGGAATTTCCCATCACATAGACCTCGCGATTTTTACATCTTTCTACATTATGATGATTAAAAGAAGCAGCAGACAGGGATCTGCTGACACCTTCTCTGGGACTTTCCATCTCTCCATGACTTCTGTGATCCATTGGAATGAAGGCTGCTATTGCATTCTAATCAAGGAGAGGAGCAACCTAGAACTAAAGAGAAACTTCCTAACAGTGAGAACAATTTACCAGTGGAATGACTTGTCTTCAAAAGATATGGGCCTGTATACTGGAGGCTTTTAAGAAGGGGCTGGAAAACCACTTTCTGGAATAGTATAGGGCAGCAGTTCTCAACCTGGGGGTTGCGACCCCTTTGGGGGTCAAACGACCCTTTCACCGGGGTCAGGAGACTTCACCTGGATGCTGCCATTTGGGTTCTTTTACCCTCTGCGCATGCGCAGAACGCTTTGCGCATGCGCAGAGGGTAAAAGAACCCAAATGGCAGTGGCTGGGTGGGGTGGGGGTCGCAGAGGCAGGCACGGTGATGGGGTGGGTCGCAGTGGGGGCATGGGGGCAGGGTGCGGGTCGCGGCATTAGGAAGATTGAGAACCACTGGTATATGGTCTCCTGCTTGAAGAGGGGGTTGCACTAGAAGACCTCCAAGGTCCCTTCTCCCTCTGTTATTCTGTTATACTATTCTTTCTACATATTGAGATTAATTGGCCTGTGAAGAAGAATTTTAAAAAATCTACTTTGGAGATTTAAAAAAACCTTTAAAGCTTCCATAAACACTCAACTGTTTTGCAGCCATGATAAGGATAATAAAGCATTGCACTCTGATTTCTAAGTCATTTTCTTTTCCTTTTCCATCCTTCTGTTCTTTTTCTTCTGTGTTATGCCTTTTTAGAGTGCAAAACTGTAGGACGCAAAGAGATGGACTACAGAAACTGCTTGGAAAATCTTGCACTGTTAACATAAATCGATCCAAAGAGCATTTCTTGGTTTGCTTTTACATACTTTTTTACGTATTCTGTTATTTGACCTCAACATGGATAGAATATTTTATTTTTGTATCCCAGTGGGTAAGTGATTAACATTGTGATGTATATATTAGAAGCAAAAACAGCTCCCAAATTTATTTAGGACATCACCATATTCAGTCTTATTGAGCAATGAATATAAAAAAAATGTAATGGAAACAGATGTACAAATTGAAGTGCTGAGCAATTTGTGTAGTTGGTAAACATGCAGAAGTTCACCTTCATTTATTATCAAGAGATCATTGTTCGGAAAAAAAGTTCACCCTTCTCATATTTATTCCCTCAGTCTGAGAGCCAATTTCCACATTAATTGCAGCAAACATAGATATGCCAGGAAAGTCAAGAAGTAGCTAATTCTGTATGATGTACATGTTCTACATTCCCTGATATATCTTTCAGAGGGTAGTACTATTTTTTTTTCACTATTCAACGTCAAGTTGATCAGCTGGACAGCAGGAAGACATTGGTGGAGCACCAAGGACCAATTCAACCACATAAAAAGAAACAAAATCATTCTCCATCGTGGATGGAGCTAGCCGCCAAGATTGGGTATTGGCACAGCCTTCTAGCCAATGGTGACTGAGTCTGGAAAAGTATAAAAGGTGGCTCTAGGCCTAGTTCCCCCTCTTTTGACTCAATCATAGCCAACGACTAGTGCCTTTTTCATCAAAAATTCGAGTATCTATCCTTAATTGTTCCTGAATCTTGGAATCCTGAACTGTAAGTTCCCTAACGAGCCCCAGGTACCATCGCTCTCTAGCCTTGGGAGAAGCAGCTAGGCCTTAGGCCTGCTGCTACTCGCCCCTCCAGCCGAGGCCCAATCCATCAGCAAATTAATTCCACCTTTGAAATAACATCCTTTTCCGGCCTGGAGGGAGTGGGAACGGTCCCAAATTTGACCTCCTGGGACTGTGGTGACCCCTGTCACCACCTATAATTGGGCTCTGCACGAGGCTGGCAAGCTTATTTGCCGAATATCCTGGATGACCGCGTGAGGAAGGCCTTACTCACTGCCTCGTGACAGTTTTTGCGCAGGCCTGGGCTCTATTTGCATTTGAACAATTTCTACTTGCCCATATTTGGCCTTAATTCTGTTCCTTAATAAGCGCAATTAGCGGTCCAACGAGTAGTCCCCCAATTCTAAGGGGTTAACTATCTCTTATAAGGCAAATAAACCTCCAAAAACAGGCAGAGAGGTCAACAAATTAAGAGACTTGCCGATCGGAGCCTTGACCCACAGCTCGGCTGAGACCTTTAAAACTCGATTGCCTGCCTGTCAGCCCTTCCTGCAAGCCACTTGTGGCGAGACAGGGGGTCTGGAGCCATCCTCGCTAAAGAGCAGCAGCCTACGAGCCTTTGGAAGAGGATGGACTGCTGCTGACTGATTCTGCGAGCTGAGGGAGCCTTTCCTGTCACAACCGCTTGCAGCCGTTCAGGAGGCCTGAAACAAACGTCTGCTGCATCTACCTATTGAGAGAGGGTAACCCCCCCCCCAAGCCACTATTGTGTCCCGAGGGGGTCCCCAAAGGGGTTGAGGGGTCTGGTGAGCCCCAGAGGGAGGTCAGCCCTGGGCATACTTACCTCATGGGGAGGCGGCCGCCATTTTGAATAGACCTCATGGCCGGCCGCCATTTTGGGTTCACTCAGACACACCCACAGGGCCAAAAGCCTTTGTGACCTGTTTTGTTCCCTCTCCTTTCTTATCTTTTTTCCTCTCACAGGAAAGCAATGGCAGACAAGCCATCAAAGGCAAAGGCCAAGACAAAGTCTCACAGGGCCAATACGGAGGACAGGAGCCCCTCAAGGGCCACCCAAACCTCCCCATCTAGGGATCGCTCTCCCCTTAGGGCACAATCCCCAGACCAGACGGCCAGACCACACAAGTCCAAGGCTTCAGCAAAGTCATCTGGTCAGCCAGCCTCAGGGAGCCATCGGGCTTCGCTATCTGCTCCAACACAGAACCGTAGCCAGCACCCAGCTCGATCACCTGACACGCTGTCTCTGGACAACGTTTCACTGGGCAGAGCTGAACCTGAGGTCTGGGGTCCCCAGCCGGTCATCAAGGGTCCCACTCAGGGGAGCAAGAGACAGGTCACCAGGGGGGATCCCCTTCAATCCAGGGAAGCACAGGACCGCATGGCTGCTGCCATCAACCATAACAAAATCAAAATGCACACCCTGCAATCAATTCTGGCAAGTCTTCTGAAGGGAGATCTACTCACATCCATAGATCTCTCGGAGGCTTACCTCCACATCCCAATTCGGCCATCTCACCGCCAATACTTATGGTTGTGCTATGCAGGGGTGCATTATAAATATGGGGCACTTCCATTCAGCCTAAACTCGGTACCAAGGGTATTCACCAAGGTTCTGGCTGCCCTGACCGCCCACCTATGGTCTATTCCCATCAGGGTCCAGTTCTACCTGGATGACATCCTCATCTCCTCTGCCTCTCCTTCTCAGGCTGAGAGAGATGTACAGGTGGTGTTCACTACCCTCACTTATCATGGTTGCTTGGTCAATCGGACCAAGCGCCAACTCATTCCCTCCACCAGAATCGTTCATCTGGGGGCCATTATTGACTCACTGGAGTGTAAGGTGTACCTGTCCCAGGAATGGAGAGACAGTCTATTGGACTTAGCACAGCTAGTTCTGCGCCAAACTTCGGCTCCACTGAACCTGTTGCCCTCCCTCCCAGGCAAGATGATCTCTGCCATCCACATTACTCCAGGGGACCCAGAAACTGACAGTTAGTGGCTAGGCCTTAGCAGACTCTTTTCTCCTCTGCTGGAACTAATTGCCTCAGGAGACAGTCAGCCATTTTAGGAGTGCCTCGTGGGTGGCTGCCATTTTGAATTACACAGGACCACCCACTTCAAAACAAAACAAAAAAAATTCTTTTTCTTTTTTCTTTTGAGGCCTCCTTTACTTAACTTGCCTTCTGTGCAAGGGCTGATAAGAGCCAGCAATCTGGCAAGGTTCCTTTGATCCAAGGCCCTGTCTGTACCTGTCTCTGGTGCCTGGGCTTCCATTTGAGCTTCTCTGCATCGCTCTGCTTGTCTTAGCCAGGTAAGTATGCAGGCAGCCTTTGAGAGTGCTGGTGACCATCTTGAAGCCTCCCATAAGGTGGCAGCCATTTTAATTGCCCTCAGAATTGAAGGCACTAAGGGCGTGGCCATTTTGTTTCAAATACCAAAAGTGGGCAGAGCCCATTTTGAAGCCACATCAAGGGTGGTGGCCATTTTGGATGCCCTTTCTTGCCGGCGGCCATTTTTAAGACCTAATATGGGCAGTGGCCATTTTGAAAGACCAACTAAGGGCAAATGCCATCTTGTTGGCCTCATTTAAGGGCAGTGGCCATTTTAAGTGACTGTTTGGACCTACTAATTTACCCAGGCCTTTTTGAGGCCTACCTTGTTGGCAGAGGCCTTTGATAAATATGGATACTGTTATTCGAATTAAGCTGACAAAAATTCAGATTAGCTGTCTGTAGGTCTGCCTCAGGAGTACCTGTTAAAGCATGTTCAGGTATTCATATATCACAATAACAAGCCAAACATATCAACTTAGAATGAAGATTCTATCTATATTTTAAAAATGGCTTGAACAAGGGCTTTCAGCAGAATTTAGAAGTAGTAAGTTACTGATCTCACATAAAAGGAACAAATCAGCCCAGTGAGCATTCTGTTACTCCAGTAACAGTTCAAAACCAAGCTTTTTTCTGGACTCTGTGAGCCCAGCATAACTGGAACTATATACAATGTATATAACTATATACAAACTATCAATTTTTTCCAGTATTTGAAAATATCAGTTTTTCATGAACTGAACTTTAAGACAAAGAGAACATGATTTGTAAATTGGAGTTGAGTTTTAAAATGATGCCTTTTACAAAGGAAATAACCCAATCCAGAGTACTCTACCCTACTCATTCCTACCTAGCATCCCCCAGGAAGGGGAACCTAGGGGACAGGAGTTCCCTGGATGCAGGGAATTATCATTAGCTCCCTCTGGCATTGGAACCAGATAGCCCCACACTCCAGACAGCTCCACCCACAAGCTAAAATCAACCTGCTGCTCAATCATCAGCATCTCAAGCGGATGTCCAAGCTAGGTTAATGGGGTCCATGGTGGTGATGCGTCATTCATATTGTCCCATGGGCCCACTTACACTCCAGGGACCTCCAAGGGCTCCTTCTCCCCTACCAGCATCAGGGAAGAGCCCATTCCCCAGTCAAAGTGAGACTCCAGCCCTCAGTCAGGAAGTCACTGATTTGGTGGACCACCTCTGCAATCAACAGGGGCACCTGCTTCCTTCCCCCACGACAAATCATAGTCACCACCGATGCCAGCCTATCGGGTTGGGGGGGGCACACGTGGAGGCGCAGGTGGCACAGGGCACATGGTCATTAACTGAGACGACCCTCAACATAAACGTTTTGGAACTATGTGCTGTGTTCCTTGCCCTGCAGCAGTTCAGGCCTCTTCTGGAAAACTCTCATGTAATGGTCCTTACTGACAATGTGGCCACCAAGGCCCACATAAACAGACAGGGTGGGACCATGTCTGGACAGCTGATGTCTGAGGCCATGCAGTTGGGGCTATGGGCAGAGCAACACCTACTGTCTCTCTCTGCTGAACATATCTCTGGGGTAAACAACATCAGGGCAGACTGGCTCAGCCGGAACCAGATAGACCATTCTGAGTGGAGTTTGCACCCAGATATTTTCCGCCAACTTGTGAGTCGGTTCGGTCAGCCAATAATGGACCTTTTCCCCACCCTGGGGAATGCCCAGCTGGCCAGGTTTCTGTCCCGGTATCAAACTCAGGGGGCGGAAGGAGTAGATGCCCTCCGCTGCATCTGGCCTAAGGGGTTGCTTTACGCTTTTCCCCCTATCCCCATCATTCCGCAGGTCATCCGGAAACTTCTGGAGGAAAGAGCCGAGGTGGTACTTCTGGCACCCGACTGGCCAAGGAGAGCTCGGTATGCTGACCTGGTCTCCCTGTCGGTCTACCCCCATGGAGGATCCCTCCGACAGAGTGGTCGCTGGTCCAGGGGTCAGTGCAGCATCCAGAGCCTCACTGGTTGCAACTGACCGCCTGGTGCTTGAGCGGCTCACTCTGAGGAGCTGTCAGATCCCTGTGGACGTCATGGAGGTCTTGCTTGACTCTCGCAGACCGTCCACGCAATGTATTTATGCAGCCACTTGGAAGGTTTTCTGCTCCTGGTGTGCTAGGGAGGGCTATTCCCCACTGGATCTTTCGGTCATAAACGTCCTTCAATTCCTACGCCAGGGGCTAGCTAAGGGTCTTTCCCCAAGCACCCTCAAACGCCAAATAGCTGCCCTATCCACGGCGCTGTTTTGCCCCTCTCTGGGAAAACTCTCTGCTCACCCCTTGATCTCCAGGTTCCTTAAGGATGCAGTGAATAGATGCCCTCCTGTGGTGCACAGGTACCCCACCTGGGACTTGTCCAAAGTGTTACTAGCACTCACGGGGGTGCCTTGAGCCTTTGCAATCCGTTCCCCTGGGCCACCTGACGTACAAGGTGGTCTTCCTGGTGGCGGTCACATCTGCCCGTCGCATCTCCAAACTGGCAGCCCTTTCCATCAGAAGTGACCTCTGTGTTTTCCACCAGGACAGGGTAGTATTGCGGTTGGATCCCACCTTTCTGCCAAAGGTAAACTTTTACTTTCACTGGGCTCAGGAGGTGGTATTACCTTCCTTTTACCCTTCTCCATCCTCAGACATTGAAAGACAGTGGCACCTCCTGGACGTGAGGCGCGCACTGGACACTTACATACAAAGGACCTCTGCCTTTCGCAAAACCGAGGCCTTGTCCGTATCTTTCCGCCACTCTTCATTGGGGCGGAAAGCATCCTCAGTCATGGTGGGTCGGTGGATTCGTACTGTCATTAACATTGCATATGAACAGATGTCTTTACCACGACCCACCAGGATTACTTGTTATGAATGTTGGAGATTTTTTAATTTCTATATCTTTTTAACTGTTATATGTTTTTATTTGCAATGGATTTGACATGCAGTGAGCCGCCCAGAGTCCCCCGGGAGTTGGGCGGCATACAAATCTATTAAATTAAATTAAATTAAATTAAATTAAATTAAATTAAATTAAATTAAATTAAATTAAATTAAATTAAATTAAATTAAATTAAATTAAATTAAATTAAATTAAATTAAATTAAATTAAATTAAATTAAATTAAATTAAATTACTGCCAACTCCAGACGTAGTGCGGCCACCACTGCAGCTTGGAACACGAGGGCTTCCATCGAGGAGATCTGCAGAGCGGCCACATGGTCCTCTCCAACGCCGTTTGTCCGGCACTATAGACTGGACGCCTTTGCCTCTCAGGAGGCTGACTTGGGCGCAGGGTACTGGAACAGGTAACATTGGAGGGTGGCGGCCCCAGCCAGAACCAGGAGGCCCACCCTAGGGACTGAATACTTTGGTATGTCCCAATCTTGGCAGCTAGCTCCACCCACGATGGAGAATGAGACGTTGTACTTACCTGAGACGTCCATTCTCGTCGGGTGGAGCTAGCCGCCAAGTCCCTCCCTTCTACTCGTGTTCTGGCTGGACAAGGGGATTCAATTCTTGTATAGATCATTAGGTATATAGGTGTAGCAATATAGATTGAATTTTTCCTCCCTGCATATAGGTAGTTAGGCTAGGTATTTAGCAACATTATTGTTCTCCCATGTTGGAAAGTTAATAAAATGTGTTTGATGATGGCACGTCGAGTCTGGCATTTGTCCCTCGTCAAAAGAGGGGGAACTAGGCCTAGAGCCACCTTTTATACTTTTCCAGACTCAGTCACCATTGGCTAGAAGGCTGTGCCAATACCCAATCTTGGCGGCTAGCTCCACCCGACGAGAATGGACGTCTCAGGTAAGTACAACGTCTCATTTTCCATCTATGTTTAAAATGACAAAAAAGAAGAAAAACAATATATAGTCCTTAACTTTTCAGTGTTGTTCATTCTCTGGAGGCTCTATAACTACAGATACTCACTGATTGGATAAAATATATAACATAAATTAATAAACCTAATATAAAAGAAAAGCAGATGTGCTTTTTAGAACAACACTGTAAAACACCTGCTAGTTATACAAAATGTATTATAGCTATCATCAAAGTATAAATTCACAAAAATTAGAAAATCCCAAATCTACATTCTTCTTTTCGTGTGCACTGAAAGACACGATTTTCTTTTGACAATGAAAGAAAAGTTTGATCTGAATCTTAAATCAAAGCTAGAATTTAAGTGTTTTTTTTTTAAATTTGACTATAATATTCAAGTTTTGAATGCTGCCAATTAAACAAAGGAAAAAAACACATCCCAGCTAATGTGTATTGTTAGTTTTTTTTTAATAACCATAAATGATAAATAAAACAAGAAAGATATTATCAGAATCATGCTCCCTAATGAATGTTTCCCATGTCAAAGTTCACAGCTGTTAACTCCTGACGGAGACTTACTCGTACTTTTAAGCTACTAACTAAACACTTTAATATGGATTTACCAGTTATAATGAACTGGTGCTTTCCCAAGGTGAAAAAGAGCATAAGCATATGGAAGGAGACATGTTATTCTGTTCCCAAAAGGGGAGCATGAATTAGCAGTGATACCCTGCCTGTGCAGTCAATATGCCATTCCATGATAAATGGAAGCCCAATCTGTCAACAGCTTTCTGAACTGACTTTTGCTCTTGATAGAGGAAACCAGCTCTGCTATCTATTTACAGCAGTTCTTTCCTTGCACATAGTTTTAACTGCTGGAACAGAATGAGCAGTGGTGTAGAAAACAGCAGGAACAAATTGCCATCTTTTGTCATATCACTGTGTACCAGGTATTATGGATATAATGATGGAGCACATCCATCTGCTTTGCTGGAACCCCTTTTTGAAAGAATATATGGTAAAGAGAATGTATTCCTAGTTAAGAGAGCTTGTTTGCCTTCACCAGATAACTCATTCTTAGTATGTTATAATATAATAACAGAGTTGGAAGGGACCTTGGAGGTCTTCTAGTCCAACCCCCTGCTTAGGCAGGAAACCTTACACCACTTCAAACAAATGGTTATCCAACATCTTCTTAAAAACTTCCAGTGTTGGAACGTTCACAATTTCTGGAGGCAAAATGTTTATTATTTATGCTTAGTGTGTTCATAAGTACTGTGAACATACTTAGTATGTTCATTATATTATTTAGGAGCAGGAAAAATATTTACTTATAGTCAGCAGTAGTGAAATCCAAATTTTTTTTACTACCGTTTCTGTGGGCATGGCTTGGTGGGTGTGGTGTGGCTTGGTGGGCATGGCTTGGTGGGCGTGACAGTGTGCAAAATCTCCATTCCCACCCCACTCCAGGGAAGGATACTGCAAAATCCCCATTCCCTCCCCACTCCTGGGGGAAGGATATTGCGAAATCTCCATTCCCATCCCACTCTGGTGCGAGCCAGAGTTGGTATTTGCCGGTTTCTGAACTACTCAAAATTTCCGCTACCGGTTCTCCAGAATCTGTCAGAACCTGCTGGATTTCAACCCTGTAATATAGTGGCTGGGTTCCAAAGCACAGGATCAAGAGAAGAGCTTAAACTAACCCTGTGGAATTTGTGACTTTGGTCATATTCACACATCTGCTTTACTATACATTTTCTCATCTTGGCACTGAAAGATGAAATCATGCCATTGTAAATATTACTACTCCCACAGTTACCAAACATTCAGAACTGATCTGTCCATACAGTTTTAATTGCAACATTCTAAGGAGTGTGATTGGTTGTTCCTCTAACTCAAATTGCAGCCCCATCCAACATCATTCAGCACATGAAAAGCCATTTCCAGTTGTCATGTACAACATTGGTAATTCCATACACTGCATTTTTTTTCTTTTCCATTGTATCATCAACTAATTGGTTTTTTTATATTCCTTGAAATAAATAGATGACAGCAAAGACACTTTGCTATTTGTAGTCATGCAACTAAGATAATTCCTGTTTGGAGAGAAGGAATTTGAGAAAAAGATTTAGTTGTGATAATTGTGTGGGAGACAAAGAATAAAAAGTCCTTTCCTTGTGAGCAGATGTCATTGAGAAGAAAGTTCCTTGTCAGGCTGACTAAAGAAATACACGCACCAAGTCCTTTCAATTACATTTTCAGCAACTTTTCAGCCATCCATGGGGTGGTAAATTTCAAGCTTGTATTGTTTTAATATATATGAAAAATACTGGCTGTTCTATTCTTTTTGTAATTATAAACAAACTTAAGAATTGACAAAGCGATCAGGACCAGACTGAAAGGGTTGGCCTCATAAGAAATGACAGAACTAGTTAGAACTACTGTATAAAATTAATATCATGGAGCTTGTCATTCAAGCTGTCTCCCTTGAAACATCTTAGTGTTCCTACATTACTTCCATACAGCATCTTGTTGCTAGATATTACAGAAACTGCACTTCCAGAGCCCAGCAAATTAAGTCATCTTTGGCCAGTCTCAGCAACCAGAGAACATTGAGATAGAAATGGAAGCAAATAGAAATGTAGTCAGGTAACCTTCAGTTGGCTAGCCTCAGAACAAGGAAGCTATGTGTATTTGAACTTTCTGTTCTTTCTCGGAGCCATGTGCCATCTTGCATTGACTGCTTTTGAAACTATCCTCCATTTCAAGCCAATTTGCTATGGTCTAGGAATATACAGATCAGTATAAATAAAATCTCTACTTTCTAATATATAGAGGATATTTGCACTCTGACAGATTTATGCCTACAATTTATTGAATATCCAAACATAATTCACTACTCTATTTACAAACTGAAGTATATTCTTACTTTTGAAAATGTATGATATAGCCAAGAATATTGTAGTTTTTTCTTTCATTTCATGATAAAAATTTCCTCATATACTGTACTTATAGTATATAGACATCTCCTTTTGTCTTTCCAGAAAGTTCTGCAAAGATGAATTACTCATTTCAGAGAACTGCACTGGTATGAACCCATAAGGAGGATTTTCCAAAGGAAGGAAGGAAGGGAGGGAGGGAGGGAGGGAGGGAGGGAGGGAGGGAGGGAGGGTGGGAGGGAGGGAAAGATGGGATAAGAATTTATAAAGAAGAATAAACACTAGCCAGCTTTAATGTTTATTTTTCATTACGATCTTTGGCAAGATTTATGTTTGAGAAGGAGAAAAAAATAAAGGCTAATGCATTTCTAAAACAAGTTCATTGGGTTCTGACTTTATTTATCCATGGGCACAAAATCCCAACTTCATAATGAAAAATTATTGTTGATATTCTAATAACAAATCACAATGGAGTCACAGGCAGCTTCACCATCATTTTGCCACCCATAAGATCACTTTCACCCCACCCAAATTTAATTTGCCCGTTAGTAACTTAAACCAAATTAAGCCTTTAATCTGGAACAGATGTCTTCAGAGCACAGCTGTTTTCTGACCACAGACCTTTGACAGATCTGCCTATACCTCCTCTGTGCTTTGCAGGCAGCAGCAATCACAGTCAAACTGCCCAAGACTATTGCACAGAAGCAAAGAACACTGCTCTACTTTTTTTGTATATCCTAGCATCGGCCAGCTGTGATTGTGTGCTTGAGATTTGGATAAGCAGGTTCTTATTTGTCCAACAATAAATAAATCAGTAAAGGGTTGGAATTTTTTTTTACTTCCATTACCATCAGTCTTTAGCCTATTAAGGGGGGGAGGATATTGTTTTCAACCAGTTTGAATAAAAAGGATAAGTAGTAGTTAGCATACAAGTGAAATAAAATGAGTACATTTGTTGCTAGGAGAAGTTTTAGCTGTGCCATTCAAAATGTGCAAATGAAAATATGTGTCTTTTTTTAAAAGAGATTAGGCTTTCTGTTTCACAGTATCACCAAAATAGTTGGCTTGAAATGAAAACAACCACAATCAGCCCTTCTGACTCAGGAATCTACAGTGACCCTTGGAGCCAACAACATAGATCCCTGACTTCAGGAAGGACAGTTGATGTCCTATGGAACACAAGGAATTAGGGTTGATTCTGAAATAGGAAATATGAAGCTTTCATTGCTCTGATTGATACATCTCTCTTGTGAGGACAAAGTTTCTCCTATAATACATTTTTATGAACAACTGCAGTCCATACTGTGCACACTCTGTATCTTGACTGGCTTTGCCTTTCCATGCTGTCTATGGCAGAGGCTTGCCAAATGTCATGCCTTGCTGGCTGTATGAGACAATGTTTAGATTTCCCACAAATTAGACTCACATACCCCAGCAAATGCACACTTATACACACACATCCACACAAAACCTTTCTTCTGTAGATAATGCAAAGTATTATCTTTACATTCTTGGGTGGGCAAACTATCAAGGAGATAAAAGTTGTGTCTTTTTGTGATCCCCTGGTAATTCATTGTAAGAATATAATTGTTAGCTTCCCCCATTGAGGAAACATGCCAACAAAAAGGGTCTTCTATAATCTGCCAGTGACCTGATAAACCACTTATCTGAATTGTGGTATTTAGGAGACTGGTAGGTAACTCAGGGTCTTTATGTGCACTATGGACATAGTCTACCCAACCTCGCTATATGGACTGCTTAACTAGTTCGTTTCACAGACTTCCTTTGCTTTACACTGCATCTTTGGGATATTTATTCCATTGAAACTTAGAAACTTATGCTATTTTCCCAACCAAACTTCTGGTAAGTAATTAGAACAGCTAATAAAATTGAAGTAACATTTATGTTTCAGATCAAATGACTAACACTTATACTGAATCATGCTACTAAAGCCTCCAAAAACTACATAAGTGAAGTTTTCTTCATGCCCAAAAGACACTGTTCTGAATACAGGAAAACATTCATGTGTGCATTTTCTAATTTCAGCCAAAAACACTACTAGGAATAACTGAAGGTTGAAGCAACTGGAAAACCTGAATCTGCAGTGCTTCAAACTAATATAACAACTCTGTTGGCTATTAATTTTCTGTCAGCTTACTTTTAGTGACATCATATTAGGTTCAATATGAAAAGAAAAGAATATGATTCAGGTCATGGACAATCCAGTAATCAAGTACATTTTGATAGACATTTTGATGATTGCATCTATCTACTTTGCTGGGTGCAGATGATATGGGTCATTTAAACATTTGATGAGAAACTGATTCATGGAATTGCATTTGTGCAGATATAGCCTAGGAAGTAACATATTGCAAAAATTTCTTTCTTCACTGCAAAGTGTGATTTGTGAGAACCCATGCCAAGGAAAAATAGTTCTGAGAGCGTTTTGCAAAATTTATAGGCATTCTTTTCAGAAAATAACCATGGACATCATTGGTTCAATGAGGATGATTCAGAGGAATCATTTTATGCACATTGTCTTTAATATTAACATTAAAGTACACAAATTTCTAGTGTTGCTCATTTCCTAAGTCAGTCTTCTACCCTTTCTGCTTGTTTGTAATATTAATAGAAGATAGATAGATAGATAGATAGATAGATAGATAGATAGATAGATAGATAGATAGATAGATAGATAGATAGATAGATAGATAGATAGATAGACATATAACTTCTCAGCTTTTAATAGTTGTATTAAAAAAAAACCTGTGTATGTGTGTATTCTGTATCCTTGCAGGTTGGAAGACTAAAGACAATAATAAGTTTGATGTAGCAAAAAGCTAATAATTAAATTTAAGAACTTAGCTTAATGTGAGCATGCTCAGAGTAAAACTTGTCTTATGCTGTAGTGGCCAAAAAATATTGTTTTTCTCCTTACCATAAGCAGACTGCACGAGGCATTGGTTTAACATATTATTTTCTATATTATTAAAAAGTATAGACGTGTGTGGAAATGGCCTTTAAGGAAGAATACAAGAACTTTTAAGTAAGTAAAAACTTACAGTAATTATCAAAAGGAAGATGTAATAAGAAAGAAATTATTTTCTTTGATTTTGTTTCATCTTTTATAAGTTTATGTATTCAGATTTTGTGTATGGTCAGATATTGCCAACAAAGGCACAGTAGAGTTCTCCCTAATCCCAGAAACCTCTTAAGATATTTTATTTAGGAGAACTCAGAGATAGTTTTCTTTCTTGTGTTTGCCTAAAGAAGGAGGAGCTGCCCCTCCTCCAATGACATCATTTAATCTAAATTTATTTGTTTCTTTATTTATTCAGTCAATTAATTTTGTTGCTACCTTATCTATGCATGACTGGACAGTATGCACAATTAAATCAGCATAATATTTTAAAATGTTAAAACATAATAAAATAGAAGTAACTTCATACAAACAAAAATAATTAAGGACCATCAAAGATGACAAACAATTTTCTGACACAAGAAAATAATCAAAATTGGCTATTAGGAGGAATTCTGTTCCATAGTTCAGGCACAATGATAGAGAAGACGCATCTCCTGAGAATGACAATACTTAAATGATGAATGATGAGCATGTCTACTCTGTCCAATCCTAGTACATGGGGAAAATAATATGAGACAGAGGGCTCTTCAAAAACTGAGCTCTGTGCCATGCAAAGCATTAGAGATAATAACTAGCTCCATAGATTGTGTGCAGAATCTGCTGGTAACCAGTACAGCTCATTAAGGAGGAATATAATAGGAAGAATACTGAGCTGTGTCCAAAACTAGTTGTAGACTGGCTGAAACCTTTGAGTGGTCTTCAAGGTAATCGTCTGTACAGTGTATTGCAGTAATCCAGATGCATGAAATTGAGCCTCCATTTCCAGAAATGTGCTAAATTGGCTCATAAGATGTGAGCCAATGAATGTGATGTGATTTGTGAAAAGGCCTTCTGAACCACAGCTATCATCTGCTGTTCAATCAGGAACCATGATTTCAAGAGGACTCCCAATTTGTTCATCAGGCCTGTTTGGGGTTATCTTTCAGAATCAAAGATCAAAACTCTCTGAATCCAAAGGGCACCAAATCTAGAGCCACTCAGTTATACCAGAATTAAGTCTGAGCATGTCCTCCCCAATCAAATAATGGAAAGCCTGCATTTTGGATTAGATTTTGTTTTGAATATGATGATTTAGGAGTCGTAAGTATCTAGTACTGCCTTTTCAGAAATAATATCTGGCTATCAAGGACACTCTATTGTTCACAAGCGTCAATACCTGAGCAGAGAAATAACAAAGACAATTTTTCACAATTTATAATCATATAATATATAGTTACACCATTTCTCATGGATTAAACATCAACTAAAATTTCTTTGGATACAACATAACATATATTAGCTAGTTATTCAGTACTAAAAAAATTAATAGCAATTATACTTATATACCACTTCATAGAGCTTTACAGACCTCTCTAAGCAATTTACAGAGTCAGCATATTGCCCCCAACAATCTGGGTCTTCATTTTACTGACCTCGGAAGGTTGAGCTGTTGAGCATCGAACTGCTGGCAGTCAGCAGAATTAGCCTGTAATACTGCATTCTAACCACTGCTCCACTACCATGGCTCTTACAATGTCACTTCTGCTATTTTATGTATGATCACTTGATTTATGAGAGGTTTATAAGATAATAATTTTTTTAGTTTTTAAAATGCCTTGTGATGTATTGTGATTTTTGCTTCAAAGACTAACATGGATATTGTGTGTGTGTGTGTGTGTGTGTGTGTGTGTGTGTGTGTGTGTGTGTACATATACTGTATATATTCTTCATTTGATAACATAATGTGTATATCTTTTTTTTCTATTTGTCATCCCCTATAGGTTGAGATGACATCTGAAACAAAATGTAAAATGTAAGAGCAATGAAATCTCTGTTGAGAAGCTAATTGCCTGAGTCTTTAATCTTCTACCAGATTGTTACTTAGTTACTTAATGCTCATCTTTTGATATACTTCTGGCCCAAGGAATGCACTGCATGGCAACGCAATTAACATTAAGGTAGGAATTAAGAGCTACTTAATAATTTTGTGTTATAGGCTCTATATCCAATCAATTTAGCAGCTTGGTGATGTGAGATTTTTATCAAGTAAGCAGTAAGTACAAAATAAAGTTAAGAAGATTACATTAAGAAAAATAAAACAACTTTCCTTAATTTTCTGGAGATAGTTGACATGTACCTAAAAAGGGACAAATATGTGTCAGCACAGAAATTGTCATGATGACTGGAGAAAACTGGATAGCATGAATTTTAGAGGCTTTGGAATTAGTAGATATTCTGTTTGAATTTCCCCACCCTGATGACCCAGGCTTTCCTGAACCCTGGGGAGAGCAAAAAACTGCCCAACGGGCCTACCAGAAGTCCGGAGGCTTCAGTGAGGCCTGTGCACATGTGCGGGGGGGGGACAACGTGGGGGTTGTGTGCATGCACGGGGGAGGGCATTGCATTATGGGTGTGGGCATGCGTGCACCCTTTTGGCACCCGAGCCAAAAAAGGCTCGCCATCACTGCACTAGACTAAACATATAAATTTCTCTGAGTCCAAATGGGATGCACTTGCTGGTAACTATACACAAACCTGCATCAACAAGTTGGAATTTCAGAAGGACATCTGAAGGTGACCTTGGCTATTTATCCTAGAGATTTAGACATTTTTTCACACAAAATTCAATCTTCAATAAAGTGTCTCTATTTAAAATATTGCAAAATAGCTTGTGTAAATATAATGTAAATGGTTCTGAACTAAGAGATTATGAAGCAAAGAACTCATACTTTAGAATCACATCCATTTGTACTTTTATCCATTTATTCTATTTCTTCTTGAAATAAACTATATAAAATACAGGATGAATGGTTAGATATATTTTCTTGTAATGGTTTAGATTTTTATGAATTATAAATTAGAACTGTGCAAAGCTTTAATGGAGTGTTTTACTCCAGTGAAACTTTGTGAAAACTTTTGAGGTTGCCTCATAAAAGAGTACTCAAGTACTTCTAACAATAAAGCAGCATTGTTTCTTCATTTTAATGACTCCTCTGTCATTTGTAACAGCCAGAAGATACTTCTACATATGAGCAACAGATGCTAGTGGAACTCACACAGGGGCTTCAAAATTTCATAAAGTATTTCATGGAGGAGAAACACAGCACCTCATAAGACTTTCACAGCTTGAAGCACTTCAAGGCAAAGCCAGACCCTTCCACATAGGCTTAAAAGTATATATTCCCTATCTATCCACATCCCTTTAAACGTACTATCCCATTGTGATGTACATTTTCTATGCATTCTGGTAGGGTGAATTTGGTTCAATTGAGGAACGAAAACAAAAGTCTTAGAAGGACTTCCTTTAAGATAGTGTAAATTACTTTATTTTATTTTGTACAAGAGCTTCATTTATGATTTATCAGAAACATTAAACACAAAACACAAAACACAAAACAAAAATAGCCCTGATTTTAAAAATAAAACAAAGGGTTCGGAGCATGTGTTATAAGGTACTATTTGTTCATCGAATTCAAATAGCCATTGATCTCATATCTGTGATTCTGAGTACCATACACAGATTTTTTTAAAAATAGTAATAATCAGGACAATTAAAACCATTAAAATCAATTAGAACAATTAAAGCTATAAATATAAAACAAAAACACGAGTACATTCGGAATCCTACATACAATACAACCATTTTGTAGGCTCTTTATTTCCATGGGATTCCCAGTTTCACTGAAAGAACCAAGTTTGAAGGGACTTCTGGAATGTCAATAGGATTGGGGCCAATTTCACATCAGAGGAAATGATGTTCAAAGGGCATGTGTCACAGAGAAAGCTTTGCTCCTGATTTACATCAGATAGAACTCCGTAGTGGATGGAACCCATAAAATGCCCCTCCTGTCAACCCTGATGGGATGGGATGGTGTAACCAAGGAAAGGTAGAACATCAAATAACTTAGCTTTGTATGGCTTTAAAGGTTGTAACTGTATTTTGAATTGAAGCCAGAAACTGACTGGTAATCAATGCAATAGAGCTGTAATGTGTGCAGCCCTAAGAGCATATGTACAAAATTGTCTGTGCTGCCACATTTTGCACCAGTTGAAGCTTACGAATGCTCTTCAAGGGCAGCTTCAGGTATGCTGCATTAGAGTAGTCCATATGAGAAGTGATTTCATGTGTAAGATAGAGCCTTAAGAATAGGTGCAACGGGAGCATAGCACAAAGTTGTACAAAGGCCTCCTAGCACCGAGATATGTGAGTAAATAATTTCATGATCTGAATGTCAACTCTGAAGCTAACCTGGCTGAAGCCATCTTTTCCTGCCTCATAGTTGCCATTAGATTTGAAAGGGGGAAGGGAGGGGGGAAGTAGAGAAACCGGCTACCAGTCAAAACAAAAAGTTTTCCTGTGGGAATCAAGGTCATCTCAAAAGGTGGCTGCTGAAGAAGGAGGGGAGTGACCAAGCAGCCTGCCGGCTATAATCATTGGACAATGTGACCGGTGACATCTGGGAGGGGGAAGTTTGCTCTTTTTAATTAGGTGAAAACCACGGGAACTTTTAGAGTTGGTTTTCACTAGTTGTGCTGATATGATGTTTCCAATAAACATGTTCTTTGAGGAATCTACCTGCCTCAGTGTTCTGCTTTTGGTTTGGGTTGAGCATTACTCAGAACCCTAACATTGAATATGGAATTCATAATTATAAGGGATTCCTTTGGAAATAGCATCACAGGCAGTTAGTCCTTGACTTAACAACAGTTTGTTTAGTGACTGTTTGAAATTACAACAATTACAACAGAATTGAAAGAAAGGACTTATGGCACTTACAACTGTTGCATTATCCCCATGGTCATCTGATCAAAATTCAGATGCTTGGCAACTGAGTCATATTTATGATGGTTGCAGTGTCCCAGGGTCATGTGACCACCTTTTGCAAACTTCTGACAAGCAAAGTCAATGGGGAAGCCAGATAACTGGTAACTATGTTACCAATTTCACAACTGCAGTGATTTGCTTAACAACTGCAGCAAGAAATTGGACAAAAGTCACATAACAATTGTCTTACTTAGCAACAAAAATGTTGGGCTTAATTGTGGTCATAAGTTGAGGACTATCTGTAAACACTGGTATTTTTTCCCTTCATAAGATTCTGGCACTACTGGGTCCCCATAAGGAAATAGAAGCCATGTATGTCTTTACAAGTAAAGTCTAAAGTTATTACCATATTTTTAGGAGTATAAGACGCACCTTTTTCCTCCCTAAAAGTGGCTGAAAATTTGGGTGCGTCTTATACTTCGAATGTAGCTTTTTCGAAGCTTTTTTCCCAGCCCTAACTAGGTGCTAACAGATCTTCCCAGCTCTTACCTTGCAGGCTTTTTAATTGTTACTCTCTCCGAAGAATGTTTTTCCAGCCCTAAGTCTTTACAGGGTTTTTTTCATTGTTCTACTTGCTCGGAATAAGTTTTTTTCTAGCCCTAACCAGGTGCTAACGATCTTCCCAGCTCTTACTGGCTTGCAGGGTCTTTCATTGTTACTCTCTCTGAAGAATGTTTTTCCAGCCCTAAGTCTTTGTAGGGTTTTTTTCATTGCTCTACTTGCTCCGAATAAGTGTTTTTCTACCCCTAACATGGTGCTAACGATCTTCCCAGCTCTTACTGACTTACAGGCTCTTTCATTGTTATTCTCTCTGAAGAAGGTTTTTTTAAAGTCCTAACCAGGGGATAAAATAATGTGCTGAAGCTGACCAGACTAAGGACGCTAGCCAGATGAGTACCTGGTAGGCAGATTTTTTCCCCCTATTTTCCTCCCCAAAAACTAAGGTGCGTCTTATACTCTGAAAAATACGGTATATACTGTATATTTTATTTTGTCTGTGAACGTTTTCCATCTCCCTAACCTCAATTTTTGTAGATAAGTGATGAACATGATTCCACATGTTTCTTGGGCTGGATAACTACTTAGCTACTGAGATGCTGAAAGAAAGCTGATCAAAATTATTCACATTTCTTGTCTTGGCAATGCTTTCTTGACAGGTCTAAGTTATCATCTATGTTATTACAGCTGTAGCATCTCAGAATGACCTTCTCACTCATCTTTGATAGGAATCTGTTATTTAGTTGAGCTATTTAGTTATTTTGATTTTTTTTTCCTTTGGGGGCAAACTTTTATCCTTGAACTGAAGTGTAGAAAAGCAACTTTTGAACTCGTTCTGTCTCTGCAACAAATGGCCTGATCAGCATGATCAGTTAGTTAAGCAAAGCATCTAATGGATTTTAATATTACTGCATATTTGTTTTATTATTAATAATCTCACTTCTACGCAAAACAATAAAAATAGCTGAAGAAGTAGCCATCCATGCTTCATCTGTATGTTACTTAAAGCAGTTTGAATACATTTTGGTTAAACCCCCTCTTAAGCTTTTGTTGTTGTTTTGTTGTTATCATTGCTGTTGCTGTTGTTGTTGTTTTGCTTTGCTTTTTGTTTTTGTTTTTGGCGTAGCCTTAATGAGAACAGATTCAACATTTTGTCCAAGTATTTTCTCTGAGAAACATTTGGCCTCCCAGAGTCTCTCTCTTACTAAACGCTTGGTGTTGTCTGACTAATTGATTTTGGCTAATGGTCCAGTGGCTTGTTGTGTAGCTTCTCCTTGGTTAAATAAAGGAGTGAAGCTCTAGAGCATCAGGTCATCTTCCACAATGGAAAAGTATAAAAGTAACCATGCATTTCAGATTCAGCCATCTGGAAAGAACAGTTAATTCTCAGAGCAAAGAGTTTTAAGAAACTTTAAATGCCGATTTTAACCCTCAGCAGATACCTATACTTTAATATGGTAGAATATATGAAGTGCAGCATTGATAAAACACTTCCCTTTTATTCATATTCATTTCATATATTCAAATCATGTTTATACTTATATATATTATCTAATACGTGCTTGACAAATAAAATAAATAAATAAAATAAATAAATGTTAATAGGGATTTGTCATTTTATATACTAGTGGCTTGCCCTGTCAGTGTTGGTAGGCATGATCTTGGTCATTCCTTGATTGGACAGTTGTGTTAAATGTTTTTCAGAGAAAATACTTAGGCAAAATGCTGAATCTGTTCTCATTAAGGCTATGCCAAAAGCAAAAACATCCCTGGAGGTTTTTAAGAAGAGATTGAACAGGGTTTGTTCAGAATGTTATAGGATCTCCTGCTTGAACTGAGGGTTGGAGTAGAAGACCACCAAGGTACCTTCCAATTCTGCTGTTCTGTATTTTATATGTCTTCAGGCTGTTTGTTGGTGTTCATGGATGCACTCTACTAGTTTTATTTTTGTTTATCCTACATAATGGTTGTCTATACACTGTATGTTGTAGATGACTCCTGTTTTGTTTTGTTTTTTGTTTTTTTAGGGGAGGCTGCTGATCTTTTGGTTCATGTACCATATTTTACTAGATGGTTCTAGATGGTTTATGTGCGATGGGGATGCCATGTGGTTGTAACAATCTGTTGGTGGTTTGTGAGATGTTTTTGATTTATGGTAGTGTTATCATTTTCATAGGTAGTTTGGCAATGAAACATCTGCAAGAAAACAACCAAGCTCAGAGAGCACTAAGGACTCTGAAATACAGTATATCAAATCCATTTTAAAATATTATTTAACTATTCATTTAATCTGTGCACTGGGGATACAAAACATATGACCTCAATGCTGTATCTGGTCTCTTCAGAGCCCATCCAAAAATTTATGATGTATTGTAATTTTTATTGTGAAAGAGGGAGTACATTATTATATATTATACATGGAGAATAATTGTATTAGCTATAATTCATTAGTTTTAATTTTCATTAAATGAAATGTGAATTAGACTCATGGAGTTCACAGAATTCAATCTTCTGCACAGTGTAAGAATCTCAATTAAGGATCCCAGACAAATGACTCTTTAGCTCTGTTGGAAGATATCAAATAAAGGGGAACCCATGATCATTCTGGGTAATTGGTTAACTGTTCAGATATTTTTTTAACATCTGCCTTACTATAATTTAAATTCATTATTCTGTTTCCTGCAATCCAAAGCAAGAAAAATAGGTTTCTACTTTATTCTCCATGTAATGTATTTTCAGATATTTGAAGAATGCTATAATATCTGCCCCAACTTTTTTTTTTAATTAAACATATCTAGATCTTTCAATTGCTCGTCGTAGGACTCAGGGTTTAGTCTCCTGATTATTTTTGTTGCAATTATTTGAACCTATTGTAATTTTATGAATCCTTCTTAAAATATAGAACTGAAAAAGGAACACAGTACTCAAAGTGGGATCTGATTTAAAAAATAGAGTAGAACAATTACTGTATGTTATATTGATGCAACCTAATACTGCCTTTGCTTATTTATTTTTTTCAGACATTAGATGTCAGACTATATTTAGTTTTGAATCAAATAGTGTTTCAAGATCTTTTTCACAAGTAAAATTACCAAGTCAGGTGTCTCTTACCTTTTTACATTAAATTTATTAAATTTATATTTCATATTTGATGTTTGTTCCTAAATCACTAACTTTGCCCTTGTCAGTGTTAAATTTCATTCTCTGATTTTCATTCCATATTCTCCATTCCACTGAGATTGTTTTGAATTTTATTTTTTGCCTTGCACAGTTTTGGTTGTCCACTCTATTTTGTATTGTCTGCAGAATTGTTAAATGTTCCCTCAGCCTCTTCTTCCAAATAATTAATGAAAATATGCAAAGTAGGGAAACCAGGACTAGTCCTTGCAGCATCCCACTTGATACAGCTCTTCAGTGTAATGAGTAGCCATTGATTATCACTCTTTGAGTATGGTTTTTGAGCCAACTATGCACCCACTTAATCAAATCCTCAGTTAAATAGTTTGCTAAATAGCAGGTCATGAGCTATTTAGTCAGATGCCTTGTTGAAATCAAGGTACATGAGGTCTTCAGCATTCCCATTGTTTGTGAAGGAAATGGTCTGATTATAACATGAAATAAGAATCGTGTGACAAGATTTATTCTTAACAATCTCTGCTAAAGTTGGTCATTGTTCCATTGTTTTGCATTGTTTGTAAGCTGCATAAAGTCACTTCTAGGCATAGAAGTGGGCAACATGCAAGTCTAATAAATGAATTGTTTTCTAGGGTTTTTCATACAAATCTATTTATTATTCATTCTGTAATGTTCCCAGGTATTGATGTTAGACAGACTTTGTGACCTGCTTCTCTTTCTATTGGTTACAACAATCTTAGATTCCATATGTCTGCTTATTTTTCCTTGATTAGATGATTGGGTCTTCATGGGGACCTATTTTCAAAATTGACAACAAAGTCCTGCATGTCTACTCAAAAATAAATTGTTCATTACCATTAACTCCTTGATGGTTCGCAACCTTAAAACAGTGACATTCTGTAGTTTTTACTCTAGCATTTTAATCCCTTTATATAGAATGAAATGGAGTAACAAACAAACCTTAAAATTGCAACCTTCTTTTAGAATTGTTATCTTGTCTCTCCATTCAGTTGCTCCTTTCCTAAAGGGGCTTACACAAGATAGAGAAAGGAAGAAGAAAAAGAAATTAAATTGTTGAGTGGAAAAAATGGAAAAATAACACAGAACTTTCCTTAAGTGAAGCATCTGAAAGCTGTAAAATAAGATAGGATGTGGAAGGGACAAATGCGGTCTGACAGGCTTATCTAAAACTGAATACAGAGTGGACTTTTAGAAGATTTTGCTATTACTTAGTACAATGGAAGAGAACGAGATTCTTATCAGCTTTGCCACATAGCTACACTATTATCAAGTGGTGAGGAGCTGGAAGATAGTTACATCCTAGAATGTATGTTTAATATCATATATAAGATAAAAATCAATGCCCAAAAACAATATAGACAAACTTGTTTTATCTATTTATTTTTATGTTGGAAGAAAAGTAGCTATGGACCTAAGTTAGCATATAACCTGGTGAACTACTTACAGCAAGAGTAGGTAAGATGTCTTCTGTTGAAGGCCACTTTTCTTCAGGAGTAATTTGATGGGGCCCACCTAGTAGGCAGGATTGAAACAAGCAGAGTAAAGCAAAAGGAAAAATCATTGTTTTATATGAAATCAATCTGATGGCTACATATTACCACCGAGTTACTTGTACTGCAAAAATTTAATCTCCATGCTCTGAATTCTGGGAAAGCTCAGGAGTTCATTACCCCCATGACAATCACAGGATTATCCCAATTAAATATCTGACCTGAGACACACAATAAGACTCATTTAGGCCTACCCTTTACTTTGGAGTAGATAATATATGATCTGGATATAGAAGACATTAGACTGAGTTCTTTGTTGTGTCTGATTACTTCCTGATCCTGACTAAATTTGTTACTGGTATTCCCTCCCCAGTTTGGAACAACCTATTAGGACAGTCCAGAGTGCAGGAGCCTATTAAAAAGGCATTAAATGGTTTCTGAAGGCTGCTTGGAAAGTTTCCCAATGATCCTGACAGGCAGCTTATTGAACATCTGGCTGGAATTGGGAAGCAGCAGGTTGCTTGACATAATAACTCTCATACATTTTCCTACTATCAGCCAAAGTTAAGGGCATTGTCTGGTTTACTGAGGACTGTTAGGAGAAGCAGCAAAAGTGGCCCCTGGAGCACTGGTAGAGGTAGGCAAAATGTGAGTCTGATTAAGCACAGTATGAGTTCATATTAAAGCTTCTACCGCTAATGACTAACTGGGAACTGCAGTTGGTCCAAACTCCAGCAACCTATTCACTGGCAAAGCAGAGTGATTATTGCCATATGACATTTGTTTGGCAGTAACTGCATTGATTGCCAATAAGTTTCTAAGTGCAACTGAAAATGCTGGTCTTAACCTGTAAATTCTATAAAACTTGGTACCTGACTATGTTCAAGACTGCCTCCTCCACTTAGAAGGCCTGTCCAAATACCCTCTATTAAAAACAAAAACTAAGTCTAACTCAGAGATTGGGTTTATATATCCTGCTAAATCATCATTTTAAATAATGGGTCATAGAGTAAGCATCAGTGACAAGATTTTCACATTGTATTAAGCCATGAATTATGATTTAGACACTCCAGTGACTGGATGTTAACTCAAAAGTAAGCAAGCTACATTTTGCCTTAGCCTAATGTGTAACCCAAGAAAATGTATAGTACTGCACAATTAGTTTCTTAATATTGTATAATATAAATATGGGAGCATAGTTTCAAATGAATCAAATGAATTTTAAAAAAGAATGAGAGTACATGAAGGCTTTTTAAATTTACTTGAAATTTCATATCATTTTAGATGGGTCCAATTGAAGAAACCTTTCCTTATTTTCTTTGAAAGTTAATTATTGCATCTGTCACACAATAATTCTGCTGTAGTCCTGATACAAACTCTAACTCTCTACTCTATTTTCTTAGTTCTTCATTTAATTGTGTTGCATCTCTGAGCATGCTTCACAACTGGAAGAATAGATGAATTAAGGGAATTGAGTACATCTCATTAAAGTTCCTTAATATGAACCATTCATCTACATACTTTAGCTTTTATTTTGTGCCAGATTATGGCTAAAGCTACATATTCTAAATGTTAAATCTAAACATGGAGAGATTTAAAGTTACAAGTATCTACTTCAACATTCAGTTAATTGAATTCAGGTGCCAAATACTGTACTTTATTGAAGGACAAGACCAAAATCAAATTGGAGTTATGATGAGCCTGCTCTCTTGCTCACTGTTCATGTATTTATGCAGAAATCCAGACTAAACAGTTTGGATTAATTTTGCTTATAAGGGACTAAGAGTAATTTTTATTTTCTACTGTCATACATTGTTTGATAGAAAAATAAGCATGTATCAATATCAGATGCTACCCTAGACCTGAAGATGGACTTTTATACAGTCCAGGAGGACTATGGAAACAAGAAGCTTGAAAAAGGTCAAAGTTTGAAAATGATGTGATGTCTGGCAGCTAAAATAATGAAAATTAATTTAGCTAGATTGGCAGTTGAAGGTGGCCTATTGGCTTCAATCCAGAGAAAGGATGACTAGTGAGCCTAAAATGGACTAGGTGGTGTTTACACTGTTAAAGGCTTTCTATCTACAGATAACTAGAAAGATTGGTTTGGAATTTGAAATTTGAAATAATGTGCATGTATGTTATGTTTGTATCAATTCTGTACTTTATTCACTAGAGCTGAGTTCAAGGGAAAATGCATTTTTAAAATATCTAAAGAAAGGGAAGGAGATTGTCTTTACTGGTATGCCGACCAATTAGGAGCCACAAATTGTACATGCAAAGCTTAATACTGAGTAAATGAATTGGATTGAGAGACTGTCGCAAAGTCACCCAGCCAGTTTTCATGCCTAAGAAAGGACTAGAACTCAGAGTTTCATGCTTTCTAATCTAACACCTTATCTTTCTTTCTAGCAATGACCTACTCTGTTCTTTAGCAGATCTACTAAATTGGTCCATAATTATTCTCTTTTATAGATATTAAAACTCCACCTTCCATTTGTTGCCCAGTACTACTCAGTTCAGTCTGCATTCAGTTCAAGAAATTAAAATAGATGGCCTATCCCCCTCTACTTTGCATGTTTTTGTTTTAACCTGTACTGCTTTGGAATGCATTATGCAACAACTTTTTTGTTCTGGTCCTCAAAAGCAAATACAATGAACCTAGCCACTTTCGAGCATGCTTCATAATTAGGAAGGAGGGGGCTGTTAACAAGCAAAAAAGTGGCATTTGGTATATTTAGGAGTTCAATCTATATGTAAATTTCGGCCACATCCTCAAATGAAAAATAATTCACAACAATTTATGCACCCAGTTTATCATGCAATTCCTTTTGTCATTAATTAATGTTCACACAATAGCAATGCCATATTTTATAAAACAACATCAAAGCATTTCAGAGGAGCCACAGAAAGTGGGCTTAGTCCTGCATGAATAAATAAGAACCCAATCAAACTTTTATACATGGGGGAGGGTAGTGTTAGATTACATGCTTTTCGGTCATTCACAGGAAGGTCATATTAATGAAAGCTAAGGCTCAAAAGTCACCAATTCCAGAGCTTCATATGTCTAGCATAAGAAGACCTTTCTTCTGTGGCACCAGCCTATGGAACGTACTCCTACAATTGCCAAACATCGGTTTCGCCAAGGTGAACTGACAATCGCTTCTAAAATACAGCCAGAGAACTATGATCTTTGAATTCTTATACTTTATTGTCATAAGTATTTTTATACTTACAGTGGCTCTCATGTCTTTCAGTTGTCAAGTTAAATAACCCCTAATTCTTGTCTAAACAAGTCGCTTATTAATTCTTCCAATTTGCTTGCTTTTAAAGCTTGCTTTTTCTGCAATCACCAATCCAAGGCCACAGAGTTCCCACCAACACAGGCATGCTGCCAATGAATGTGTAGTTACCAGTGTATTTATAAAACTATGTGCTGGATTTCACTAATTATTAAAATGCTTTAGGCCAGGGGTAGGCAAAGTTGGCTCTTCTATGACTCATGGACTTCAACTCCCAGAATTTCTGAGCCAATCATGCTAGCTTAGGAATTCTGGGAGTTGAAGTCCATGAGTCATAGAAGAGCCAACTTTGCCTACCCCTGCTTTAGGCAATACAATCATTGTAAAATAGGGAATGAAGGAAATGGAAATATTTATAAGAAAATCTTAATTTCATTACTGATGAGAGCTAATATGTTGGAGTTAATTTTCACAAACAATTCCATATTTACATAGCAAGTTAAATAGTTTATTTGCAATCAAATTCATAAACAGGCTTCTTTAAAGGCAAGGAGTAGGTAACCAGATCTATACAAATAACTGATAAATTCTGAATGTTCGTATTTACTTCCTATTCATATTTTTTGCTATAATCCAACAGCTTGAAACAATAGTGCAGTGATATTCAGACCTGTATTTGAATGCAAAATGTATTTCCTGAAAAATCATACTTCATGTGGTGTATTCGAGTTAAAAGCATATTGTTCCGCATGCATAAAAGCTGTTCTTACAAATGTGGCTTATTTTCCAAGTTCAGCAAGAAACATAGCTGTCTGAGAAACTAAGGTTTTCATTTTCAGACTTCATTTGATTCTTCTGGTGCATACAGGGGAAATGAAAACACATGAATTATATTCTAATTTTGAAGGAACATGGAGGACTTTGAATACATTTAGATTACCAGGTACAGTTTAAGGTCTTGATATTAAAATTTATCATCTACCCAAAGGTGGAAATGCTTCCTAACTATCAAGGTTTGTCTGTAAATAGTTGGTAGTTCAGAATCCATTTCTCACCTATTGTCTTTACATCTATTAGACCAGTTTCCAGATCACACATGTTGACTGAAAAATATGAAAGTCGTAATCCAACCTACCTAGATTGTGGAAGCCTAGTTTAAAAATGAGAGCATTCTCGAAAGTTTTATCAACTGCAGATTCAACTGGAGTCAGCATTTAACATTTTTTCCAACTTTAGTGCCTGAGGATACCTTCAGTTTGTTACTTATAAGTTGGTTAATTTAACATTTTCTCAACTGAAATATTTTCAGTTCTCCATAAAACAGGTTGGATTTGAAAGCCATTAAACATAAAGGGGGATATTAACTAGAAAATCTGACATTTTCAGAACCTTTCTGAGGAAGGAAAACAATGAAAAAAAGGGAGGGACAGCACAAATCTTGACTGCAGAAACAGATTTATTAAAAAGTGAATTTTCTTCATGTAATCAGAAAGCTAAAATTACAGCAAAGCAAAAAAATATATATAGCAAAGTCTGAAGGAATAAAGGAAGCATTATGGGATAAACCTCCTATTGCATCAGTAAGAAAAATCAAAAATCAAAGTCATATTTGAAATTTATTATATAGCAAACTACCATTCAAAATATAACTGGGGAATATTTAGATCTGTTTTAAACCAGCCCTGTGTCTTGAAAATTTTACAGTTAATAAATTCCTTAGGGGTTTCACATTACTGCAGTCTGATATTTTGCCATTAGCCACATGGATGGGTAGGCTCCAAACAACCCTTTATGCAGAAAAGATTTATCCCTGTCAGTACAGAACATTGAATTACTGGCCCACATTTTACTCTATTGTAATTCCTCTAGAGATACTTGGAGCAAACTGCTAACACCCTTCATTAGACTAATCCCTACATGACTTTTATGTGAAGCTGCCCTTGGCAAACAATGACCCCCAAATAACATTAGCTGTTGCTAAATTTGCATTTATAGTTTCCAGAGTTCATACTTTGCTCTTAATACATTAATCTGGCATTGATTAGTGGCTGTATTGAGTTGATATTGTTTATATAACTTTACTGTAGTATATGGCATTTTATTTTGATGTCTACTAGATCTTTGGTGGGTTATAAAGAATTCAGTCAAATTATTTATTAGGGTTGATAAAGAATGCTGACCATGAGACAAAGGATTGTTAGAAAGGAGAGTCTTTTTCATAAATCTAATGTGTAAGGCAAGCATTCCATCAAGCATCAGGCTTCAAATAAATAACAAAATAATAAATAACAATTTCAACAATGGCTGCAAACAGGACAGTTTGAAATGCTGTTATAATATTGTATAATGTGGGCTTCCGGTTCCGGCTCGCGGCATCGCAGACGCTCCTCATTGAGCGCCCTTCCAATTCCCTGTAAAAGCCACCAGAAATAGCTGCCTGGCGGCTTGGAAATCTCTGCCCCGGGCAAAGGGGAGAGATGAGAGCCTGACAGGTGGGGTAGAGCCCCCCTAGTGCCCCAGGAGCCAGCCAGGGGGAGGCCTCCCCAGTCAGCCTGTCTCCTGCTCCGGGGATTTGGAAACCTCCGCTTTTTGCGGAGCAAGATGCCGTGACCACCGCT